>JAGPOW010000268.1:1735881-1772774 GCA_030014935.1 Caiman crocodilus | reverse complement strand
GAAAACAGAACAGACTGATGATGTAAAAACCTCCCTGTACAGTGGTTGTGAATAAAGTAGAGCGAACAAAGGGGCAGCAGTCTTTTATTGCTCCAAGACCGCGCAACTCCAGCAGCAGAGCAAGAGTGGCCGCAGGGGCATCCAAAAGCAAACCGTCCTTCATTCTATAAAAATACATTCCTGTTTTCCCCCTTTCCTCCCAAAGATGGATGAAAAACAAACCTCAGCTTGTGTTGCCTGGTTTGTGCATGGGCTGGAGGAGAGAGGAGTAGGACAAGGACAGCCCTGTGCCACTAACTGATATCCACATGCCCAGCCAGCCCTTTGTGCACGTGTAGGATTCAGTGAGATGATAAAAGTGAATGACTGAAATAGAATTTTCCTCTCTAACAACATAAATCTCTTAGGGAAGTAGGTTGCTGAAACTGTCCCCACAGATACCCCCACGTACCACCACAGCAGGTGAGTGGCCAGAAGGGAAATCCCTGCCTGCTGCCCAAGAGGCCTGGGAGGACGGGCCGCTCGCTCCGGGTCAGTGCGCCGCGGGGTGGGGGCGGGGGCACACAGGCCATCCCGAGCCGGGTCAGTTGGTCGCGCTCTTGGCCGCCCGGGCGCGGGCCGCCACCGCCTCCTCCTCCAGGTCGTCGAGGAACCGCTCCTGGGACACCGAGTAGAAGGTGTAGGCGTCTGCGCGCCCGCTCAGGAAAACGCCAGCACCGCCTCGGGCCCCCCGGCCGCCCATCCCCGCCTCTGAAGGATACAGATGCCAAGCGTGATGGAGCCGATACCGAGCGCCAGCAGCGCATTGCGGCCGCGGAGCCGGCGCTTCATGGCGCGCTGCTGCTGCGTGTACTCCAGGCTCTGGATGAGGCGGCGCTGCTCGACGCTGAGGTCCGGTTCCCGCGCGGGGTCGATCCGCTTCGCTACCATGTCCTCGCGCGATCCTGGCGGTGCCTCCATGCCGCGCACCAGCTTCTTCCGCCGCGGAAATGGGGCAGGCGGGCGGGGCGGTAACGTCACATCCGCATGGGACCGGCGTGACGCCACCCGGGCCGGGCGTCGTCCCCACCATCTTTGATAAGGTCAGAAAGCGACTGACCTGAGATTCAACCCCCTTTTCCAGGCCTGGCCAATCTCCACGTGCAGCAGAACGTCTCGAGGCAGGAGAGAGGGAAGAAGGCGTCCCGCGATTGGGGGACTCACATCACGTGACTAGGGGAAGCGCGGAGGCTAGTGGGACTGCGGCAGCCCTGCGCGCTGTGGGGATGGCCCGGGCCGGACCCGCCCGCCTTCCGTGCGCGTTCGGGCGGCTGCCGGGCCCGGCTTTCGGCGCGGCCGCTCCAGAGCTGCTGGAGGCGGCGCTGCTGCGCCTGGCGGCCGACAACGACCGTCGCCTGCGCGAGCTGCCGCCGGCGGCGGGGTGCTTCCGTGGGCCGCACGCCGCGGGTCAGCAACGGCTCCGCGCGCGCCCCGCCCGGCCGCGGCATTGCTCCGGCCGCATTCCTGCGGAGCGGCCCCTCCCCTCCCCTCCCCTCCCCTCCCCTGAGCGTGGAGGGCGCCGCTCCTCTCCCGCGGGGTCTCCTAGTGTCCTTCTCTCCGCAGAACTGATCTTCCTCCTAGCGGAGAAGTGGCGCCTGGACCCCCCGGCCCGCTACCAGGCGGCGGAGATATTCGACAGGTACCGCCGCGCGCGGGAGGCGGGCCCGCCTCGCCCCCGTTGAAGCCCCGTGGAGCGTGATTCTGCGGGTGAAGAACAGGGCGGTCCTCGGCACCTCCCGGCGTTGTTGCCCGAGCGTTGGAAGATTGTCTTAAGCTTTCCCCCCCCTCCCCCGCTACCCACAGTCCCCCACTGTGGTTAGGGAAAGCCCCTACTTGCTCCCTGCTTCCCATATACAGCAGCAGCTCTGGCCCTGGTGTGGGTCCCCTGCAGCTGAAACCACAGGCACTCCTCTGGGCTCAGCCAGGGTGGTTTCTGTGGCAGGGGAGGGTGGGTAGGGGCAGGGAGAGGCCACTGGTGGGTGTCTTTCCCCCTACCACCCAATCCATTCCCCACTCCCTGTCAGGCAGCAACAGCCCCAGCCTGGAGCCTCCCCCATACTGAAGGGGGCGTGGAGGGGAAGGAAATTTGCCTTGGGTTCTAGTAAATAGGGTATACGCCTCATTTTGCAATGCTCAGCTGCAGGCTGTAGAATATTTTTCTCTCTGCCTTTTAACCATCTCTGTATCTGTGATTTCTAGTTGGAGAGTGTTGTTAATGCACACAAAAACAGTTTTACTTTCCATTAGCAAGAGGTAGTTGCTTCCTGAAAGCTGGACTTTTTTTGCAGGTTTATGATTAAGCAAGTACAAGAGAGCTATAATTCCACTAAAGAGTCAGGGGAAAGCAGTGAACAAGGATGGAGCCACAGCTGGAATTCTTTGAAAGCACAGATGCACAACACGTTTATGCTGCGGCTTGTGTCTTGTATCCAGCTTGCAAGCAAACTTTCCTTCCACTACAGTGTAAGCAGACCAAACACTTCCTTGTTGCTGTGTTCAGCAGTATAGGATAGCATTTGTCATTTATATTTCAGTTTTTCTTATCTCCAGGTCACAGAACTTATTACTATTTTCAAAGACAGCAGTAACCTATGAATTAAGAACAGCTTAGGTGTAGGAGATCTAGATCTCCATCCATTTTAAGGAAAGGAATTTTTACTCAAAATACCCCTGCACCTTCGCAACAAACTGGGGAAAAGAACCAACAACCCCTAGTGTTACTGCTCAGAGTCCCATGACTTGTGTCCTCCAGCTGCTAATAAGAGCACAAAATCCAGTATTGTGGTGGGAGACATAAGGTACTGCTGTAACTCGCAGTTTACCCAAGTTCTTTTTCTTAGCGTACAAGCCCCATTCACTCTTTGGAGTGATATTGAATCATTGTTAGCTTCATGACTTTTAGAGATCCTGTAACATTTTCTCTGCTTTAATTTGGCTAGTGTTAGTTCTTTGGATGATTTTTGAGAAGTGAGCTGAGATTTCATTAGAGCCACATTTATTCTACAACAGGTGTATATAATACAAATAAAATAAGATGTATTAAGAAGATACCTAGAATCACTGATTTTGCATCCAATAGGACACTAACCTCTATGAATCTCAGTATCTGGTACTGCCCAGCAGGGGAGCAGTAATATGGCAAAACTTATCCAACTTGGTTTCCTCTTCTAGCTTAGAGGACATGTTAGACATAAAAGCTAATGGCAGGCATAACTGAAACAGAAAATATTATTAGCAAGTCATGTTAATAATTAAAGCTTGGGCTTTGAGAACGCATCTCACTGCTGGAAGGGGGTGTTACGTTTTAAAAATAACACAAAATAAACTTGTTTTTTTTTCTTCCAGATAGTTAACAATAACACAGTTCTGAAATTTCTGCAGTCTTTAGACTATTCATTCACTAAACAAGAATTGCTTGAGTCAGAACTTGCCATTTTGAAGGGTCTACACTTCCAGATCAATTTGCCAACTCCTTTGGCCTATGTTGAGTTGCTCCTGGAAGTCTTGGGTAAGGGCGTGAACAGCAGGAAACAATTGTGTAGAAACCAAAAGGCTAAAAAATAGAAAATATGGAAACAGTGAATCTGAAAGCATGTCAGATTAATCTTTTGTAGAGGTAAAGTCCATATATGAAGTGACAGTGGGGGGGGAAAAAAGATTGTCCCTGTGGGCAAGCCATCATTACTAATGGGGAAAAAACCTAAATATTTGATGCATTCTCCGTATTTAGTACCATTTCCTAGGGTAAATCTGAGGTCTTGTTCTACCTTTCAAAATAAAAAATCTGCTTGAGAGTCATCTGCCACACATGATAAAATAAGCTTTACCCTGTTGTACAGATCAAGGAATCTAGCATTTCTGCTCTGCAGGATGTAGTTGGCTCCTGGACTCATTTGGCAAAACACTAATAAAAACATAATAGATTTACTCCCTGCCCCCCGCAGCTATGTGAAGTCATACTTTTTCCAAAGTGATTTGTGTTATGGGGTTTCCAACAAATGCCTTAGAGGACCTGAGTGAAATCACATTCTCTTATGGAGCATCAAGTTAAGGCTCTCACAGGATATGGCAGTCACTGCTGAAAAGCTTAGGCACCAATTCTAATGCTTCTAATATTTTTCCTAATTTGGTATGGATACCAAATATATACACAAAATAGATACAGCTGACCCTCTAAAATCTTTACCTTAGGACATAATGGCTGCTTACTGTCTTTAAAACAATTGCATGAAATGTGTGTGCATCTGCTGGATTTAACTTACCTCATGCGCGATGTTATCTACAATACATTGCTAAAGACTTCTATTGAAAATTCAACACCAAATGAACTCCAGATGTAAGTATACGTCTTAAGGACATGTTGGAACTAATACTAGTGTTTTGTGTATTTAGAGAAAAAAGGCTGGTAAAGGACACAAACTTGCATCTCTAACTTACATTTGCTGCAGTTTGACAGCACAGTAACTGAGAAGTGCTTTGTAAGCCAAAATGAGTTGGTTACTTGCAATACCAGTTAGCAGGGCATTTTTTTTTTATGCACTAAGAATATGAGACTGAAGTTTCTTGATTTAAGTAAATTCTTTGAAATGCTGAGAACAGTCTCTGTACAAGACTTCCTTTTCATAGAAAATAGCATTTGGAGGTAGTCTGTTCCAATTCTGCACTGACACTGACTGTTTGTCATGCTGGATAAATCAGAGTACCTTCCTCCCTATTGATACGTCTCTAGAAGAATGAGTATTTATCTAATCTCCCAGACATAGATTAATTAGTATTTTCAAAAGGAGAGTTTAGAAGATAAATTACTATGACAATGTCAATACTAATTAGCACAAAGTGTGTATTAATAGTAGTTGGTTCTGGATAGAACTAGTTTCACTCAACATTTCCACATACTTTAGCAACATTGCTATGGAAGGAGACTGGGAAGAATGTTCCTTAACTCACGCTTCTTGTCTATCTTTTCTTTAAGAAAACTGGTACCTAAACTGAACTTTTAAGTTGAAGCTATTAATACCAGCATGAGGTGACCTTAAAGGGGAGGGCTGTACCTAGATGTTATTAGAATGTTACTTGTGTTTACTGAGTCCCACATATACAAAATCAAATATTAAACATGACTAGTTGAAATACAGAACCTGCCTCATTTTAAACCACATGTCACTGGTTTGGTTTTTGTTTTTGTACAGAGCAAAGTTTTTGTCAGTAAAAGAAGATTTTATGCTTTTGGCAGCTGGAATAATTGGAACAAGTGCTTTCATACTAAACCCTGAACACTGGAATCAGGTAGAGTCACTGCAGTTAGAAGCCTTACAAGAATGAAAAAATTCTACCATTTAGATAGTGCAAAGAGAAATTATTTTGAGGGGAGAGATATTTCAGTTTAAGATTAACAAGAAAAAAAAATCAGGGATAGGACCAGGTAGAAATTATCAGGAAGGCAGAAACTTCCATTATCTCCAGTTTGCAAAAGAAACTGCCCCAATTTCTTTCCAAAATAAAGCTTACAACTTTCTTACACCTGTAACAAATCTATGATTGTCAATAGCAGCATCTTCATATGTAAGTAACCTCTCTAGCACACCAGATTTCTGCCAGAATCAAGGTATCCTGTAGCTAGTTTAAGCTGACAAGTATCTGTTTTTAAGTCTAACAAAGGCCTGTTTTAATAATCTCCAATAGAATGAACTAAGTGTGAAAACTCAGTTCTCTCTTCTCTCACTGAAAGGTTCTTCATTTGGTCTGCTGCAAAGGGTTACTAAGCTGTATCATGGTGGCATGACAATAATCATTTTGTTTCTTTCCTTTTAAAAGTATTCACAGTTCAAACTTCAAAATGAAAACATATTTGAAGTAGGGATTTATTTTTTTTTTAAAGGTTGTGGAGCATTTGAACTGCATCACTGGCATTACCTCACAAAGCATTTTTGAATTTTTATATGCAATACTAACGCACAGTCTTGGCACTACACCCACTGGAATCAATGCAGGAAGGATGGAATGATGTTTTCTATACTACTTAATGGTAAATATGGATTTATTTGGGTTTTTTTCCAACAGCATTCTCAAAGCCAGCATGTTACTGGAAAGGATCCATCCTTTATCATACCAAACAAGGAATTTTAACTCCTTTCTGATGAGCTATAGTAGTTGTATAACAACCTCTGCAGACTATCCCCTACCTCTCTCATGGAGAGAGCATAGCAGTGTCATTTGGGACAAAAAAGAGTTTTCTTAACGAAAAAACAGCTAGATTTTGTAAATTTGCAGGCTTGGGTGTCCTTTGAAGAACTTCTGAGTTCACAACAGCTCTGATTGGATTGCCGAGGCCACTCATAGAAAAGACTCCACCATGGTTTGGGAATATACAAAATGTTCATGATAAATCCCTTAATAAAACCTTTGCAAACAAGGCTGTATTTTCCTCCTGTATAGTAGTTGTTGCAGAGTAACATCTCTCAGCATACTGCAGCAGGGGTTCTCAACCTCTGGCCTGCAGAGCAGTATGATCTGGCTCAGAGGGCTCTGGAAATTATTTGAGAAGGGTAGGGCAGAAGCAGTGGCAATGAATAGTGCTAGTACTTCCCTACTGCTGAATTCTCATGCCCCACAGGCCAGATGATATGACTTTGTGCACAGGATCCCACCAGCATGCAAGGAACTAGGGCAGTGGGGCAACAAGGCTGATCCAGTGTGCATGAAGGTATGCATAGGACCAGGGGGAGGGGCCAAAGCATACGGAGAGACTAATTAAGACCCATCCCACACCATGCATATGGCCTAGAGCCCCAAAAGGCACTATTGTCTTAGGATCTTCAATAATAGATACTCCACTAATCCAGTTATCTCTTCACAGAAAATTCAGGTAGCAGACACTGTTGAAGGAGAAGTGCAAGTCAAACACAGTACTGCATGCCTTGAGAGGCAGATGCAAATGTCATTTGGGTTGGAGGTTGTTTGATATATCCATGTCAGTGCAGAGGAATGTTATGCTGTAGGTAGTGCATTTTCAGTGAACACTCCTCGTCTAGAATACAAACTTTTATTACAGTGTTCAGTGCACCTTTGTGCAGTAACAGACTGCAAGAAATACTGGATAGAAACACTATTATACTATTATAGCAACATTTTAAATAGTATCAAACCCTAGAAAATTTGAATGGCACCAAGTTAAGTGCACATCTGACTGATTTTAAAGAAAAAATAAATATGTTCAAGCTTTAAGGTGACCAGGCAAAGTGCCTATGAGTTTTTTCCCCACTGTATTCTTAGTACTTCATTTTCCTAAGATACAATTTGTTTAAAAGTTGCAATGGTATTAAATATCCACTTATACAGTAAAATAAGTTTTGACATACATAAAAGCACAATATACATAAAAGCTAAATAGGTACTTCATGAACAGCTTAATTTTATTCTGTTCTGCTTAACAGCATAACTTTACATATTGCTTTTCTACATATTACTTGTGGTATGAAATTTTAAATAAAGTGTCTTGTGGATTTTTGGTATTGTAAACATCTTGTACTGGTTAATATTAAGTGACAACTTAATCTGATATTCTTCAAAACAAAATGCAGATACTCCATAGCCATCAGGGTAAGTTCTTCATGCAGTCATTTGTTATAGAATTGAGATGAAACCCAGGCAAGACCCCATTTCAGGTTAGTTAACATGAACTTAAGTGCTTTTGTCCATTGCTCCTCTGAATTAAACTGGGTTTTAATAGAGTAAGAGCCACCGCTGCCCCCTGTATCTTCTATCTTGCCTTTTTCCACATCCATTCTGTATTGCAGAAACAGAACATTAGCACATTTACATTGCAAGTAACAGTATCATCTCTGAAACCACTAATCAATTCTGCTTGTAAAGTGAGTGTGCCTTTCTCTGCCCTTGAAACTATTACTTTCCAGTGATTACTTTGAGGTCAGACTTGACTAAAATACCCTTTTTTTTCAGTCACTGTAAACAGCTATGAACTGCACATAACTGCTAAACATTTTCTATCACTCTTACTCCTTTATTTGAAGACATGTAAGGACTGCTGTTTAAAAAAAAAACAACCATACCCTGGTCCTTCCAATTAGATCAGAAGACAGGCATAGGGGTTTTTATCCTCCACCTCTTAAGCAGCATTTATTGCAACTGGCTACCAGGAAGCCAGGAATAAAAGAAGTAAAGGGTTCTGTGAATCAGGATGGACATGTCCTGGCAGTACTGCACAAATTAGCAAAGTGGAATAAAGAGCAGCACTAACCTGTAAGGCAAACAGAAATGAGTTTCGCCTTTTTCCACCTCTTCTTTAAATTGCTGCACGCAGTCCAAGAAAGCCACCATCGCATGATCAAATTTATTGTCCCAAAAGAATCTTAAACCTCCAGAGCAATACAAGGGCAACTCCTGAAAAACACAGTAGACAAAGCCAAACATCAGAAAATGCATTTTTAGATGTTCTGTAATTTGCAGTGAGATGTCACTGGGAATACTCTTTTCAAGAAATCAGTGGACTTCCTGAACATTTCAGCACTCAAGCTACTCATTTGAGTCATCCACCATTAGTTAACTGGACAGGACTGGAGCCTACTAGTTCAATTCAACTGGCTATAGGAATTTATATTTTTATGGGAGAGACCTCTGCTTTCCCCCAAGCTGCCTAGAGAGTTGAAGAATAAGGCATTTACTTCAGCAACTTTATTAAAACTTACGGCAAGAAGTATTCTGCCCCATCCAACTGGTGTGAACTGGGGAAGTCTGTATTTCAAACCATATTACTGTTGCGTGAACTAAGGCTTTTTACCTTTGATTTGTCTGTGAGGGACTCTAAATAGGAATGGTTCCCATATGGAACAAGACGGTATCTGAAAGAAACAGTTCAAAAGGAAAATTAATCCAAGTATTCTTAACCACAGCAGCTTTACAAATTGTCAAGTTGTGTAAGGGACAGCTCTTACCTTTGAAACTTCAGGCCCATCTTGTTGGCAAGAGCATGCAGTAGTAACACCGTTTGCCCCCAAGCTGCATTGATCTCATTCCATTCTACAGGAACGCTGGGGAGACGGCCAAGTCTAAAGTTATTAATTGTGCCAAACTGTCCACTGTGCCTGTGGCAGAAGTCATAAATAAGATTACTGAAACAAGGATTGCTCACGGTACACAGCACAAAAGGGTCTCATCCTAATTGCTAGTTAGTGTAAATTAACCACTTGAGACTGCAACCCACTCAGAAGCTCAGAATATATCCCAAACATTACAGAAAGAACTGCAAACAAGTTCTATGCTAGCCATGCAGAACAAGGGACAAGCCCAGAGCTGCCCTCCAGCAAAGCCATTTGCTTAGGAACATGGCTTTGGAGCCCATGTGGTATCCAGTTTGACAGCTTATTTGACCCAGCCCTCTATGTGCTCTCTTATTTATAGTTCTGTATGCAGGCTGGATAAAGTACAGGTTTCCCTCACTATGCTGTACATGTGATCATGGAAAATGGCACATAACTCACATTTGCATAAAGGGAACACACTTTACAATGTAACAAATGGAGATATGTTCCAAGGCCCCAACTGTACTAACCCCCAGACCCACGTCTACCACTTTTACAAGACAATTTTGGTTCTCACCAACAGCAGACAGTACACACAAGCACAGGGAACTATCACAATGGGGACAGCGATTACAGAAACACGGTGTCGCAGATGAGCGAGCACAAATCCACAAAGGAGTCTATATTTTGGTGCTTGTCACTCCCACAATGCACCACACAAAGCAGCTGATTGCAGGCTTCCACCACATCAGTTGCTTAAGAGTAAATTTACCTTGCATATAATGAATTTTTGTTATAAAAAGGCTCATTGCATAAGAATGAATTTACACATACAGAAACTGCATAAAGCGAGGGAAACCTGTACAGGCTCTTCCTGGTTACCCTTTCAACAGCAAGAAAATCTGATCAGCTGCTTGCAATATGGTATAATGCAACCTGTGCTCACACCTATATTGCTATATAAACTCCTATCCAAACTGATACTGAAATGCAGATTTCTGGAAGCTGATGCCATTTACTCCAGTGTCTAAACATTACCAGATATGAAATGTTGCATTGAACACATTAGTTTTCTTCAGTTTATCCAACTGCATTTGGGCATAACGCATCTGGTTATCAACACTTTTCAGTTCATCATCCAACTCCAGTTGCTGCCTCTTGAATTCACAGTATTCCTTCTGATACCTTCAAAAAGCAAAAAGGAGAAAGCTACTAAGAGTGCAGGATGGCAAGAGCACTAGCACCATTGTGAACCATTCCCTGGAAGTAAGAGGAAAACCCCAACTTCACAGCTTGTATAATTTTTGGTCTAAGTAAAAGTACAAGGCTATCCCAGTTTGTAGCAGATGAAGTCACTTGTACCTAGACAATACTGGTAATTCATTAAGGAGACATTATTTATGTATTTACCCACAATCCTAGCTGAAGCACCCAGTCATCTATATATTCATCACCACTACCCTGCGATGGAGTTTTAGCTAAGACTTACTGTGCCTCCTCTTGATCCAGCCTCTCTGCTTCTGCCCTGACCCTCTTAAAGTCTTCTGCTACAATCTTGCGGTTCTTCTCCACATCTTCCAGCTCCTGGATCAACTGCTCCTCCTCCAGAGCAAGTTCCTTCAGCTCCATTTGCAATTTTTCCTTGTCTTCTTCATTCATTTGTTCCAAGATCTCTAGACATCGCCTATAGAAGACACTGGTTATTAAAGCCTATAGTGCACTTATCAGAACATGACGCCTTAGGGCTTCTGATATGCTTAGTGGCATATCACTTGCAGCTGGCCAGCAGCACAATCAACACTGTTGCTGAACATCTATCATTTAGGAATTACTAGTAGACAAGTGAGTAAATTAGTATTCTTTCACTGCTCTTCAAAATTAAGACCAACATCAAGTCACTCACTTGTAGTTCTGGCACTCATTCTCTGTGATGTTAAGTTGTGTGTCTAACTGGTCTAGAAGGGTATCTGTGCATTCCTCACACAGAGGGTGATCCACATCTGTCTGTCCTGACATAATGTCAAAAAGGTCACCAGTAACCTAGAGAAAAAGCTCATCTTAGTAGAGCAAATCTAAAGGCAACTTCAGGTTCTGCTTCTCAGACAAGGGACTTGTGCCCCTCAAGACAACTCCCACATGCCCTTTCTGAGCACCAACACTCAATTAACTGGTTTAACTTTAATTTTTTCCACCAAGATTTGAAGACTAGAAGGTCAAGAAAGCTTTATACTGCCAACTTTCAAAGCACTCAGTACAATTTGCAGTGCGTTCAGAATACACATCGCACATGAAGGCTTGCCTTCAGTCTCCTGCTGAGGTTCTCCATGGTTCCACCATCAGAAGCTTCTCCAATCAGAGTGAAACTATTGGCACTTTCTGTAGACATCATTCTTAAAGGAAAAAGAATCGCTGTAAATATTTGAAGGAAAAAAAATAATGATTTCCTGATGTCAAGTCCCACAGGTTCCTAAGGGAAACATCTCTACTACTTTAAGTCTCACATCTTGTTCAAGAATTAAAAGGGAATTAACTGATCAATAACCTTTGGGACAATGTATTAATCTTCTATGGAGTTCAGTGGGAGAGTCTGCATGGCCTTTATGGGAACCTTCAAGCAGTAGTTTTGTGCCAAGCCTTAAATCAGGGCTATTCAACTTCTGAGAGGTCACAGGCTACCAGTTAGGCGAACTTGCCTTAGATGGGGAAGTGGCAAGTAGGGCTGTGTGAAGCTTCAGGTGTTGATTCGATTCGGAAGAAATCTGGCCCAGTTCAGTGGCTGAATGTCCAAATCCAAATCAAATTGGGAGACCAATAAAAAGGTCTGAAATGATTTGAAGCTCTTCAAATTGATTCAGAGAGCTTCAGAGATTTGGGCAGTCCCCACTTGCTGCTGCAGGAAGCTGGCCCCGGACTCCATGCCAGTAAGTATGGGGTGGGGAGCTGGAAGAAGGGGGAGAGGACCATGGGGGGACCCCTGCCAAGCCCTATCCCCTGCCTGCTCCCCCAGCCCCACTAAGCGCCCCCCAACCACTCTTCCAGCTATGTCAATGGCTGCCCCACCTAGCTCCAGCCTCCAGTTCTTTAAAAAAAAAAAAAAAAAAAGCCCCACATTCACTGGCTGCTGCCAGGTGCGGGGGGCAGTCCAAACTGCTCCATGCTGCATGGGCAGCACTGCCACAAGTCCCTATTCCCCACCCACTCTCCCAGCCCTGTCAATAGCTGCCCTATCCAGCCCCAGTTAAAAAAAAAAAAAAAAAAAAAAAAAAAGCTCCACACTCACTGGCAGCTGCAACAGCCATCAGGGCTCCTGGGGGCTTGTGGCAGAGCCCTCCACGCAGTGAGGGGCAGCAGGGATTGTCCCCCCAATCTGGCAGCAGCCCATGCATATGGGGCTTTTTTTTAAGTAGCTGGGATGCTGGGGCCAGGCGGTGCAGCCACTGACAGGGCTGGAAAGAGCAGGCAGGGGATGGGGCCCATTTGGGTCGGAGATTTGGCCAAATCAATTCAGGACAATGATTTAAAGTACGGATCGCTGTCCCCTGGATCAGCCAAATCTGAAACAAATACTAGCCACTTCACACAGGCCTAGTAGCAAGCCTTTATTGGATGTGTGCCACAAGTTAAGATCCATCATCATCCCCTCCTCAAATGCTGCTCTCCCATGGTCTGCCAGTCTGCCCTCTACCCTTTCATTGATCTGCCACATGGAAAACACAGCATCTGCTCATGCTACTTGGGTACACAAGCCATGGGTTGGCTACTCCTGCCTTAGGTGGTAATTACCATCCCAAGAACAGTGAATGGGACAGCTGGATTTAGTGCTACTGCATAAGGAGAATGGACATAAGGCCCTAAATTAAATAGCTCTAAAAGCCTGTGGGGTCCCCTTTTGATTGATTAATACAGGGTTTGTCAACCAGAGGTACATATACCCCCAGGGGTACTTGGGAAAACGCTAGGGGATACATGTGGGTGGGCGGGGATGAATCGCCACCACCCACCCACTACCCTGTGCTACCACTTCCCAGGAGCAGGGCAAGGGATAAGGGCAGCAGTGTACTCCCACCCCCTCCCTGCCCACTCTGCATCCAGCCACTGGCGGTACACTTACTAAAAGTTGAAAACCCCCGTATTAGTCCATTAGAAAGCCAAAGATCTCTCTGCATAAGCTTAAGTGAGGTTCACAGAGCACCAAATGTAATGTGCAACTTCTATTATCAGTCAGCTTGTAACAGGTACAGGGATCCCCTCCCATCCAGGGTTTTTAGGCTTTATTCATAATCATTTCAGAATAAACATGACTGTACCAACAGCTACAGTGCCTTCCATCACAGCTATTCTTAGACATGGATTTCTGAAGGAGCACAAAACCCTGACAAATGTATTGCAAACACACTGGCCAAGAGGAATAAACTCTGGGTGATACCTTGCTGGAGGAATGAATCTCCTAGATACCCCATCCTGACGGCCTTCTGTGAAGGCTTCCTAGAAATTAAGGTAACATGTTATTAGCCAATCAACTGGCACTTATGACAAAACAGTCGAGTCAGTTTCCACTTCATCCGTCTCCCTAAATGGGGATAATGATCCTCACAGGAAGAACTTGTTTACAACTCAGGTTAGTCTGCAGCCTTCAAAAACACTTAAGCTGTTGCTTCATGACTGAACTTATGAGAAAGACATGAACTACATCTGGTTCAACCCAGACAGATCCCTTACCTCTGCCAAGGTAGCTTCTTCCTCATGAGTGTCTCCTGGCTTTGCAGGCACTGTAGTAAGTAACGGAGCTGAACAAGAAATAACAGTTACTAAACAATAGGAAAATAATCTTACAGGATACAAATCAGCTGTTTCTGAGAGTGTTTTCTACGTCAGCTATACTGAAGCGGGCCCAATTAATGAGATTATCACAGGCATTTTCTGCAAGCATTTCCTTTCAGCATCCTTTCAGGCATCTCCACTAGTTACTCCATGTTGGTTCCTTAAATCCACTCCTAAGGGTCTGGCTGCCACAGTCTTTGAAACAACCTGCTGCACTTGCAGGTTGTGTTCAGTAGCAATGATTCCTGGCTATTTCATGGGGTGCCTGACAAGACCTTCACTAGCCAACTCCCATGAGACAACCAGGCTTCAGGCCCAGAGACTTCTCTTCCATCACCTTCCGGCCATGGAGGCCTGCAAGTCCTTGCCTGTCACGTCGCTGGCAGAGAAGCCCATACACCGTAAAAGGATCCTGCCCGCAAAGGGATACCAGCCTGCTCCCCATACAGTAGCTCTGGCTGCACGAACGTCAGCCTGGCCAGCACCTCTGTCCCTCACTGCCCAGCCGCACAACTCCCCCGAGGCTCCAGTCCCCTCACCTGTCAGCTCCTGGATCGTGACCCTGTCCAGGATCTTGAAAGAGGTGTCCAGCTTGAGGGGCTGGCTGCAGCGCTGGCACACGAAGCTCACCTGCATGGTGCACGCCGACAGCTTGGAGCCTTCCATACCTGGGGTGGGGGGCAGAGGTAGTGTGAGCGGCCGCAGGCCCGGCCCGGCCCGGCCCGGCACTCCCCCGAATCGGGCTGCGCCGGTCCCCGCTCTGCCCTTCTCGACGCGGGCCCGCGGCCAAGCTCTGCCTCCCCCGGGGGCCCGGCCCGACCCCGCGACCCCCCCCCACAACACAACTTGCCGTGAGAGGGAGCGCGGGCCTGGCCCCGCCCCCGCACATCACAACATCCCCGATTCTGCTTCCGGCGCCGGGTCCCGCCTTTACGGAAGCTGCATCACCACCCCCTCCCCCTGCAGCAAGCGCCGCGCGCAGGGAGGAGCCGAGCTGTAGCCACCGACCAGCCGGGCGCGCAGCTTCTAGTCTCGCGAGCAGCGCGAGCACCTCTGCTGACTAACGTCATAGTGGCACGACCGGAAGTGCCGCCCCAAACCCGCCCGCGACCGGCTATTTCCTGCGCAGGCGCAGGGTAACGCTCCCCGTTGCGGGCCCCCGGCTCCGCGCGCGGCGCGTGCGCGCCGGAAGGGCGCGGCACGTGGGGCTGCCGGCGCGCGGGGGTTGGCCGGGGCATTGTGAGATCACTTCCGGTGGCGGCGAAGCCGGTGGCTCGGGCGGACGCAAGTGAGACCTAGAGCGAGCCCCGGAGGCGCCGCTCGCGACCTCGTCCGGCCATGGCCTCGCTGCTCAAGGTGGACCCGGAAGTGAAGCTGAAGGTAGCGGCCCAGCCCGGCCCCCCTGCGCCCCTGCCCCGCGGCCCCACGTGCGCCGGCCCCGCCCTCCCCCGCGCCTCGTGCGGCCCCGGCCTGCTGTCCTCGGCACCGGCTTGTGGCGCGGGCCTCGCTGCCCCCAGCGCGGCACCCTCGGCTCGGCTGCCGCCCGCTAGCCCCCGCCGCGGCGCCAAGTGGGGGCCCCGGCCTGGACACGCTGCTGTGTGGGGCTGGCTCTGGCGCCGCTTTGAATGTGCGGGTTGGTGGCCGGCAGCGTCGTCCTTCCGCAGCCCTGGGCCCGCCTGGCGCCCGCGTCGCATCCCGACAGCTGCCTGTGCGGTAGCAACAAAGACATCGTTGCCCCTGGCGCTGAGCAGGCTAGGAGGAAAAGGGCAGGGTTGACTGGGCCTTCCTGGGAGGATCAAGGCAAAACATTTTGGTACTTGATAGCGCTGACTGCCAAGGCAGTGGCCCCACTTGTGCTATCAGTTACGCTGCTCCAGCCGTGAGGAGGCCACAGAGGAAGAAACCGTTCTCATAAGGCTGAGTAAAAGGACGCGGGTGAGCGCAGGTGACCTGCTTGGCTGCAGCCACTGCCTGTCTAGAGGGGGCAGCGCAGTTACTGCTCTATGGCTGCTGCCAGTAGGTGGGTCATTCTCCCACCATGGCTCCCACCATGGCTTTGCTGTGGGAAAAATAAGCTAGGCACTGACTCTGTTGCAGTAACAGCTGTACAGAGTCCAGGATTCAGTAGGACAGCCCTCAGAGGGTGGAAATAGCCCCCTGAGTGGGGGTTGGCAGCTTGACCAGTGCCTTCCTCTGTTACTTACAGTCCGGATCAGCACTGTAGATGCCACTACTATTATTACATTTCTCAGTTAACAGTATCAAAGTGTTGCTGTAGCTGTGTTGGTCCAAGTGTTATGCAAGAGGCAGGGTTTTCTGTGGGTGATGTTTTTTCACTGTATCAACTAAATGGTTGGAATAAGGGTGGACAAGACTCCAAGTGCCAGGCATTCTGCATCAGGTCCTCATGAAGCTTGATCTGTGGAAGTCCCTTCCAGCTCTACTTCTCTGTGATTCGTTCCAGCCATGCAATGGCCAAAAAAAAAAAATCAACTACAAAAAAACACCTGTGCTGCAGTTAGTAGTAGGAATGTTTCTCATGCTTTGCAGTCTCTCTCATCTTTTTCACTTTAGCAGTAGCTCCGCTGTCACTTTTTGTTCCCTGTTGCACTGAAGGAGTCGGCGTTCTGCTCCCTGCACAGAGCTTGCTGCGTTTCTGACAAGTGGGGTTTCTAGCCTGCCTTGGGTTGGAGCAGCAAGTTCTTCTCAGAATATTTAGAATCTGGAGCCTTGTCAGTAGTTGGCTGTAGTTGCACAGTAGAAAGCTCTGCCCTGTTTCTCATTAAAGCTTTCTGTGGAGAAGGCAGTGAGGAGGCTTCTTTCTGGCTGCCTGATCTTCCTTGGCATGGCATCGTAATGGCCACTGTTCGGGGTGGGAAGAGGCTTGGGTCCTCAACCCCTGAGGAAGGGACTGTATGCTGTGGAGCAAAATTCTTTGTCAAAATCCGACAAGTTTACAGCAGCTTGGAGATTGGGGGAGCTTCAGGTAAATTTTGCAAATGGTGTTTCCACTGGCTGTCCTTGCCACAACAAGCTGAAGCAACCCCATTGTTCATTTTTATGGTTGGTTTGGGTTTTAATGCTATCCATGTACTTTCTTTCTTGCACTGTCTTCAGAATTGTGAGCTTGAATATTTAGGTGAGCAGTTTCCCCTGCAAGTTTTTTTAGGCTATCTGCAAACTTAAGCAATTATCACAGTGTTGGTTATTCTTTGTTCCAGTTTTCAGTTTTTTTTCCTAACATTTTTATGGGCTGGAACATTACATGATAAGGAGCTCTGATCCATGAGCAGTTCTACAGCAGAAGATGAATTCTGTCACTTTGGAGTGTGTGCTGCTTGGCTCACCTGGGTTACTCAATCATGAAAAACTAAAGAGAACTGTGTGATGATGAGGGAACCATTATTTTGAGCTTTTGTTTTCTCTTCTGTAGGTTGATTCTTTCAGGGAGCGGATCACAAGTGAGGTAAGTGTTCCTTCTTTGTTGCCCTAGAGCAGGGGTGGGGAATTATATCAGACGGGGGGCTGCTTACTGACTTTTGGCAAGCCATTGAAGGCCGCATGACAGGCAGCCAGGGGCAGATATATATTCATTGTCTACGTTTTTGGGGGCCCTGTGGGCCAGATAGAACAGCCTGGCAGGCTGCATCTGGCCTGTGGGCCACATTTTGCCCACTCTTGCCCTAGAGTGTAATGTGAGGCGGCAGTAAGTGTTTTGCTCAGTGTGTCTTTCTCTTTGATTTTATTATGATCTCTGCAGACTTCTTACTGGCAGTGGTTGTCAGCCACTTGCTGAGCAAAAGGGACATGCCACTGTATTGTTACTGTGGCTCTTGGAGAGCTGCCAAAACTGGTTAATCTTCCACTGAAGGCCTACCTGTGAGAGCAATTCATTCCCTCTGGGATATTTGTTAGCTTTGGACAAAGCTGCACACTCCATCTGTGTTACAAGAATCTTAGCCTCTCACGTGTCTTTGAGGGCTGAGTAGGAACCTTAGGCACTCTTCTTGTATAACAGTCTGTGGCTTTTTCTCATTCAGGCTGAAGACTTGGTGGCAAACTTTTTCCCAAAGAAGTTGTTAGAACTTGACGGGTTCCTTAAGGTAAGCTGTGTGCTGTCGCAGCACTTCCTACTGGGTGCTGGCCCAGACAGGACCATGGCAATTGGTGCTGGCTTCCATCAAAGGAGGTAATACATGATAAAAGCTGAGGAACAGTAGTCCAGATACCCTTAGCCCTAGACAGAGCGCACACATTTTCAGTTATTTTTCTGTAGGATGTTGGTTTTCGGTCACTTATGTTGCATGTGGAGTTATTTCTGGACCCTCTGTTTATGTTCCTTCTGTTTTCTTATTTTCTTTTTTTACGTTGCCTTTGGGCTCAGGACTGCACGAAGACATGATTATGGCACTCTGTTTTTAAATCTGTAGCAGTATACTGTCCCACAGTCCTGTCATCCAATAGCCTTTTGTACTTGCTTGTCTTATGAAAGAAATATGAGAGCTGGGACCTTCTGGCTGTTGAACGTGACAAGCTGTTTGATTTGCATTATTATTCTTTTTTTAATATAATTTTATTTTCCAGGACCCCATCCTGAACATTCATGATCTTACCCAAATCCACTCGGACATGAACCTCCCAGTGCCTGACCCGATCCTTCTCACAAACAGCCATGATGGACTGGATGGGGTAAGATTATTCTGTTGACTGTGATGCATGCTTCTGCTAATTAAAACTGCATGTTTTGCTGTGGGCTCAGTTAGTTAGGCTGTTCCTATTAAAGATGGGCTGCAGCTCCGTCATCCTTTGAGAATGGGTGTGAAGCCCAGCAATTCCTGTGGGAGGCAATACTCTGTTTTTCTCTGTAATCCTTCCCTAGCTTGAGAGAAGAGTCTGTACTCAAATTAGGATCATAAATGAGGATTTGTAGTGATTTTCTGTTTGTTCTCTATGATGTAATGCTAGGTAATTGCTCATTTTTGAGTAAAACATTTTGTTGTGTGTGCATTTTAGCCAAACATGAAAAAAAGGAAGCTGGAAGACTGTGAAGAGACCCTCCAGGGTAAGAGTCCCCATATCTCTGTGCTACTGCCTGTCACTGAGCCAGCGCTTCATACCTGGGACATGAAGTGGCTTAAGATCCACCAACCCTATCCTGTTAGCCACAGCCGCCACTGCTGTATGCAGGCCTCTTGCACTGCCTCTTCAAAAACTGAACACTGGGCAGAGATTGAGTCATGAAGGAACCCCCTCTGGTTTCTGCTGTGAAAAGAATTGGTTTTCCTTTGAGTGTTGCTCTCAAGTCTTCCCAGTAGTGGAGACAGAAAGAGCTGTGCCTGGCTGTAGCTTACATGGCTCCCTCATATCTTCATGAAAAGGAAGGAGCCAACCTCATGCTCAGTTGAGATGAGACAAAAGTAGTTTCTACCTGTTGTGGAAGGAGGCTTGTCTGCACCACGTTTCGATTTATTCACAGGTTTGGCCTCGGTTCCATCTTTTCTTCTCTCCTTCCTATGTAGTTGTTTCCAGTACTGCACTAAATATTCCTTTTTTCCATATCATCCATCTCAGTTGCAATATGCGTGGGCCTGGCTGTCAATGTGAGGTGCTGCAAGTAAACACCTCTTCCTTCTCTGTTACTAGGTACCAAAGTGTTTGTGATGCCTAATGGGATGCTGAAGAGCAATCAGCAGCTGGTGGACATCATTGAGAAAGTGAAACCAGAGATCAGGCTGTTGATTGAGAAGTGTAACACGGTGCGTATAAGGCTGAGGACCCCAAACACTCAGCTGGTTGGAGGCTGGCTTGCCATGGTTGGTGGAATTGTCATTTTAGTGGCTTCTTCCCATGGAGTCGTGGCTCCCCCAGCTAACAAGGATGGGGTCCAACCTCCTCTTGTTGGGAATTGTAAGGCCCTGCACAAAAGGACAGAAGTGTTCCCCAGAGCTTACTGTGCAGCATGATGTCAGTTCCTATGGAAGGGAACCATCACTGCAGCCATAGGAAGAAGCTGTTTCTTGGAAGGGCTTGTGCCTGTTGCCCTTCCTGTCACTGAGTACAGTGCATGTCCTCAGTGCTGCATGCTGAGCTGGTTTGGCGAAATCAAAGAACTGATGTTGCATTAGATGCGTGTTGCATTGAGGAGCTTTGGCTCAGATGTGTCATGATTCCCAGCAGATTTGAAGGAGCAGTCAATGCACCAGGATCCATTGAAAAACACCATGCAAGTGTTTTGATGGATTCTGGATCAGGCCTTGGATGAGCTGCCCGGGGAACAGCTTAGTAGGGCCTCTCAACAAACTTCTGGGAAGACAGGCTCTTCTGCTGGACTTTGGGTCACAGTGTCATGTTTTTTTCTCCTTTTAGGTCAAAATGTGGGTGCAGCTTCTTATCCCTAGGATAGAAGATGGAAACAACTTTGGTGTTTCTATTCAGGTATGGCAGCCTGTGGCATGTAGAAGGGGACTAAAACTCAAGGTCATCTCTGGTTCCTTTGGAGCCTTTAAGATTCATTTGGTTCTGCCTCTAGGTATCTGTGGAGCTGGTTTTGAGGCTTAAACCTTAAGTCTTCCCTAGCATCTGAGGGGGCAGGTTGAGTGTAGATTGAATAGTCTGCACTGTAGTATCCAAAGCCATTGCTCTGCTGAGGAACCAGAAAACCAGCCACAGAGCTCCAGGTCAGGAAAACCAAGCCATACTTATGACTGCAGGACCAAATGGGATATCCTGGGTTATTGAGCCTGCATACGTAGTAGGGTCCATGTTAGTCCCTTTCCCAAGCTTTAGTTCTGTGCTGAAAGCAGCTAGTATTCCAGCCAGAAAGCTTCCCTGGAGTCTTGCTACTCTGCTAGCTAGAAACCTCTTTTTTAAATTCCATCCTGAATGTATATAGGACCAGTTTGTATCTATTTGTTCTTGTGCCCACATCGTTTTCTAGTTTAAATAGTTCTCTTCTCTCTGCCATATACAGTGGTTGGATCTTCCTGAGCCTTTGAGTTGCTAGATTAAGCTAGCCAGTTCTCTATTTAAACAAGACTGCGTGCTGCAGGGACTCAGGTTTGCCCAGATTCTGAGATAGTCAGAATTAGGATGGTTAAGGGTGAGCTAGTTTTATTGCTTTATTCCTTATCCTGAGCAGTGCAGGTTTCTCTGACAGTTCCTTGCCTGAGCAAGGAGTTTTGTGGCTGAGGATCCTGGTCAGGTTCTGTCTGGCTTCTCTGGCACTTTCACCCTTTGATCTTGAGCCCCATGTTCTGTTTCCTTTCTGGACTTGAGAGAATACTTTCAGTACCTCAGGCACTTGTCCTGAGGGTGATGTTGGACACTTTTGCTTCTGTTCTGGAAAAAGCACAATGTCCTTACCTTCTTTGCAGGAGGAGACTGTAGCTGAGCTTCGTACTGTGGAGAGTGAGGCAGCTTCCTACCTGGACCAGATTTCTAGGTAGGTGCTATGGATGCTTTTCTCAGGGCCTTTCTGAAGAGGCTGAGTGTTTTTAAGGTGAAGCCTTTTGTCTTCTGGGGTGGGGCCAGGCTTGAGGACACTGCTGTTCATTTGGCTATTACATCTGCTCCCTTTTCCTTCCAGATACTATATCACACGAGCAAAGTTGGTTTCGAAAATAGCAAAATACCCTCATGTGGTAAGTGGAGTTTGGTTGAGATGACATGTTGGGGAGGCTGGCATTTTTCTGTTTCTATGGCTACTTTATGTGGGCTCTTTCTTCACTGGCTCCATTGAATAGCAACTGCTCAGGGTCTGTGGTAGGAGCGGGCAATTATTTTGGGTCGAGGGCCGCTTACCAAGTTTTCACAAGCTGTTGAGGGCTGCATTGGTAGCCCTGCCCTTAATGATGCCCTGCCCTCACTGCCGTCTTGTGACCGAAAGTCCTACCCCCTGGCCTTTGCCACCAGAAGTCCCTCCCCTTGCCTCTGGAAGTACTCCTTTCAGCAAGAGGTTTTGTCATCTCAGAACCAGAAAAATTGTATTCTAAAAAGCAAACCTCTACAACATTTATCAATTTGGTTTCAAAAAGTATTTCTATCCTGATATACATGCGTTCATACAGTGTACACAGAGGTGATTGCACAGTAACTTAAAATAAAGCCTAACTCTTATATTTTGTAGGGGGTGGGTATAGGTTTGTGGGATAGGTCTGGATGTGTGGGTATGTGGGGTGAGAGAGGGTGTGGGTGTGTGTGTGTAGATATGTGGGGGATGGGTGGGTATGGGGCTTGTGGGGGGAGGCAGGGGTGCCTGGGATGTGTAAGGGGGTGTGAGGGGTCTGCATGTATGACAGTGCAAGGGGGGGGTGTGGGTGCATGTGTATGGTGGGGTGTGTCTGTGGGACTCAGCCTTTGAACACTCTCTCTCTCTCTCTCTCTCTCCCCCTCCCTCTCCCTCTCCTTGCCCCTACCTGCATCCACGCACATATCCTCTTACTGGCACGGGCCTATCCTCGCTGGCTGGGCAATGCAGCTGGCAGCCAGGTGGTGGTGGAGCAGGGCTGGGGCAGGATGGGAGTGAGTGAAATGGCTGGGGGTTGGGCATAGCTGGGCTTTTCAGTCCTGCTGAGGCTCCCCCTGGGTCCTACTGCTGCTGTCAGTTTGACAGGCTGCCCAGCCAGATAAACACTAATTTTCTACATTTTTTTTTTTTTTTTTTTTTTTTTAGAGGCCCCGTGTGTCAGAGGCCATTCTATCTGGCCCACAGGCCGTATTTTGCTCGCCTCTGTTCTATGGGGTGGGGAGCCTGCAGGAGCTGGGAAGATCAGGCTTCTGTCAAAGTTGAACGGGAAGGTGAATGTAAGGGAATTATGAGAGAGAATGGCCTCCCCTCACCATCAGTGCAGGGGTGGGTCACCCAGGCTTAAGCCACAGACAGTTGTCTCTTCCTTTCTCCATAGGAGGATTATCGCCGCACAGTGACAGAGATTGATGAGAAGGAATACATTAGTCTGCGCCTGATCATATCAGAGCTGAGGAATCAATATGTGAGTGAGAGCTATAGCCCCAGCTTGTTCCCCAGCAGGGGAGCCCTTGAGATCCTTTCCCAGTGCACAATTCTGGCCCTGGCCCTCTTTTTCCTGTGCTTTGGCCAGCAGGCACAGCAGCACATTACTCTGGAGTCTGTTTCCAGCTGGTGAGTGTTCGTGGAAAAATCCCAATATCCAGAGTACAAAAGTCAGTGGGTTGACAGCTCCTTGTGCTCTTTTGTGGGATTTTTTTGTTCCAAGCTTTCCAGGTGGTTCAGGGTGTTCCTCAGCTCTGTATTAACAAACCTGTTCTCACTAGTAGTATTTGCTGTGGCCACCACAAGGCCATGCCCCAGGAGCAGGAATGGGGAGGAGCCTAAGGGTTCTTAGCGCTCCAGTGAGCTGCAGTGTGGTCTTGACGGGTGCTTGTGAAGGGAAGCTTGTTAAGTGCTGCTGATGCTCCTTTATCAGGTTGCATGTCTGTAGCTTCTCTCTTTTTTTTTTTGCAGGTCACTTTGCATGACATGATTCTTAAAAACATCGAGAAGATCAAGAGGCCTCGGAGCAGCAATGCCGAGACCCTCTACTAAGTGTCAACATTTGAACTTGAGAACTGTTCAGTCCACTAAAGACCGTCATTGCCTTGGTTTGTTACGTGACTATCGAGATGGGAAACTGGCTGGAAATAGTATCGCACTCTTAGTTAAATTCTAACAAAACTCACTTAGTTCTGTGCTTGGTTTGTTCAGGTCTCAGGAACTCTCCCTCCCTGTAGTAACTGGTATTGAGAGCGCCACTGCCATGGGACGCACAAGCTACTGCAGGCTGAAAGCAGCAGCCAGGCAGGAGCGCTATCATGCCTTTCTTCCTACCTAGGTAGGAACTGACGTAGAGACCAGGCACTGGTCTACTGAAGATTCCCTATTCGCCTGTGAGCTGAAAAGTTTTGTTGGGGTCTGGGCATCAGGCAGGTAAAGTTTCCTCTGCATTAAGCTGAGACCAGGCAATGATGCCCTGGCTGGGAGAAGTCATTCTAGTAGCCATTCTATACTTCCTAGCTGTAAAGACAGGAGGATGTGTCCCTTGGAGAAGGTGACTCCCCCAGCCCAGATAGAAGCTATGCTCAATGTTCCATTAAGAGGGCTAGCTCTCTTTTGGCTTGTTCTACAATCGAGTTTACCTAGCTTTCCTTTTCCTTTGTGTAGTACAGCTAGATCCAGCACACAGGGCTATGTGAAGCCAATACCACTAGAGCTTGCATCTGCCAGCCCACACTGCTGGGGTGGCAAGTGCAGAGTACAGGTGTCTTTGGCTCTTGCATGTAATTTTCCTGTTGCCTTCACAAAAACTGTGGGGTTAAAATTAATGTTAATATCATATGTGACTTTCTGCATCCTCCTGTCTCCTTTAGTGTGAGGTGTTTCTTCCCTGGATGAGCTAGGAGTGAAATGCACAAGCAGGTTGTTATCTGCTGTCCCCAGCTGCATGCTGTGGGGTATCTGAAGCAGGCAGTTCTGATGGCCGATCCTTAGGGTTGAGAATGGCCATAACTGCAAAACAGAACCTTAGCTAAACTTATGCTCTTGTCTCCTGGCTGTTTCTTCCCCTGTGAAAAGCCATTCAGTTCGTTCTCATGCTTCCTTCTTCACAGCTGCTAAAGCATTTCATGGCCCATTGCAAGCCCCTTTGGAAATGTTTGGCTTGGTTGTCAGTTGGTATGTGTGGCAAATGGATCCCCAACACTGTAGGCTTCTAAATCTTCCTATTTATAGTATTTCTCTTTTGCTCCCCCAGCAGAATATTGAGCCAGCTGTTTCTGGAACTCTTTGTTTTCCTGGGTCTTGCTGTTACACCCATTTATTCTTCTTGTGCAGTAGCCTTAATAGTTGTGTCCATGTCATTGTAACAACGTGACAGATGGAATGAATCTTCTTCCCCTTCCTTATGTCCTGGTTTGATTTCTTTCTCTGTACGTAAGAGCCACACTGTGTCTTGCTGGCTTCCCGAAATTTGCCTGGAGTGTGGAAGGTCCCTGACTTTTCAGATTAGACTCTTCTTTTGTTTGTAGCAAGTCAAATCTTAGTCTTCCCGTTAATAAATATTCAGTAACAAACCAACTGCGTTTTAGCTGCTGCCTAGAAGCAGCACCTTCCCCTGTGTTTCTTTGTATTGATTCCTTTTTAATTTGTTCACCTTTCCTTGCCAGATGAACACATGTAATAATTTTACCATGTCAACAAATTAAAATACAGGTACTTTGACTCCTTTTTGTTAGACCCTGTGTGTCACAGAGTTGTCAGACATGGTGTGCCTTGCTTCAGTCGTGCCTTTGTGTCTGCTCATTCCATCCCTGCCCCAGGTTCAGCTTCTTTTCCTTTACTGTTTTTTTGTGTTTGCTACTTCATTGGGGTCCCATTTCTGTACTATCCTTCACAGTGGTTCCAGAGCTCAAAGTCTGATGCATCCATCCAAGTGAATGGGGTGACTTTGTTCTGCGTCCCTCTGGACAGTCTGTAGTGGAAGTGAGAGGCTGGCAAGCTGCGTGCCAGCAGTGTGGGTGACAGCCTTCCACCTCTAGGCAAATGTTCCATGCTGTCTGCTCTGCTTTCCTGAGTGCATGTTCATAGTGAAATTGTGAGTCTCAGTGGAGTGGCCAGCCATTGGCTGCCAGGGGTGCCCTGCATACGTAGTTGCAGGAGCTGTCCTATATGCCCCTTCTGGCCCTTTCACAAGTCTGAAGCTAAGGGGACACTGGTGTCCTTTTAAAGTGGTGCTCTTTCTCTGTATAGCAGTGGCCTCAAGTGGGCTGAAGCCATGGTGTGGATCTGCAATCCTTGTTCTGTCATTCAGTTACCGTCTCCAAGCTGTAGTTGCCTATGAATGTCTAGCAGCCCTGTCCTTGTGAGGGGAGACCTGTTTCCCAGTGTTAATCCAAGTGTATGGTACCTTGTCAGGATTTTCCAAGTTCCTCCTTTTTCCCTTTACCCCAATGAAACTTGAACTCTGTTTAGAGAAGACTGAAATCTTTTCCTGAGCCTGGAACCTGGGCTCCCACCTTAATGGGCAGAACCTGCAAGTTTCCTGGGGTTTATGTTTGGGTAAGAACAAAGATCATGAGAAGGGACCAATTTAAGATGGTGGTCTTCAAACTTAATAGGCGACTTAACCAGGTATCTCTCTCTTGCTGGTGGGAAGGGCTGGCTTTGTGCAGCAGCAGCACTCTGCTCAAGGACAAACTGGAAGATTTGTTTTGCAGCCACTAGGGGATGCTGCTTTTGCATCCAGAGAAAAGCTAGGTTTGGATAGCACTGAGCTTCAGGCTCCTATCAGTGTTCTGGAGATTGTCATGTGGACCTTGCAAACCATCGAGAAATAGGCAGAGAAGCTTCTGGAGGGACCCTGCCCATACTTTGTGCTTCCCATGAGGCTGCCCATGCTACCATACTCCCTGTAGTGTGGGAAAGGCTGAAGTCCTCCTTGGGCCAGGACCCCTTGCAAGGAGAGGGAAGGACTGTAGATTAAAATAAAATTCCCCCTGAGTTTGTGAGGCTGAAGTGCTGGCAACAGGAGCTGTGGCTGAGAAGGATTAATGCTTACAGGAGCTGACTCAGCAGTACGGAAAGCAGCCTGTCAGCATGGCCTTGGAAAAACAAACTAGCTCTGAAAGCAGCTTTGCAAAAAGATACTTTCCCCTGGGCTGGTGTTGCTGCTGGACCATGACTGGGGGGCAGTTTCTGTGTCAAGTCTAGAGCAAATTCATGAGATTTACCTTCCCATCTGTACAGCCTGCTGTGCTCTACTGGAGTATTCTGGCAAATGATAAATAGGCATGGGAAATAGCACGGACTACCCATAATGTCATCATCTTTGATCACCCATTATAGCCATCAAGGCATTGCTGCTCCCTGGGGGACCTTAGCTCTTTTTAAAAGTGGCTCTGTGAAAACAAATAGGAATTGAGGATTCTCATGTGGACACTTAGAATGCTGGGAAAGACCTACAGAGAGGAGAAAATTTCAGACATGTCTGAGTTGAACAGTATTTGGGCCTGGGTAATGCTAGAAAAGCTGGCAAAGGGCAGTCTTGTATTGGACTCCCTGCCCTGCTGTCTGGCACTCTGGTGCTACCTCTCTTTAGAGGGAAGCTGGCTGTTGCTGAGGTTCCTGGAAGTCGTAGAAATGATTTGCAGCAGAACCTTTTGCATGTGTGAACAGTCTGCTCTGCTCAGGCTAACAGTGAACTCTGCCCTGCCCTGCCCTGCCCTGCCCTACCCTGTTTGGTGGTAGGGGCAGCGTGAGGTGGGTAACTTAACAACACAAGATGTAGCATTGGCTTGTTCCAGAAAGTAACTAACCACCTAACATAAACTTCAGTGGGTATGAATTCTCCACTCTGGAGCCCAGACAGGAGGAGCTCAGCACTGCTGTGGGATGGGACGTGTGGAATGAGACAGATTTTCCCAAAATAGTGGTAAACAAGTTGTATTGGTAGTAGTAAGACCTGCTGTTTTTCTAAGCCTCCATTCTGGTACTCAACATGGTCTCTGTGATGAGAAGTAAAACCAAGTCCCTTGCCCATGTAGTTTTTAAACAGCTCAGATGACTTAATTTTCTTAAGAACTGGATGCTGGTGTACACACCCCGTCTTGTGTTCTCAATTCAGCTTCATGGAATTCCCCTCGGTTTGAAGTGGATTCAGGTTTCTGACATGGTCTTCTGTGTGACAACTGCTGTTTCCTTGCTTTGAGGTCCCTCAGTTTAAATCAAAAAGGAGTGTAAGGTATTCAATATATATTTGCAGATATCACAGCTGAAGCCTATGGGACAACCTTGGGCAAATACTAGCTTAGAGACTTGGGAGAGCAGCAGCACTGAACTAAACCCTCTGCTGTGTCTTTTCCCACAAACTTTGCACTCATGTATTTGGGGTTTACAAGGATGTCATTGTGGATTAAGTCTATATGCTAACACCTACAGCACGCAGCTCCAGTCCTTTGTACTTGGGCAGTCCAGCTACTTGTTCTGAGCTGGGGGTCTGCATGTTAGGGGTAGTAAAGGCCATGGTGTTTCCAGCTTCTGCAAAGCAGTGCCATGATCATTTTAAAAAGTGCATGCACACATACACACTAACAGAGCTTTGTCTACATACCATGTAGCCTTGGAGGACAGCCCCAAATCCTCTGCTACTTTTGGTCATCCACAAAATTGCCTGAGGCCCTTTGAAAGTCCTTGAGAGTCACCTCTGTTGAGCAGGCTCTATCCCCATGGCAGCTGCTTTATTATCTCCCTTCTGTTTTTACACTGCTTGTCTCCATATGACTAAACAACCCCAGAGAAGATGCATGTGTCCTATAAAATTGTACATACTTCCCTGCTCATGGGCATTTTGTTGGCTGGTGATAATGTAGTCCCTTCCCTCACCATAGCACTAGGCTGCAAACTGCCAGGAGAGAGAAATGATTGTTGCTAGACAAGAGTCATGTTTCCTCTTTTACCTTCACAAGTGTAGAATAGGTCAGAGAGCGCTGAAAGCTGCCAGCTGTGGTTATGATGGTGAAGCATGTCCTGTGACAACGCTGCTTTCTTTCCAAGTGTGGTATCTCCTAAGTATAGGGGCTGCAAGGTGGGGCAATGGCAGGGCAGCTGCCATAAGTAGGAAGGGCCTGTCCATGCCAGAAAAACGATGATTGTGATGCTGGCAGTAGGGCTGGAAATTTTGGTTTGTATCTCCACCTTGGAGCCTCTCAAGCTTGTGTGTGTGGGGTTTTTTTTGGCGCAGATTAGAAGTCAGGCGCAAGAGTCAGCTAAGGGGCTTATTCACCCCAAACTTAAGTCCTGTTCTTGGACAGGGTGCTGAATCCTGTGGTGTGTCTGCTTTGCCTGCCTTCATGCTATGCTGTGATGCCAGGTGCTTTTGGGAGGTGTAGGGAGACTAATAAGTGCATTATTTGACCAAAGTTGGTAAGAAAACTAGTCATAACCTATGACCCACAGAATTTTGGAGGAGATTTCTTGGCCCAGCGCCAACAGCAAGGTTAATGATCCCAGGCTGTCTGACCAGAGGGCATGCATGGGCTGGTGGAAGGTGATGGTTACTGGCTGTGTCCTTCCACTAGTCCAGTGCTGAGTACTTGTTGTGATTGGAGGCCTGAGCCTGATTCCCAATTAGATTGGGCCATAGGTGCCAAACTACTGCTGCCGCTGCTATATTTTTCAGGAAAGGTTCCACGTGGAAGGTGAAACAAAGAGGAACTCAGCCTAGGATCCAAAACCACAAAGCCAGGGAGCATGTTTACAGAGAAGGAGCCTAAGACATAACACACATTCCACAAGTTGTGAAGACATGAAATTCTCCTGTGTGACAGCAGCTTACAGCGTGTTGCATGCTCAACCTGCTCCTCCACCTGATGCATGATCCCAGCTTTTACAGGCAGCCTCAGGAAGTTGGGTGGATAGAAAAAGCAACAGAAATTATGTGAAATTTGTCTAATGAGTCACAGGCATCTCCAGGAGTTTTCTCAGTGCATTGCTTTTGGAGGGATACGCAGCAGGCTGGATAGTCGGGGTGTGGAGATCTGCCCTTTCTGGTCACTGCAGACATCAGGTCTCCTCCTCCAGCCTCTCTTCATAGTTCCAGTAATAATCAATCCAACTGCAGCTGAAACAGGCATACTGCAACAGGGAACCCTCCCCTGGAAGCTGCTCTGGAAACCTTGTGGCATCCTCTGTTTTCACCGCTGCAGCAGACATGAACCTAAAAATTGTCCTCATTCTCCTGGCTTTGGCTCTTGCCACCATTTTAGCTTTAATTTGTGTGCTGCTGACTGGAGAAAAACCAACCAGCTGCAAGTCCCAGCCTCTGAGAAGCCAGAAGGAAAAGCCCAGGGGCTTCAGCTTGGTGTTTGCTGATCTGACTCCAGAAGAAATGGTGCAAGTGGTGAAGTATCTACAGGAAAACCTTGGGGTGCCGCTGGTAGATGCCTCTCAAGCAAACCCTTCTGACAATTGCATTTATTACATTGATGTGCAACTCCCTGCCAAGATAGAGGTGCTGCAGTTCTTGGATCAAGGAGGAGGTCATCCCCCACGGCAGGCGCTGGCTGTGGTGTACTTTGGAAACCAACCAGACCCAAACATCACTGAGTACGTGGTGGGCCCTTTACCCATCCCAGCAACTCATCGCGACATTACTTTGGAGAAATATGGAGAGAAGCTCCCATACTACCGCAGACCAGTGCTAGCTGTTGAGTACAAGCAGATTGCAGGGTTCCTAAGGGAGACGGTGTTCCCCATGGCACCAACATTTATGAGTCAGACTTTTAATTATGATCGTACCAATTTAGCAGCCATGACCTCAGCCCCACGGGGGTTCCAGTCTACTGATCGCAACACGTGGTTTGTCTTGTTCCAGAATGTGAGCGGCTTCTTCCTGCACCCAGTGGGACTGGAGGTACTGGTGGACCACAGCAGCCTGGACTTGTCCCAGTGGAGGGTGAGCAAAGTGTTCTATAATGGCCAGTACTATGGGGATATGGCCCAGCTGGAAAATGAGTTCAAGCAAGGCCACGTGACAGTGGACAAAATTCAACAAGCCCCTCTAGATGGAGGATTTTCTTCCATGAGGCCCAGAGCAGCCCCTGCGGCACCATTCCCTTTGCAGTATGAGCCTCATGGTCCTCGCTACCACATTGAAAACAATGAAGTCATTTACCAGGCCTGGAGCTTTGCTTTCGGGATGAGCGTGAACACAGGGATGCGGCTGTTTGACATCAGGTTTAAGGGGGAGAGGATTGTCTATGAAATCAGTATCCAGGAGGCCATGTCCATCTATGGCTCCAACTGTCCTGGTGGGATGACAATCAGGTACATGGATGGGAGTTTTGGCATAGGGAGATTCAGTTTCCCATTAGTCCAGGGTGTCGATTGTCCTTATTCAGCCACCTATCTGGATGTGCCCTACTTGGTTCAGTCACAGACGCCTAGAATTAATAAGAACTCTCTCTGTGTGTTTGAGCTGAACTCCAAGTCTCCTTTGAGGCGCCATTACTCAAACTTGCAGTCCATGTACTATGGGGGCTTGACTAACTCTGCCCTGGTCATTAGATCCATTGCCACCGTGGGAAACTATGACTATGTCTGGGACTTCCTCTTCTACCAGAACGGAGCTATTGAAGCCAAAGTCCAGGCCACAGGGTATATGAGTTCTTCCTTTCTCTACGGTGATGGTCTGGAGTATGGCCACAAGGTTGGGGAACACACGCTGGGGACGCTGCACACCCATTCCATGAACTACAAAGTGGACTTGGATGTTGGAGGTATGTGTCTTGGTTGATAAGGCATATCTCTGTGCCTCCATCTCTAATTTCTGCCAGTGTATTGGTGATGTGTAGAGCAGCAGTAAGGCTTGACCTTGTAATCTACAGAATTCTGGCTAACGGGCAGCAGAATCCTATGTTTTCAAATTCTCTCTTATCCTTGTCTTCCACTGTAATTTTTATACATATGTCCACTTATTAAAGTGAGTTCCAAAACCCAGGATTAAGCACCAGTCAGCTCAGAAAAAGGCGGCAGCTTGAAAATGTGTGCATTTTTGTGGCCTCTATCCTGCCTGTGGCATTTGGCCAGAGGTGTCTAGGCAGACGGGAGGTGCAGCCTAGTTTTAAAAAATGAGTTTTAGAGCCAAAGGATTCGTTGCTCTAAACATGGCACTTTCTCCAGATCTCAAAGGAAATCCCGTTCTGTGTCTCAGGTTCTCCAGTGTAAAGTGAAGTGATGTTGCTCCTGCCCTGTGTTGTGGAATTAGTTAGCTTGAGCAGCCCTATCTACTGCCTCCTCTCTGCTCTGGAAACATTTGTAGTTCAGGTTTCAAGCCATCATAGTGGACTCCTGTTTCTGCTAGAAGCACAGCTGTGTTTTTCCATTCAGCAGCACCTGAATGGAAAGAATGATGAGGAGCATCATTCAGAGTGGGTTTGTTGCGCTGTGCCAGGGAGCGCCACCTGATGGCTGAAATAATTAGGTGCTTTCCTTTAAACCGCTATTCATGTTACTGCAAACCTCAGAAATGTACGTATTGCATCAGTGGGCAGGTCCCAAATTTCTTGTGTGTATGTCATTATTTATTTGTAACTCAGGGAGATGCCAAGGAATCAGGTTAGTATACAGGGAGAAGGGTGCAACCTTGAAGTTCCTTCTATGAAATCTGTCTGCAGAAAGGGTGCAATGAAGAGACACTTGCATCTGCACTGGAGCAGGCTTGGCATTCGGACACAGATCTCGCACCTCCTCTCCATCTCAGTGACAACTGTCTTTTAACAGCAATGACATGCTGACTCCTGGAGCTGCATCAAGGAGACTGGGCTTATCTTATGTTAAATTTTTTAGTGGTTACTGTGATGCCAGAGCAGGCACCTGCCAAGCACAAGGCAGAGGTTACATGGGGTAAGGGTGTGCTGGCTTGTGTTTACGGGAGATAACTGCACCACTGTAATTACATGTGGACAGACATACTGGCACCCACTTTCTTCATGTAGTCAAGGCCTGAGGGCACACAAGTTCATTGGCCTGCCTAAGTTCCTCTGCCAGACTTGCTGCATCCCTGGACTTTAGTCTTTCACCCAGAGGCAGCAAAATCCTTTCTTGGTAAGCAGGGTAAGTTTTTTGGGCACAACTTCTGAAAAGCAAGATCTCTCCACACTGAAATCTGAACTGTCAGAGGTCTGGGGAGTGTCTGCAAAGGGAAGCCATGTTGTACACCAAGTACAGTAAGCCAGAAATTCTGTGGCATGACTTAAATTCATTGCCCTCTTAAAGGTTTGTCATCATTTCCTCCACCTAATGCTGAATACTTGCATCCTAGCTTTGCAGGCAGCCTCGGGACATTGGTCTGAATGAATGAGCAATAGAGCCTACTCTTAGCCTGGTTTATAGTGTCAGGGATCCTGCAGCTCCAGTAAGCTCAGGTTCATTTCTCTTTAAAGAACATGCAGAGGGATAAGAGGGCAGATGATGAAGATCTGTCCAGTCTACTTACTACAAATTTCAGGTCTCCTCCCCCAGTCTCTCATTATTTCCTGTAATAATTAACCCAACTGCAGCTGAAACAGGCAGACTCTGGAGGCCTTGTGATGTCCTCTATTTCCACCACTGCAGTGGGGCTGGGGTGGTACAGGCCTTAAGGTGCGTGGTTGACAGGCTAGAGGTCGCACGTTTGAGGCCATCAGAAGCACTCGCAAGCGTGATCCTGTCACTCCTACAAATCTGCAAATTCTGCTAAACACCTTTGTCACACAAGCACATAAAAAAGAAAACCAGCCACTACAGCAAACGTGAACCTGAAAACTCTTCATCCTCCTGGCTTTGGTTCTTGCCACCATTTTAGCTGTAGTTTGTATGCTGCTGACTCAAGGAGAAGAATAAACCATCTGTGGTTCTCAGCCCCCAGGCAGCCAGGAGAAGCCCAGGGGCCACAGCCTGGTGTTTGCTGATCCTATTCCAAAAGAAATGGTGCAAATGGTGAGACCTGCAGGAAAACCTTCGGATGCTGCTGATAGATGCCAAACCCTTCTGACAGCTGCATTTATTACATTGACAGTGCAGCTCCCCACCAAGGCAGAGGTGCTACAATTCTTGGATCAAGGGGGAGGTTGCCCCCATGGCAGGCACTGGCTGTGGTGTAGTTTGGAAACCAACCAGACGCAAACATCACAGAGTATGTGATGGGCCCTCTGCCCATCCCAACATCTCACTGTGACATCACCATGGGGAAATATGGAGAGGAGCCCCCATACTACCGCAGACCAGTGCTAGGCAATGAGTATGAGCAATTTGCAAACTTTCTGCAGATGGTTGCATTCCTCATGGCCTCGGCTTTCCTAAAACAGGATTACAACAGCAACAATATCGTGTGCGGGTTCCAGTCCATTGATCGTAACATCTGTTTTGTCTTGTTCCAGAACGTGAGCAGCTTCTTCCTGTGCCCGGTGGAGCTGCAAGTGCTGGTGGATCGCAGCAGCCGGGACACGTCCCAGTGAGAAAAGTGTTCTATAACCCACTGTATGTACTATAGGGTTATGGCCCAGCTGGAAAATGAGTTCAAGCAAGGCTATGTGACAGTTGAGAGGGTTCAGTGAGCCCCTCTAGATGGAGGATTTTCCTCTGAGCCCCAGAACAACCCCCACAGCACCATTCCCTTTTGCAGTATAAGCCCTGTGGTCCCTGCTACCCCATTGAAAATAACTAAGTTCTTTACCAGGCCTAGAGCTTTGCTGTTGCGATGAGCATGACAGGGATGCAGCTGTTTGACATCAGGTTTAAGTGGGAGAGGGTTGCCTATGAAATCAGTGTCCAGGATGCCTTGACTGTCTGCGGGTCCAACTGTGCTGGAGGGATGTTGACCTGGGACACAGATGGGAGCTTTGGCATTGGGAGATTTTCTCACTAGTCCAGGGGGCTGACTTTCTACCATCAGCTACCTATCTGGGCATGCACTTCTTATCCATGACCATGACCCCTGCAAAACTGGAGAATGTCTTTTTGTGTATGTGAGCTGACCATTGAGTCTCCTCTGAAGCATCATTACTTGAACTTGCCGTCCATGTACTATGGGGGTCTAACTCTCCCCTGGTCATTCAATCTATTGCCATTGTGACCATCTATGATTGTCTGGGACTTCTTCTACCAGAATGGAGCTATTGAAGCCACAGTTCAAACCACAGGGTACATGAATTCATCCTTTCTCTTTGATGATGGTCTGAAGTATGGCCACAGGGTTGGGGAACACATGCTGGGGACGCTGCTTATCCATTCCATGACCTAAGAAGGGCTATGGATGTTAGAGGTATGTATCTCTGTATGCAACGCTTCTCTGTTAATTTCTCTTCCTGCAAAACGTCATCTTTTCCTACCTTTAAATTTGTAAACTGAAACCCACAGCAGACTTGAGTAGCTCCCTTCTATCCTGTGCAATATAGGACAATCTTCATGGCATGCTCATCTTTCCTTTCGTGGTGGCAGGGTGTGTTAATGTGCTCTGTTGCTTGTCAGACCCTAGCATTTGGGAACTAGTATAGCATGTTGATTCAAATTGGTTAGCCTAGACCAGAGGGAGAACTATTTCTTGTGTTTTGGGAGATAACTTGTATTCCTGAGACTAGTATTCCCTTTATCTTCCAGTTTTCATGATGGAAGGAAATACAGGACAAACGTTCCTGTTAGTCAAACTCCAAATCCAAAAAATGGCCACTAGCTTTAAGAGATGATCACTGGATTCATATCAGAGTTGGCATCACAGAGTTGGTCTGATTTTCTGTTGTATGTTTTGGCTTCCTTATTGGAGATGTCAGCACTTGACTTTCTGCAGTCATAAATATTATGGGGACCTGGCTGTGTTGGATGAGTAGTTACAGGGGAAATGTTAGATATTATTTCTTAAGCAGGTGGGTTTTTTACTAAAGCGGACAAAACTACAGCATTTTTCTCTTAATGTTGTGGATGTTTTGACTTCTTCCAGTGTAAAGGCTGGTAATTGAGGACTGCTTGTTCCCAGTTGCACTTCCTTACATTCCCTTCAACAGCAGGCCAACTGAAAGCTCAGTGCTGATCTTCTTCAAACGTGCTGCCAGTAACAGGGAGGCAGTGGAGACTGGGGTGTCCCTAACTCTTCTTTGAAGCAGGGTTACGCAACTTGTGCTTCTTCATCCTCTGGAGTAACATGTTCCCATTGCTCTTCTATTCTTCAGATCTGACCTGACTTTTTGGTGAGAACTTGCCTTGAATAGCATGTGGGTGAAACCTGTAGCAAAAGAAGCCATTGTGTGGAGATTGAACCCTGGGATAGATGGGGGGCGACCCTGGCTGTCCTTAGAGAGACTCCTCACTCCCGTGCACTTCAGGTTAAGTTGCACATCTAAGAGTGAGCCTGGGAATAGACTACAGTGGTATAAACACGTTCTTCTTGAGCTGAGAAGGAGGACAGTCCCTGCATGCTCCAGCCCTAAATTCCAGTGGCAGGGGCAGGTTAGTCTGAGTGCTCCAGCTGGAGTAGGTCCTGTGCCCTGGCCAGACTGCTGCAGTCCAGCAAAGTGCCTGTACTAAGCCTTGGAGTTCTGGCCCTGGGAGTTAGAGGAATTAGCTCAGGGTTTTGTCTCCAGAGCGGGCTGTCCCATGGGAGGGGAGGAGTTGGAGCACTACTACCAATGCATCCTTGCCAGCGCTGTCTGTGTAACGCCGATTTTATATTTGTGGATGGAACTGGCTCAGTTGCACTCGCGTCCCTTTCTGATTAGCCTTGCTGAAGACGGGGTTGGCATGGGTCTGCCGTGTGACCTGGATTTGAGGCACATCTGGCCTGCTGTCCTGGCTCCATAAATGCTGGGTTGGCACTGCCATCTGGCCAAAAGGCTCAGAAATTTGGCAGTGGGGAGTGGTGTTAGTCTTAATTGCTAAGTGTCCAGACTTTAAGAGAGCCCTGCAGGCCAGGTGACTCAGCATGGTGGGCCAGATGTAGCTTGTGGGGCTGAGGTTGAGCACCACTTGCAACTGGAGGGGGGCTGTCTTGGCCCACAGTCTCTTTAGCAACCAGTGGTACAGGTTGGCAGGTAGTACTGCTCCTGGCCTGCAGAGGACAGTGTAAGAGCAACCAATCCCCAAGTCTATACCATGGCTGAGAGCGTGGGGTGCTGCAGCCATGGGAATCTTTCCTAGTGCCTGCAGGCTGGGAAATCTGTGCCTGTCCCATGGAGCTCACAGGTCTGAGGGGGACGCAGGATGTGGACATGTAAGCCAGAGCAGTGCTTTTGACCACAAGGAGTGGTCTACATTCTTTGCAGGTAGAGGGTCAGGAACTGGCTGACAGGGCGCTCCCAGAGAGTGGTGGTGGACGGGTCATACTCAACCTGGAGAGATGTGAGCAGCAGGGTCCCCCAGGGCTCGGTCCTCGGGCCTGTGCTGTTCAACATCTTCGTCGCTGACTTGGACGAGGGGGTGGAAAGCAAGCTATCCAAGTTTGCTGATGACACCAAACT
>JAGPOW010000268.1:1561088-1735781 GCA_030014935.1 Caiman crocodilus | reverse complement strand
TCACAGTTAGGGTGGCTAGGATGTGGAACCGGCTTCCTAGAGAAGTTGTTCTTGCTCCTACCTTGGGCATCTTTAAGAGTAGATTAGATAGGTACTTGGATGGGGTCCTGTGACCCTGGCACTCGTTCCTGCCATTGGCGGGGGGTCAGACTGGATGGCCTGCTCTAGGCCTCTTCTGACCCTAGATACTATGATATGATACTATGGTTCTCACCATCCAGTGTGCCATGTGCCCCGAGGGAAGCAGAACAGGTTCTCATCTACGTTGTCTCAGCTGGGAATGGTTTCCTATTCAAGGGCTTTTTCCATGAGTTTTATCCCCGAGTACTGATGGCTTCATTTTCCCTGTTTGTTCGGGCCTTTCAGGGACTCATGGTGAGGGTTGTCTCATGTAGTGTTGAGACTTCTACTTGCAAAGAATGTAGAAGGACAGGGACATCAGCCTAGTCGTGTGCTGCCAAGGAGCCCTTGTAACGTGCAGAGCCCCCACTGTTGGAAATGACTGCTGGCCACCTTGCCCCAGTGTGCGCCGGGGGGAAGGGTGGAGAATGTTTGGTAGAGAGGATCCTTGGTTTCCCCTTGGCAAAAGGAGGAAAGGCATGAAGAGCATGTTTCCCAGGACATGGCTTCTTGCACAGTACGGCCAATGTATGATGAGAATGGAGGGGTCAGAAGGGTTATTCAAGTTTATTATATTCTGCTTCTGGGCTTGCTGCTCTAGAAAGGCTGTCAGCACTCTTCTTCTGCCCCTGGGAAGACAGCAGATGAGGCAGCCTCACAGTGTGGTCCCTCCCAGAACTTGCTCTGTGACTGTGCAGGAGGACATGTGTTGTCTCATCCTTGTACTCTGCAAGACCCCAGCAAGAGGCAATGGAAAGCTCATTAAAATCTATATGTGACTGTGAAAAGTAAGAAAAAGCTGAAAATCTCAAAGTGCGGGACCACTGACATATATGCATCCAGCCAGACAGGTACAGGGAGAAAGGGCAGCTGGGAAATTCCTTGTGACCCCTCATCTGGCATCTTCCATCAGTGGTCAAGTGTCTGTTTTCAAGGGCATGCTGGTGGTTGGAAGTCGATAGCAATCCTGGTTATGCTCAGGAATGATGTTTTGACACGTGCGGAGTGTTTTCTCCAATAGTATCTGGTTGCTGTTGCTTTTTGATATACAAACTGCTGAAGTCTGTATGGTCTGGAAAGCTGATGCTAGCAAGCTGTCTTCCAGATCCCTAAGGCGACATAGAAAACACAGCTCAGATATGCGTTTGATAATGAAAGCTCAGAAAGGTTTATTGTTGTCAGGTAGCACATCAGTTGATCTGATTAACAATCAGTCCAACTTAGCAAAGCTTGCCCTTAACAGGTAGAGGCACCATATGTTATTCACTCTCCCTTAGGTCTCTATGGCTAGGGACAGACATTAAAAAAGCTGGAGCCTAAACTGATTCGGTCTTTGCAGATTAGTTCACCCTGCCTACATTGAATTAGTTTGCAATTGCACATACATTCCCTCTGGACTGAGGAAATGCAGGGACATGCCTGCACTCACTCAGGTCAGGAGCTGGGGGGGGGGCAGCCCTTGGCTGCAGGGAAGCTGTGCTGAGGGGGCATGGCCACCCCTGGCAGTAGCTGAAAATGAGCTGGCCAGAGAGCAGTTTAATTCCCCCCTCCCTGTCCTACCTGCACAGACCCAGGCCAGGGTCTCCCTGCACTCCCCACTTGCTGCTGCTGCTGCTGCAGCAGCAGAGCCAAGGCACAGCCAAGCATCAGCCAGCATGGCCCTTGAGGCAAAGGGGGCAGGGAGGAGAGTTATTCCCCCCCTTCAGTGGGGGTATTTCCCTCTCTACCCCCACTGCCCCCAGAGGACCACAACAGGGTCTTCCCACCCTTACCACCACCACCCCATTCACTTCGTGCATGGAGCAAACCCTTTTCTGCCCCCTCCACCAGATGCCAGAGGGAGAGGGGGATAACTCCCTTTCCTGCTCCCTTGCCTAAGGGGCCCTGCTGGCCAGCCTCTGATCAGGCCCGGAGCCTGCCACTGTAGCAGCAAGGGGTCAGGTCCCGGATGGGGGCTGCAGCCCCTGTCCTGATGTCTAGGGAGCATGAGCCTGTTCCCAGCAGGGGGACCACAAGCAGGGGTCAGTGCTGCCATGAACTGCATGGGGGCTCAGAGGGCCATTCTTCACCCCCCCTCAAGTGTGCTGCTCATGTGTGGCAACTTCCCTTGCCCACAGTGCGGACCCCTGCTGGGAAGAGGCTCACGCTCTGGGACACTGTGACAAGGGCTCCAGTCCCCATCACAGTTGCTTCCCCATCACTGCTTTGGGAGTGGGGGCAGAGCCAGAGCCTAGCCGGCAGGGCCCCTCAGGCAGGGAGGATGGGGTTTATTTCCCCCTCTGCTTCCAAGGGATCACAGTAGGGTCTGCCTGCCCTGACCAGCACCACTGCTGACCCTGCCACCACCAACCTTCGCAGGGACTGAGCAGCAGGATAAGCCCCCTCTACCAGTGGGAGGGGGGGAAATAACGGCTAGGGAGCAGAGGGCTGGAGCGGATAGCTCAGTCCAGAGACCATTGCCGGGGGACTCCAGTTTAACTTAAACCAGGAAGGGGCCTGGGACAGACATCGCATAAACTGGTTTGAACTCAGTTAAACTTGGTTGAATGTAGTATCAGACTTATCTCAAACCGATTTTGGCTATTTTGAAACTTTTTTTTTATATGCACTGAGCTTATATTCTGTTACAGGTTTAAACCAGGTTGCTTAAACCAGTTTATGTGTAATGTCTGTCCCTAACCTGTGAGGGACAAGTACCTCCAAGTTTACACACCTGCACTCTCATTAGTAGCTGTTGTTTTCACACTCCCTTCAATGTCTTTTTGTTCATTAGTGCATGTTAATTTTCTTTATTTCTTTTTTTCTTACTGGGTCACGCAGTGGTCAGGAGGCCCCTTTCTCCCCTACTGCTTTTTTGGCACTGTAGTTGACTATAGCTTAGCATACAGCCTAACATAACTGGAATTCCTGGGAGGAGTTTGGATTTGTCCCCAGAACAGCATTTCCCAAACATGTTCAGCCCCTGCTTCAGGAAAACCCATATAATAATGCTACTGTGCCAAGGGATTTAATTCCAGTGACCCACCCACAGCTGCAGTGTGGAGTGGAAATAATTCAGGGAAAAGACAGAAGGCAGGACTCTCAGTCTCCCTTGCTGTTGGTGTTTTTCTGGGAGTTTTCCAAAGAGTGAAGAAGTGGAGGAGAAGAAAAAATCAGCGCACAAGCAACTTCTAGATGTCAGGCATTGGGTCCAATACATGCATTATCAACACTTCTGTGAGAACCACGTGGACATCCTGTGATTTGGGGAAGGGCAAGGTAGTGTCATTCATGGAGGATAAGTAGCATTTCTTTCCTAACATATAATTAAGCAGCCCTATTTCAAAAGAGCTGGAAGGCAGATTAACCTTTTTGCTTGCTCAGACCTGTCAGAATTTCAATTAAATTATTTACAATGAGAAGTATGCTTTAATGCCCTCTTCCCCTCCCACACTCAAACATCAGAACAAAGTGCAACTCACGTTGTGAACCAGAGGTAAATTAGGAAGAAATACAGTTTGGTGCTTTGATGCAACATGCATCCAGGTTTTGAGCAGCAAGGAAAGGAAGGGGTTCATGGGAGAGAGTCCCTGGACCCTTCCAAAGCTGGTGAGCTGGGGAAAGATGAAACTATGCAGTATGGCACTGATTTTTTTCCCCCCTAAGCACAGCAGGCTTGGTTCCATCACTGTGTCTTGCAGTCAGGCAAGCAGGCACCCCCTTGTAATTTACACAATTGTACTCATTTGTGTCACTGCTGCAACTCTGTTCGACTGAACAAGCCAATTGGTGCGAGAAGCATTTTCTTTTTTTCCCTCTGCTGCTTGCTGTGGCTTCTGCGGGGGAGCTTTCCTTCCTCTGACTTGTCAGAGATCTGCCACAGCTGTGACACATCGCTAGACACGGGGCTTCTTTTAGGGTGTCTTGTCTGCTGCATCCTATTATGTGCAGAGTTCAGCTGACAGCTGATTTTCCCCCTAGCCAAACTGGCTCAGGCCTGGTGGGTTTCCCTTTTCTACACAGCTTGGGGTACAGTTTGCCTTCTGGATCATTTGGGCACATCTCACCTCAGCAATTCCCTGACATTGCCAGGGCCTTGGGTATTAGTGGTACCTTGGTCTTTCCCATTCTCTTTCTTTCTACGTGGCCCACAGGTTTGGTTTTCTGAAGGCTGAAATATTTGTCCTTTGGGCTTGAGAAATGGCATTGGGATAAAACTTGCTGGTGATTTAAAAAAAAAAAAAAAAAATGGCAGTCGGATGAATCGTGATTTATGGCCTTGCTACACACATAACTGAGAAAGTGATGAATGACTTCTCTGAAGTGTTAATATTGCATTGCTAATTGCATCCTCATCCACTGGCTGAGAGACAGAACAGGTTGGATTGGCTGAGAGAGAAAGATCTGTGATCTTTGATTCAATTCCAATCTTTGGTCTCCTTTTCTATTATATATGTTATGTATGCACCCAGACCGGCTATATTCCAAGTACCCTGGCAGGAGAGAAGCAGCAGGATATACAGGCTGCTTGCAGCTAGGAATTCCAGTCCAAAAGCTACTGGGAGGCATCAAGAATCAGACCTGCCTTTCCCACTTTAAGGGTATGAATTTGAAAATTGCCTACATTTTCTTAGCCTTATCTGCAGCAATAAGTTTTATTCTAATTTGTTTGTTGCTGGGTAAAGAATGGAGACCAGCTACCTGTGGTACCAGGCCCCAGCATATCCAGAAGACGCAGAGTCCACAATGACCTGGTGTTTGCTGATCTTACCCCAGGAGAAATGGTGCGAGTGGTGAAGTATCTGCGGGAAAACCTTGGAGTGCCGCTGGTAGATGCCTCTCATGCAAATCCTTCCGACAACTGCATTTACTACATCAGCATGCAGCTCCCCACCAAGGCAGAGGTATTACGGTTCTTGGATCGAGGGGGAGTTTGCCCCCCACGGCAGGCACTAGCTGTTATTTTCTTTGGAAATCAGCCAATGCTAAATGTTACAGAATATCTGGTGGGCCCTCTGCCAAAGCCAACATATCACAGGGACATCACAGTGCTGAAGTACGGAAGGAAGCTACCATATTATAGCAGACTGATTCTACAAAATGAGTATAACCAGATTGATGCTTTTTTATGGAGCAGGGAATTCCCCAAAGCACCAAACTTCATGAGTCAGGTATTTGATTACAACGGGACTAACCTGGCATCTCTCAATGTGGCCCCTCGAGGATTTCAGTCTGGAGATCGCAAAACATGGATTCTTCACTTTCAGGCTGTGACTGGCTTTTATGTGCATCCTGTGGGGCTGGAGGTACTGGTTGATCACAGCAGCCTGAATATCTCCCAGTGGAAGGTATTGAAAGTATTTTATAATGGCCAATACTTCGAGGGGATGGTGCAGCTGGAGAGTGAGTTCAAGCAGGGCCATGTGAAGGTGGACAAAGTGAAAAAAGCCCCACCTGACGGGGGATACTCCTCCCTGAAGCCTAGAGTGCCCCACCAGAATCCGGGGCCCTTGCAGTATGAGCCTCGTGGGCCTCGCTATAGCATCAGAAGCAACCAAGTTGTCTTCCAGGCCTGGAGCTTTGCCTTTGGAATGGATGTGCATACAGGGCCACGACTCTTTGACGTTAGGTTTAAGGGTGAGAGAATTGCCTATGAACTCGGCCTCCAGGAAGCCTCTGCAATTTACAGCTCCAATAGTCCAGGGGCGATGTCCACCAGATACCTGGATGCAAGCTATGGCATTGGAAAATTTGCACTCTCACTTGTCCCAGGGGTTGATTGCCCGTACTTAGCAACGTATTTGGATAGCTACTACTTAATTGAATCCTTCATGCCTGAGAAGCGTGAAAACTCCATCTGCATTTTTGAGGAGAATTCTGAAATCCCTGTTAGACGCCATTATAGCAAGACGAACTATGGGGGCCTGGCCGGCTCAGTTCTGGTATTTAGGACAATTTCAAGTCTTGAAAACTATGATTATATTTGGAACTTTATATTCCACCAGAGTGGAGCTGTTGAAGTCAAAGTCCAAGCCACTGGATACATAAGTTCCTCCTTTTTCTTTGGTGATGGTACTGAATTTGGAAATAGGGTTCAGGAGCACACCCTCGGGACCATGCATAATCATGCCATGCATTTTAAGGTGGACCTAGATATTGGCGGTAGGTCTCTCTCCCTATAAGATTTGATGTTGGGCTCTTTTTTTTTTTTTTTTTTTTTTTTTTTTTTTTTTTTTTACTTGGCTGTGTTGGCAGAACATGGGGATTCTAACAACGGCTCTAATCTCCAGTGTTTCTGTGCTTTCAGAAGGAACCACTCAGGAAATGTCATTCATTTATTAAACTTTCAGGCAAAAATTGTCCCACTTTGAAGTTTCCCAACTTATTCCTTGGTGAACTTTGTAGCCGTATTGGTCTGAGACAAAGACATACAAAAAACCAGAACTGTTGATTCCAAAATCCTGGCATTTTCACCTTAACTCTTGGGGCTGTTTCCTATTTTGAGCCAACACTGATTGATCTAACTGGAAAGAGCTGGAAAATTACTGCCCATCCCTTACACTGGGTTTTTTCTATGCAGGCACTAATTATTAAGGCAGCTGCACATGCACAGACAGGGAGGTTCAGTGTTCTTCTACATATAATAAACCTACACACTGTGGGGTTTTGCCACTAAGCAGTCACTGTAGTGCCAAGAATGAGGGTCTGAAGGCATCTGCTCTGCCCTGTCTGCTCCATGGGTAGCCAGTACCTCAGGATGTCTCGCAGCCTCTTGGATGTGATTATCATCGTAGTTGCTTCATTCCTTCATGGGGGATGCTGAGCCAAGCCTGGGGCATGAACTGGTGCTGGAGGCAAACCTCACAGATGGGCAAACTGTGATATTTGGTGGTGATTTAACACCATCATGTCTGTCTGTCCTAGGACCAACCTTCTGGTGTCTCTGCCAAAAATCCTTTCTCACTGGTTTGTCTTCGTGTTTACCCAGTCTCTTGCACACCTTTTCTGCTGATTCATCTTCTCTTACTGGTTAAGACTTGCTTGCTGAAAGACCTTGAATTGATTGGAGTCTTGTGACATGCTCCTGCTCTCAAATTCTTGGCTTTTCCTGACACTTTTCTGGTTCCCCTGCTCTGCTAGATAGCTGCAGATTGAGCAGAACAACAGGTTTCCCTTGCCAACTGCTGGGCTTAGGTTCCTGAAAGTTCCCGTGGTTGGCAAAACCGTGGTTGGTAAGACAAAAGAGAAAAATACCAGGTGGTGGGCTGATGCACAGCCACAGAAAACTACTTACTCAAAACTGTATACTGTGGTAGCTGAGGTGGTATATAGAATATTAAGTGTGGATACTCAAAACCATGGTTGACGAGGAAAACTTGTACGTTTGATATGTGGTGGGCTATGTACATTAGCCAGAGTACAGTGTTCTCATCTGGGGATAACTCATTCTTTGGCTGGAGGCTAGTACCAAGGCTACACACCCATTCAGACCCACTTAACCATCTGCATGGCTGTAGATGACAAATTACAAGTTCACCCACAAATCACAGCTACACTGATTGCTGAGATGAAGAGCTAGGGATGACTAATAAGGCCCTGTGGCACTGGAGCCTGCACAAAGAAAGACTGCAGGCTTGGTGGTGGTGAGGCTCAGAAACGCTTATTGTCTTTAGGCATGGTACAATCCCCCCCTTCGCTCTTGCTTGCCTGCAGCAAGGCATCAGCATAAATCCATCCTCCACAGCAATTTAAAGTTCCAAGTTTCCCAGTTCCTCTTTCATATACACCATTCCACATTACTAGGCAAAGCATGTTGACTCAAGGAAGCTGTATACTGTATTCCCTTGTTATCTCAAGCTGTCCTGTGCGTGTTGAGCATCCTGATCTACATGCTCCTGTTCTTTCTTTATCATACAAGTACCATGTGGTCCTGCGCTCAATGCCTCTGACTCCTCTTCCTGGCATCACTATACTTCCTGTATGGTTCTCTGTGATCTTGTACCAGCTTCTTACATGCATATTCCAGCTTGAGTTAGTTTAAGCAGTTCATATATCAGTCACTGGTGAGGCCTATTCTGGCCAATGCCTTAGCAAAGCCTTTGTGTGAGGAGTATATGTGCTAATTGATGCTTGCACTAACCTGTGTTCCAGCAGGCCCTACAGTACCATGCAGACACCACGCTGTTCAGAGTCTGTAATGAAGGAATGATGATGAAAATAAGCTAAAACTTATTGAGCATATGCAGTCTAGAAGTCGGATATGAGGGCCCAGGAAGTGATTTATCAGTGGTTTTGCCTGTGTTTTGTAGGGACAAAAAATTCTCTGGTAACCCATGACATGGCATTTGAGACCGTGCAGGCTCCTTGGAGCCCAGAGCACCATATAGAGCGCCCACGGCTCATCAAGGAAGTCCTGGACAAGGAGGACAAGGCTGCATTCCATCTGGACTCAAAGATGCCCAGATACATCTATTTTGCTGCCAACAGTGAAAATAAGTGGGGCCAGGAGCAAGGTTACAGGTTCCAGATTATTAGCTTTCCTGGGGACCATCTGCCAGAAACAAGCACAATGGAGAGAGCCATCAGCTGGGGGAGGTAGGTATCTTTTTTTCCATATGTTAATACCTAGCTCATGTCCATGCCTAAGACTTCTGTGGGTGGCCTCCCTAAGTGGCTACATGGCTCAAGTATACTAGAGTGGATATGAACAAGAGCTCTTGCATGATATAATAAAAGAGCATTACATTTCCTCTTCATGATCACTTGCTAACAGGCTCACTGCTGTATAGCTTGTCTCCCTACATGCTGTATTCTGTAACCTGCCCCCGTAGCGCTGCACTTACTTCCAGTAAAAGGGGTTAGTGGCCCCCTGTTGCAGGTATTTAGCTCAGCCTAATTATTAACACCATGGGTGATGCTGTTTCCATCCCTTCCCTTGAAGAACCCATTCTACATCACCACAAGAGCCCAAGTCAGAGCACTTCATCTGGATGCTGAGCTGCTATAGTCCCACAAATACCATTGCCCTTAGTGCTGGGGAGGGGATACAAATGGAAGAGCATCCCTTTTTGATCCCCAGTGGAAGATCTTTTATAGGCTGTGTCCCAGATTCACATTTTGTTACTTTATAATGACTGCAATCTGATAGAATATCATGGGCATACTACAGTCCTCCACATCATGGAGCAGGTGGCAGCCTTGTGTCCTGGGCAGCTGCTGGATTTGGCAAATCATGAAAAGCCTGAGTGTTTCTGTCCTCCTCTTTGCCCTTTAGGTACAAACTGGCTGTCACTAAACGGAAAGAAGATGAACCAACCAGCAGTAGCATCTACAACCAGAATGACCCCTGGACACCCACTGTGGCCTTTGCTGACTTCATAAATAATGAGACCATCATAAATGAGGTAAACCAGCCTCTCTCTCTCTGTTCTGCAGCTATGTAATACAGTGGACTGAGTTTTGTCATTGGCATGAACCAGCTGGATGAATACCTGCAAAACCTGACTTACTGGCTCAGGGATCATTTCCTAATAGGGACATGGTTTTTTGCAACAGTAGTATAATCTGGGAGAATGAAAAAGCAACTCTGTGCTTTCCCTCCTCCTGATCTGTGCCTCCTGCCTTTCACTGTGGTGGCTGTTGCTCATGAAAGGTTGTGTATGGGGTGAGGCAAAACTCATCGAAGCAACCCAAAATTTCTTCCAAGTTTAAGGAAAATCTTCAATAAATGTATTCCACTGTCTGAGCCAGCCTTGTAGTACAGGAGCCCAGCACATGGCATTCACAGATTCAGGACTAGGCACAGGTTTTTTCACAGTAGCTTTACCTGGTCTTTCCTAGCGTGTGCTTCTAACAGGATGTTTTCCTGAATTAATTAAATTGCTTGACTCTGTTTCCTTCCCCAGGACCTGGTTGCATGGATAACAATTGGTTTCCTTCACATCCCACATGCTGAGGATGTGCCCAACACTGTGACAGTGGGGAATACAGTTGGCTTTTTTCTGAGACCCTACAACTATTTTGATGAAGATCCCTCCATATATTCACCTGACGGTGTCTTTTTTACGAGTGAGCAGGACTTCGGTTCATGCGAAGTCAATCCCATAGCATGCTTGTCCAAAACTGCCTCCTGTTTACCAAATTTTCCTCCGTTCACCTACAGCGGCTTCCAAAATATGACAAGACTTTAGAGCAGCAGTTCCCAATCTGTAGTATGGGTACCACCAGTGGTATGCAGACAACCTATCAGTGGTACGCATTAACAGAACTATTATAATTACTTTTATATGAAAAAAATTGGTGGTGGTATTTAAGGTTGAACTGGAAAATTTTCTAGTGGTACTTAAAGTTGTATCATTTTAAATTGGTGGTGTGCAATCTGCCAGAGTTTGGGAATTGCTGCTCTAGAGTTACAGGTTGTAGGGCATTGACGGAGTAAAGAAATGAATCAGAGGTACCAGAGTGGTGGCTTTACTCAACAGCTTTTTTCATACTGCAGAACTGTCTTAAAATCCATGTAGTCAATAACTTTACATAGCTTTTTGTTGTAACTTTGCTGTTATTATTGCTTAAAAATATATCCTTAAGGGAAGACATAACTTCCTCAGTGTGTTGCCAGATAGGAATTTGTATTACTCTTCCATACATTTGCATGCTGAAATCTAGTATTGTATTTTCTTGCATAAAATATGCGTCTTTTCCACCCCAAGATTTAGCTTTTGCAAAGTGAGGAATTGAAGAAATGCAGTAATAGCAGTACTGTCAAAGTAAAAGTAATGCTGCAGCACTGCACATAGGGCTGCCTAGCTGCTGGCTGGGGACACTGCTGTAGAAACTGGTACTCAGTTACTTACTAGTATTTTCAAGGAAAGATCTTGTCTTCATTCTACCTTTCAAAAACAAGATGCTTATCTTATCTGAGGTTGTGTTTTGTGTGTGTCCAATATGTTGAGGGGACAGAAAAAGTGGGAGATGGGAGAATTTCTTTTCTGTAGTGGTGTTACAAGCACAGTGTATAACTAGCTCAGGTTAAAATATTTAAATTTGATCTTGGTTCAGATTTTTCTGAAATGCCTTATTCCTAAACCTTTGCACATGTGTCGTACTGTCTGCCACCACAAAGGTTGATGGGCCACAGGGACTCAGCAGCATTTCCTACACTGACACCAGAATCCTAAAAACATGCTCTAACTTGAAGCTTCGACCAAGTCCTAGCACAGAGAAGCACAACCTGTGCTGCTGTGGAGAATGCAAAGACGTGGGGCTGTCCAAGCAGACAGAAAAACAAGTGCAAGCTAAGCACCAAAAATGGTCACTGCGATGAGCAAGGTGAAGAGTGACAGAAACTGGAGGAAGAAGGGGTGAATGAGTTGGGCCAGAAGCTAATAATGAGGCCCTCTGGGCTCAGTGCTTGTAGGATACTAATGCAAAAAGGTGTGGGAATGCGTATGCTCCCTAACTTGTTACAGGAGAAAGGGATTCCTATCACAGATCCAAGAAGGTATGAATTTGAGTGGTTGGGGCTGATGGGCTGCAAAGGCTTACAATTCAAGGGAATTAAATGTTACAGGGGAAGCAGTGCCAGGCCCAGGGGCTGTCTGGGCTCAGTATGACCTGGGCCCCTGTAGGATTGACCAAAATCCAAGCTCCCTTGGTGGTCTTAGGTTTTGTGAACAGCTACATTGTCACCGTGACAGGGAAGAGCCCCACCACAGAGCAGCATCAGTCCCACAACTAAGGATGTCCGGGACTGTCAGCAAGTTCTCTGCGTCCATATCCAGGGACTAGGGTGGGATTGTTCCCTTGTTCCCACCCTTGAGGCTTTGTCCCGTCCTGTTTGTCCTGCCCAAGCTAACTGGAGCCCCTGCCTCTTCTCCAGAGATGGTATGTGCTGACACTCCCTCTGACATTCATTGCAGGAGCAAGATTTTAAGGGGCTTGGGATACCTCTCCAGAAAGAAAAGTGTGGTCCTGTTCCAGCTTCCTCTGCTTTTCCCCCTGACTCCCCTGCCTGCAGTGAAACTGTGGTCATGCCTCAGAAATTTTGAGGGAAAGGACAAGTTTTTAAGCCAGGCTTTTCTGCTTACCTGGTGCCCATCTAAAGGATCTCAGGTGTTTTTAATCATGCATTTCTAGTTTAAGTAAGCATAACATAGTCCTATCAGGGTTTTAAAGAATGAAGAAGAGTTTTGCTTTTCCAGGCACCAGAACACCTCTCAATCATTGCTAGTTTCTGTTCCCAAGGTGTAGCCAGCCTCAACGGTGAGGCTAGAGATGTGCATCAAGGCCAGCTCTGCTCACTAGGCAGAGACTGCAGGCAATGCTTTGTAAAGGGCCAGTAGTTCTCAACATTTTTAGACTCAAGGTCCCCCTCAGAAAATACCAACTCTTGAAAAATAGAAATTGGTGAAGCTACAGAAAAATAACACAGCAATTCTTCTGTTGCAAAGAATCTAGAAAGACTACAACAGCTCGGGATGTTTTTGAAACTATTTGAAATCTCTGGGGTTGTCTTATGAATCATGAGTAGCTGTTTGCATGTGTAACACTGCTAATATTTAGTGGCACCCTGTGGTACCTTTAAAATGATCTCACAGCACCCTAAGATGCTGCAGGACCTTGGTTGAAAACCACTGCCATTTGCAATACACAGAAATGACACCAAAGATAGGATATTGCCTTTCACTGTAGAGCCATTGGCAGTACTGGAAATGAAGCATGGTTTCATTCAGTGAGCACTGAGGAGCGCTGCTCCCAGGAGCTTGCAGAAAGCGGCTTGGATTTTCTGACCCAGAACCAGCAGAAAGGAAGGGTAATGGTAAATGGGGAAACACGTGATGTCATCAAAAACACCTGGAGAGACTACAGTTGAGGAAGGAAGGAAATGGGCAGATAAAAGGGGGGGCAGGGGGAGAAGGTGCATTTGCTGAGCACAGAAGTCAAAGATGGAAAAGGGCAATTTACTCACCTGGGTGACAGCTGCACCTGGCTTTCTAACTGCCTCCATAGATCCAATTAAAGGGCTCTGGGGCTGCCTTGTAATGGGACAGCTGTCACAGCCAAGGCTGCTAAGGACGCAAGATGCATCACATCTGATCAGCATCAGTTACCTGCCATGGCTGGTGTATCCACCCCCACAAACTGTGTGGGATAGGGGTGGGGTTGACTGAAATGGCTTTGCCCTGGGACCATTGCACAGAGCAGGTGAGTTCTTTATGCCCATTTTTCCATGTAGGATTGTGCAGAGGCCATCACACAGGGTTCTCAAGACACTACAATATTATAAATGTTGATGTCTCATCACCACCTCAATTTCTTGGGGCACCCACTTAGTGTAGGACTCCTCCAGCAGCGTCATTCCCCTTCCAGCACCTTCCTGCTCCCCGATCTGCAACTGCAGGTGTTGCAGGTCTTTCTTGCAGATGGCCCCAGAGATCGGCATGATGCCTTACAGACAAGCAGGCAAAGCGGTGCAGTGTCTTGGTTGGCTGCCCTGCTACCTAACAAGTTGTTCAGTTTGGTTCCAGCTGGGGCTTCTTATCCCATAAAATTTGCGTCAACTGTGGTCACAGAAAAACTCCCGGAGGAGTTTGCAGAAGAGTTTGCGGGGTGGTGGGGATCTTGATATGCTACCTAAAAGAGCCAATTGAGCCTGTGGGGGGATGAATGCAGAAGAGGCAGAGTCTAAAGATACAGCTCAAACACAAAGTAATTACCCAGAGCATCGTACAAATTCATAACTCAGTGCCTCAGAGAGCAAATTGCAAGGGGGGCTGGCAGTGGAGGGAAATTCCTTGCAAGCAGCAGCACAGAAGGAGGGTGTAATAAGAGTTGTAAGGGGGACCCATTTGGAGGGTGATGCCAGAAAGCTCTGTGTGCTTGGAGGTGGGTTGCACAACGGCTCTGAGCAACCACAAGGTGTACCATTATGTTTAAGGGCTGGAGGCAGTTGGACTAAATGAAATGCACTTAAAGATATTAGCTAAATGAAGTCCTTTTATTATTGCACAGAGCTGTGTGCACGAAACACAAGGGCTGCAAAGAAGTTTCTAGTAATAACCAGGCAGGAGGTGACTGCAGCCTGAAGGAATCGGGTTACAGTCCTTGGCAAGCAGCCTTGGAGGGTCTTTTGCCTCCCCTGATTTTCTTTGTCAGCTGTACGTTCTGGTTTTGTTGCCTTTTTGGTTCTGTCCTCCTGCTTCCAAACTGACTAAATCTGTAGTCCCCAAAGCCCATGGACCTGGGATCCATCTTTGAAACCAACTCCCAAAGGTGTGGCAAGGAAGCAAGCGTTGCACTAATGGCATGTGGTGCTGCCTAAAAAACATGGAATAGTCTGGAGAAGATGCCTTTTATGGTCTCCAGCAAACCGGAAGCCTCTTCCAAGTACATATCCCTCCTCCCACCCTGCACCTCCCCATGAATACACATGCAAGATGTGTATTCTGTAGTAAGCCTGTCACTGGCAAAGCTGCCTGCAGCTGGGAACCACGCGCTGTAAGACTCTGAGAGCCACTCCTGCCTCTGCAGCAAACATGAACCTAAAAACAGTTCTCATCCTCCTAGTTCTGGCTCTCGCTACCATTTTAGCTTTAGTTTGTGTGCTGCTGACTCGAAGACAGAAATCTACCATCTGTGAGTCCCAAACCCAGAGTGGCCAGGAGGACAAGTCCAGGGACCACAGCCTGGTGTTTGCTGATCTGACTCCAGAAGAAATGGTGCAAGTGGTGAAGTATCTGCGGGAAAACCTTGGAGTGCCGCTGGTAGATGCCTCTCAAGCAAAGCCCTCGGACAACTGCATTTACTACGTTGACGTGCAGCTCCCCACCAAGGCAGAGGTGCTGCGATTTTTAGATCAAGGAGGAGTTCTCCCCCCACGGCAGGCACTGGCTGTAGTGTATTTTGGAAACCAACCAGACCCAAACATCACAGAGTACGTTGTGGGACCCCTGCCCAGCCCGAAGACTCATCAGGACTTCACAATGCAGAAGTATGGAGGGAACCTCCCATTCCACCGCAGGCCAGTGACTGAGAAGGAATACAAGGACATTGATTCCTTCATCTCTGAGGAGTTCTCCAAAGCAGAAGGCTTTCTTCAACACTGCTGTGATTATGACGGGAGCAACCTTGTCGCCCTCACCACCGCCCCCCGAGGGTTCCAGTCTGGAGACCGTGTGACTTGGTTTGTTCTGTTCCAGGGTGTATATGGTAGTGGCTTGTACGTGCACCCGGTGGGGCTGGAGGTACTGGTGGACCACGGCAGCCTGGACATGTCCCAGTGGAGGGTGAGCAAAGTGTTCTATAACGGGCACTACTATGGGGACATGGCCCAGCTGCAGAGGGAGTTTGAGCAGGGCCACGTGAGTGTTGTAAAGGTTAGAAAGGTTTCCCCTGAGGAGGAGTTTGGGTCCATGAAGCCCAGAACAGACCCTGGAGCACCAGGCCCTTTTCAATATGAGCCTCATGGGCCACGCTATAGCATCCAAGGTAACCACGTTGTATTCCAGGCCTGGAGCTTTGCCTTTGGTGTGGATGTGAATGCAGGGCCACGACTGTTCGACATCAGGTTCAAAGGAGACAGGATTGTCTATGAGCTGAGTCTCCAGGAAGCCCTTGCACTCTATGGCTCCAACTGTCCTGGGGGGATGGTGACTAGGTACATGGACGGCAGTTTTGGTATTGGGAAGTTTACTTATGAGCTGGTCCGGGGAGTTGATTGCCCCTACACAGCCACTTATTTGGATAGGCACTACTTAATTGAATCGGAGACCCCTAGAGCCAATAAAAACTCCCTATGCATTTTTGAGCACAATACTGCTGTTCCTCTGAGACGCCATTACTCCAATTTCCAGTCCTTCTATTATGGGGGGCTGACTAAAGCGGCTCTGGTCTTCAGGGCTGTTTCAACACTCATAAACTACGACTACGCTTGGGACTTTATCTTCTACCAGAATGGAGCAATTGAAGTCAAAGTCCATGCCACTGGCTACATCAGCTCATCCTTTCTCTACGACACAGGCATAGACTATGGTAATCAAGTGGGGGAGCATACCCTTGGCACAATGCACAACCATCTCATAAATTATAAAGTGGACTTGGATGTTGCAGGTAGGTCTCTGCACGTTACACTTCTGTTTGTCTACATGGTGGGTTTGGGCCCCACCACAAAAGGTCACCAGGAACTGTGGGGCTCCCAGGAGCTCCATAGCACTGAGTCCTGGAGTTTGCTGCTCAGAAAAAGCAGCCCAGAGTGGCATAGCTTTCAATTTTGTCTCTTGAATCCTGGGCTCAGCAGGGGCTTGTCCTAACTTAAGGCAGATTCCCTCTGCCCAGAACACCTACAGTACAGAGGGGTTATGCAGCCACATCCTTATCTGCTCCTGTCTGGCCCCTCACCCTGGGAATTACTGGGGTGGCATAGAGTCAGGGGTGGGCAAAATATGGCCTGCCAAGGGATTTTCTCCAGCCCATGATTGGTCCCTCAGTCCTGCTTGGCCTAAGTGCTAGGGGCAGCCCAGGTTGTAGCATGTATGATTGGTCTCACCTCCCCTGGGCAACGTACTAGGGCTGGGGCAGCAAAGCAGCTGGATTCGCTCCCCAGCAGCCCTGGCAGTGGTGGCTTTTTTCAGCTGCTGCCACCACCGGATCTGGTCCCACTGCCTGGGCACCCCAGCACATCCTTCCCGCACCCATAGCTGAGGGTGGAACCAACGTAGGAGGCGCATACAGCCAGGCGGATGGGATGGGACAGTGGGAAGACAGGGAGTAGTGTCCAGGAGCAGGATGGGCAGGCAGATGGGGTTGGGTCCATAGGGTGGAATTGCGGGTCATTGACAGTGAGGGGCTGGGGGCCAGGGCACAGCTGCAACCCACTGTCTGCACAGCACTGTGATGGGTGCTGGTTCTGCAGGCAGGGGCATGTGGGGAGCAGATCACAGCTCTGCCCCGGTCCCCAGTCCTGTGCTGTCACTGTCCCAAGCTCCTGGACCTGGCCCTACCCATCCATCCCGCTCCTGGATGCTGCTTCCCGCCTGTGCACAGCCCCATACCATATGCCTGGCTATGTGCCCTGCCTGCATGGGTTCCAGCTATGGAGACCCTGGGATTGCAGCACTGTGACAGCGTGGGGCTGGGGCTTGGGGCAGAGCCATGATCCGTGCCCTGCACACCCCTCCCTGTGGAACCGGTGCCCAGCACAGGGGCATGCGGGCAGTGGATTATGGTTCTAGTTGGCCCCAGCTCTGCACTCTCATGGCCCTGCGATCCCACCCGCAGACCTCTCCCCCTGCCATCCCACTTCCAGATACCACTCTCTCCCCGCCCATGGTCCTATCCCAGCCACCCAGTCCAACATGGAGAGGAGCCACTTAAGGAGTTTTGGTGAGCTGGTCAGAGTGGGAGGAGAGGGTGCTGACCTGGCCCACAAGAGGCCACCAAAACTCCCTAAATGGCCCTGTGACCCAAATAATTGCCTACCCCTGGCATAGAGCTGAATACTATTACATTGAGCTAGCCTTGGTCTGGGAGCTGGCCTATGCTAGACTAAAACAGCCAGTAACTGGACCAGCAGCTATGTGCTTTGAATTGTGTAGCCTATGGAGTGTAGTTCTGAGCAGGCCCATTGTGCAACACATCCACCAGGACAGGGGAGGAGATAAATTACGTTATGGAGCCTTCTGGATTTGTTTCCACACAAAGTGACAGACCTGGTCAAATTTAAAAATTACACTGTATTCCATAAACTTTGGATGCACCTGCCTTCCCAGGCTACGGGAGAGGAAGGGCAAGGCTGAAGTTAGCACGGGATGTCAGAGAATGATGATGATGATTGCCGCGGGTGCAGTACTGTCATCGCTGCCCTGTGTTTGGATTGCTACCAGCCGAGCAGCTTGTGGGACTGCTAGTGGGGATCCCTCACCAAGCTAGTGGGAGAATTTCATGGAAATGTGCCCGTCGGGTTAAAAGCTGTGAATGTTTCACTGCCTCCCACCTATGCAGGCATGTGATAGTTATGCGTAGGTCAGAGATGGCTGTGTGTTCATGGATCTCCATAGCCTGTAAAGGAGATGTTTATGGCAGCCACACACCCTCTCCCTGGAGTGGGAAAGGCCGGGAGCTCTCATCTGGGTGAGGTGAATCAACAGAGAGGGCTCTAGGGTTGGAATTCCATTACCCTTTGTGCACTGAGAAGACATTTGTCAGGCCAAATAAGTGTCCTTTTGGCACTTGCTCACAGTATTCTTTTCTATTACCCTTGTACTGTAGAGGCTTAAGCATGTGCGTGGTTCAGTGAGATGTCTGCTGTCCTGAAAGGAAGCAGGGCCTTATGCCTAGCTAAGATCTTGTTCCCAATGGTTCAGAAGCCTCATCACTGTGCTGTTGTGTAGTCAATGTCTATTAAATGCAAGGTGTAGGAGCTCCATATCAAAGGAGTGCTGGAGACATTCCTGCTTAATGGCTGACCGAAGGTGCGGAGGTTAAAACATTGCCCTAGGAAGTCAGAGGGGTACAGGTTAACTCCCCCATCTCCCTCTTGAGGGGGAGGATCTAGAACCTGGGTCCTTTCTAGGCAAGTGACCCAACCACACAGCTTACTGAAGCAAAAGAAGTGGAGGCCCTCCCTCCTCCTATTCTTCTTTCCAGGACTTATACCCAGGCATGCATGTACACAGCTGCAGCCTTTCCCAGCCCGTGTGTTGCCTATTGTACATGCTCAGTCCACGCAGTAGGGTGGCCAAAATAGAGGGCATTCTAGTTTTCTGCTACTCTGTCCTCTATTGATACAAAACCCTATGCCGTTATGTCTTCTATTTTTTTTCTTCAAGAGAAAAACGGAGGACATAAAGGCATCTGGTTTTGTATCAATAGAGGACAGAGGACAACTGGACTGTCCTCTATGATGACCACCGTACCATCCACGTATGCTTATCTATCCATACTTCAGGTGTAATACAATTACAGCTTCTGCATATCTGCCAAGCAGACCCCTTATGCACTTCAAACTCTTTTAGGTACACAAAGGGCAATAAAATCCTGCCCTAAAAGACTTCTTGCCCCAGTATACTGAGTGCCTAGGAAGCTTCCAGCTGCTCCATCTGGTCTCATTTGAGGACTGTTTTCTTCCACAATTGTTCTCTCCTCAGCCTCCCTATGCTAACCAAGGACCTGATGCTTGAGCGCTGTAGGAGCCCAGGGAGCCTATGCAAGCCAAGGGTAAGATGCTTGAGAGCAGTGGAAGCCCAACACGGTCATTACTCAGAGTCTATCTTTGCTTTGTAGGGCTTAAGAATTCTCTGGTGGCCCAGGATATGGTATTTGAGTTGGTGCAGGCTCCCTGGAGCCCCCAACACCAGATACAGCATCCACGGCTGATCAAGAAAGTCTTAGAGAAAGAGAACCAGGCTGCGTTCCCACTTCACTCCAACATCCCCAGATATCTCCATTTTGCCAGCAACCAAGAAAACAGGTGGAACCACAAGCGGAGCTATCGAATTCAGTTGGTTAGCTTTGCCGGGGACCATCTCCCAGAAGTGAGCTCCATGGAAAGGTCTATCAGCTGGGCAAGGTAAGTGCTGACACTTACAAATGAAGCAATTCCTGCTGATGCTACAGAGCCCCTCTCTGGGTCTGTACTATGGTTGGAGCATTTTCTAACCAGTGTAGTGGGTCAGTGCTTCAGGGAGAAGCCCCACAGGGGTGCAGCTATGGGCCAGCACCTTCATGTTACAGGGCATGAGACCAGCACTGACTGACAAAAGGTGAAGAGAAGCCTCTCTCCTATGCTGCCTATTCCATGAATGCCCACTGTAACAAGTGCTCATCCCAGGAGTGACCATGATGCCCTTTGCTCTTCCTTCAGCACGTGTCTCCTCGCCTGCCATGCCTTATTGTTCTTAGATCTTTTGAAAGGGAGGCTGTCTCAGGGATCCCCAATCCCTTGTTTGTATTCAGGTGCTTGTACTTTGCCTTAAGGGCTTATACTGTGGCTTCTACCACCCCTTAAACCACACTCATGCCTCACAGATGTTATCAGTCATATTGATCATCAGCTGTCTTGGGCCATGGCCTCAGTCTCTAACCTACAGCCCCCATACACTGTTCCCTGTTCTATTCTAAGCTATGGGCTCTCTTTTCTTATCTTCCAGGCCCCTCTATTCCCAGGCTTCTCTGTCCTTCCTCTGCCCTGTTCCCAGGGCTATTGGTAGCTCCTCTTCTCCTTAGTCCTTCCTTAGTCTCTTCCTAAAACCCCCAGAGCTGCTTACCCCTAGCTCAGATATTACCCAGCAGCTCCTTTCTGTATGGCGCTTAGGGATAGACTGCCTGACCAGCTCAGGACCTGGGCTTATATGCTTCAAGCCCATTCCCTTTCTGATCAAATGACTCTAAATGGCCCATGCCACATCTGCAAGCTGCTTCTTGTGCAGCCTCTTTTCTTCCTAAAGCAACAGGCATGCTAGTGCCCTGTAACACTCACTACATATTTTCCTTGAGGTAGCTGGCATTGGTTGTTGTCAAAAGCTGTACTGCATGGGCTAGTGCAGCTTGACACCAAGGTGAAATGGAGAGCTCAGTACTCCACCTTGTCTCTGTCTTACCTTAGCAGGGCATCACAGTATCTCTGCCTTAGGACTGTTGTACCATCTAACCAGGGCTCCCACTAGCAGATGTTGCCTTAGATATGATTTGGGGCAACCTGGCCTACCACAAGGATGAGACACAGGGAAGGGGTCCAGAGTTGAGTCTGTTTTTGCAATTCTGTATTCTGCTGTTGCTGTTTCCTTCTCCACTGGCCCTGCAGCCTACAGACAGGCCTTTCAGTGCTAAGAAATGCCAAGGGCCTCCGGTAAGACCTGTCACTGATAAGGAGACCTACAGACAAAGACAAGAGTCAAAGGGAAATGAATGCAAAATCTATGTACAAAAATAGTAGTGGGGGCTGTGACAAAGCTGAGAGAAACAGGCCAGGAATTCTTCCCCTACCAACTTATTGGAGCCTGGGGAGGATGTGAGAACGGAGGGAAGCTGTCAAGCTAAAATTAGAATTATGGTAAAAGGGTCAGGCAAACTTCCCATGGCTGCCTCTGCCAGAGAGGGGGTTTGCCATGGGGTCAGGCCCGGAGAGACTCCCAGCTATTTCCCTGATAACAACACACAGAATTGTTTTAAGCCACACCCTCCTTGCAGTGCACACACTTGGCAGCTATTTGCCGACTTTGTCCTCACTCCATCTGGAGAGTGAAGTAAGATGGAGTATTATCAGGCCCAGTAAATAGTGGATAAGCATAAGTTATTGCCTCAGTACAGAGGACTTGGGTGGAATGTAATGGCTTGTGATAGACAGCTTTAGGGCAGCTGATATAATGGGTCACTTTGGCTTTCACTTGTGTTTTTTTGTTTCCGAAACCTCTCTATGGGGCCTTGTCCTTTAAGAAGGGCAGATGAACTCTCTGGAGAGCAGTCTAAGTGGGCACACACAAGGTCCATATAACCAGAGTGCTCCAGTAATGCATTAACCTTTGTCATTTCCTCCCAGACTCAGCCACAACACCTACTCCCATGCTGTATTCAGCCCTTGGTTATGTGCCCACCTGTACTCCTGCTGCTGAGGGCTTCATGGCTTTTATCTTTAATATCTTCTCCACCTAGCATGCCTGTCCTTAGCTTTGTATGCAAGCAGGGGATATGTCTTGTGGGATGGACTCCACAGAATGATAGTGTTGTGTGTGCAGGGCTCCTGCACTGGTAACTTGCGCAGGTGGAGTATCTCTAAGGCTCCACACACAAATAGCATGTGGCATTTTCCTTGACAAGCGCTCTTCATTGCCCCATGTGCTCTGGGAACAGGGAACGTTACCTCCCCTGAGGAAAGAGAGGTGTGTTGACTTGCTTGGACTCAGATCCCAGGAGGCCAGGCAACCAGCACTGATGCCATTGTTATCCTTCATTGCCTCTGATTCCGTTTCCTTGGGAAGAACAAAGAAATTTCTCTCTTTCTCTGTTCTTTAGGTACAAACTGGCTGTCACCAAGCGGAAGGAAGACGAGCCAAGAAGCACCAGCATCTACAACCAGAATGACCCTTGGGAGCCCACTGTGGCTTTTGCAGATTTTGTGGACAATGAAACCATCACAAATGAGGTGAGTAAGGTCCTCTCTGTGCTGCAGGCAACAGCATTTTGCTGGAGGTGGTGTGGAGGTCATGTACACCTGCATGCACATACCTCATTTACTTAAATATAAGGTGACCCTGATTATAAGAAGACTCCCCAATAACTAGATTCTGAATTAGAAAAATGTATAAATTTGGTATAATTTTCCAGGTATAGAATCTAATTATTGGAGGCTTGTCTTGAATTTGTCCCCCTCCTACTGCTACAGCAGGGAAAATAAATGCTGCCAGGTAGCAACTTTGCCCTCTGCCCCACCCCAATTTCTTTCCCTTGCAACCATTTCCCCAACCGTTTCCCCACTCCTTACTGTCAGACCCTGCTTTCCCTGAGCACATGAAAGTGAGGAATGAATCTGAAAAAAAAAGTGACCTTAAAAGAAACATAGCTGTGGTAATTTACATATAGTACCCATACATTTAGTTGACCCAGAAATGATGCATTTTACTTTTTTTTTTAATTGCTGCAGGCTTCTGCACAGGTACTCCATAAACACATTTTTAAGGAGCACCTACTCCAACACCTACACCTACTTCTGGAACCAGTTTCCAAGAGAAGTGGTGCTGGCTCCTACCCTGGGGGTCTTTAGAAGGAGGCTGGATGAACACCTCACTGGGGTCATTTGACCCCAGTACTCTTTCCTTTCATGGCAGGGGGTCGGACTTGATGATCTACTCAGGTTCCTCCTGACCCTACCAGCTATGAAACTACTGAGAGAGAATATAAACTTTTTTTTTTGGGGGGTGGGGGGTGGGGGGGTGGCGCACTGAGAGAATACAAAATTAAAAAAAAAAAATTCAAGGCCAAATCAGTTCCAAATTCAATTGGGCAAAGCCCAATAGTCAAGTTCCAAAATTCCTCAAATCCAAGCAGGCATCCTACATGCAAGCCCCAAGCCTGGAGGCCTTGGGTTTCAGATGCACCCTGTCTCCCTAACTTCTGATCAGCATTTTTGTCCCACATGGGTATCTTATAGTCATCCTCAGTGTTGCCTGCATTTAATCAACTTCATAGCTGGTTTCTATTACTGAGTATATTTTGCTTTTGGCAGTAATTCAAGGATAGGCAATGTAGTGTGGTTTCCTTATATGCAAATATAAGAATAAAGACTTTTTTTCCCTGTCCTTGTTGGAGGAGAAAACCTTATCTTACATTTGAGTAAATATGGTGGTAGTAGTAGTAGTAGTAGACAACCATTGATCCTTCTGGATCAAGATGTATGCATGAGAGGTCACCCAGACCATTGATGTGCAGGCCTAGGCAGGAGTATGGTGGCTGCCCAGAACTTCCATCCTCCCTTTAGGCCATTGAGACAGAATCCAAAGGTCAGGCTGAGTCCAGACATTCAGTGCCTCAACAGCTGTAGTTGTAGCCACCTCCGAGAATCAGAACCGGGTCTTCTGCATGCCAGACAAGGTTTCTACCACCAAACCTCAGGGGACTCCAAGTAAATATGGGACATATGTCCAAACACAGCATCGATCCTCCTGGGTCACATCCCAGCCAGCAGGGATTTTCCCTTACTCTTTGCTTATACTCAAGCACTTACTGGTCTGTTGCAAGCCCTGATATCAGTAGTCATTTTCCAGCATCTGCATTTAGGGTAATATTGACGGAGTGGAGTTGGGCCCACTAAAGTCTGCCCAAGGTGTGGTATCCTAACTACAAGTTCTCCTGGCATCACCCTTGGGCAGACTCATCACCTCTCCCTTTTTCTCTCTCTCTTCCAATTGCAGGATCTGGTTGCCTGGATTTCTGTTGGTTTCCTGCATGTCCCACATGCTGAGGATATCCCCAACACAGTGACTGTGGGGAATGGAGTTGGCTTTCTTCTGAGACCCTACAACTATTTTGATGAAGATCCCTCACGTGACTCATCTGACAGTGTCTACTTCAGGGCTGACCAGGACCCAAGCAAGTGTGAAGTCAATCATGTGGCCTGTTTGTCAAAAACAGCCTCATGTTCACCAGCCCTGCCCCCATTTACCTATAGTGGCTTCCAGAACCTGAGCAGTGTCTGAGCCACAGTCTGGAGGGACTCCCTTGATGCACAGTGGTGACTGTTCACAAGGCATCTGTGCTCATGTTTCCATTGTAAGCAGCATAAGGGCATGTAATAACCCTTGGGTTCACAGATGCCTGTTGATTTGTATGAGGTTTATACTTAGCTGATGAAGTATACAGCTTGCAAAGCTTAAATGAGAGAGGGTTTATGCATACTCTTTCTCTCTTTCCACCCACTGTTTCTCAAAGATAAATTGGTTTATTTTGTTGCTCAACTGAAATCAATTAGAGCAGAGTTGTAAAAAATGTCTGGCTCTGTGGGCCCTATGAGGGTCACTGGGCCAGTCTGTGGGCTGGATCGGGACCATATACTGGAGCTAACACTCAGGTCAGTCCAGCATTGGCACCACATGCAGCGTGCTGGCACCAGGTCCAGTCCACGCACCAGACTGGTTTTGCGAGCCACATGCAGCGCGCAAAATCAATCCAAGACTCACAGGCTGGATTGTAGGAGTCAACCATCTGGATCCAGCCTATGGGCTGTATGTTTGACACCCCAAATTACAGTAGCTTTCTCATAAGCAAAGCCCTGAGAGGATGCTGTAAAGAGCCATTCCCTGTTAGCTAGGCCTGGACAAACTGAGGTCCCTCAATATGTTTTCTTGCTCAGAAATTTTCCTGCAATCCCCAGTTTCCTAAGCACACGAAAGGTCAGACTTTCAGAGGAGTTCAGATCCCATTTTGACACTTACACAAACTGCTCAGCTTAAGTGAGGGCTGAATTTTCTCTGAAAATCCAGTGGGAAGAGAGCAGCTTAGCCAAGTGACCATGTATAAAAGGCAGCATGGTACTTCTGAGCATACTGTGCTTTGGAGGAGACCTCATCCCCATAGAATGCAGCCACGAAACTGTCCAAGGGGCCAGTGACTATCCTCTTAAAGGACTGGAGGAACACAATGGCACAGTGCATGCTAACTTGTCAGCTCCACAGGATATGTCTCTGTAGTGATCGAGAAAAAGGATAATCCACTATATGCAGCATAGCAAGCCCACCCCTGCCCCTGGTTGCTGCCTGTGTTTGTTCTGAATTTGACACTTCCCTGGCCTTCCTCTCAGATTGAGCTCTCGGTTCCACAGCTTCCAGCCATATTAAGACTCATCACAGGATCACAGTGTATTAAAAGTGTGCAGAGGAGCTGTTCAGTCTCACTAGGCAGAGCTTGATGCAGTCTTCACTAGCGGGATTTACAGGCCCAAGAGCTCCAGCCAGCTGCTGGCTCAGGCCCATTGTTTACAACCCATGATGTTTCTGTACTAGCCCATGATCTAGCTTTTGGTTTGCTAAGGTATACTTCTGACAAAATATTGCAGCTTTTAGTCCATTTATCTGTATTCAATAATTACACGTGCCATGTTATAGCAAGCAGGGAAGAAGCACCTTTATTACTAAATCTAGGGTATCTAACTACTAATTCAACAAAAGGTAAGCCACAGCAGGGTTGTTTAGGAGTAGCTTCTCTTCAAGATATATATGTGCTGCATTCAGAGGTGTGATTACAGCAAGCACAGGCAATTCCATGTCAGCTTTAACAAGCAACTACAGCAGGAAAGCTGTACAGCATAGGCTGCACGGCTTCCTGGAAACTCTGGCATGCACTCAGCAGCTGGTCCACACTGAAGCCTATGCCCTGAGTCTTTGCTGCTGGTTTCCCATGCTAGCGAGATCAAAGCCAGTATGGAGTGTGTCTATGTTGGCTGCCAGCACACCTTCAGCTGCAGTAGAGATGTGGCCAATCACTACTTCTAGAGGTTGGGGAGGGATCTTTGGGGAAGAAATTTGGTCCCATATACCAGGGTACATTATATGAGGCAAAAAGTATGGTTCTGTCCCCAGCCCTGCTAATGACTCACTGGGCATGTCTATGTTGGTGTAGCGATGAGTTATGGTGATGTTGCATCAGCAGGCATCAACCATGATGCTGACACTACTGCACATTAGTGTCAGAAACAACCCATGTGGCACCAGGACTGTGCAGTAATGGTGGTTATTCTGCAGTCCAGTGCACGTGTCGATGCAGTAAATGCTCCCAGGCAAGCATCTACATGTGTAGGGAAGCAGGAGCAGATTTGCTGCTAATGGAAACAAACTGCTCCCACTTCCTGGGGCCCTGCAATGGGCCCCTACCACCACCTTGGGGAGTTCTAGGCTCCCCCTGTGTGCTAGCTCAGGGGCTGGCAGGAAGCACCAGATCAGGAGGGAGTTGTCTCCTGGTGAAGGCTGGGACATTGCTCCCTGCCCCCAGGGGTCTGTCTACTGCCAGGGTGGGGACAATGTTTCCCTCCCTGCCCTGGCAGCAGGAAGCTCCTTGCCCTGCCTCCCCAATCAGGGCAGGGGACTTGGAAAGAACTACAGAGGAGGGGTAGGTACCAGCCCCTTGCCCTGATCTGCTGATGGGCAGCAAGCAGCAGGGCTGGTGCTGGGTAATCCTTATCTCCCAATGCAAGCTCTGTGGTTACATGGCTGGCACTGGGAGATAAGGATCTCCTAGTGCCAGTTCTGCGGTCGTGATTTTGGAGCAGGGGGCTTGGAGTTCCCTGTTGTTGGGGCAGAGAGACATAGTCCCTGTTCCGGAGCCCGCCAGCAGCTCCTGGGGCAGGGAGCAATCTCCCTGCTACTGTGTAGTATATAACTGCAAGTAAATTTGGTACTTGCATTTGCATTTGCAGTTAGCACATTTACTTATGATTAGCGAGGTTTATTGCTCAGTAAGCATGTGAAAGTGTTAGATGTACACGTGTGCTGCTTAGTAAACTATACTGTTTTGCAGTAAAGATGCATCCACTGTGTCTTTGGATGAGTTCCTGCGCTCTGCATCCATGTCCTTGTTTTCCCAGCTGTAAAAGGGGACTGATAATCCCAACTCTCTGTTGAAATATTTTTTGAGATCAATGAAAAAAGGGGCTGTGGTGTCTTGAGAGGGGTACAGGACTAGCATGAAGCTGGTGTTCTGATGTATGCCTTCTGTGCATGATAAATGGAGTGCCAGGTGGCAGGAGAGGGTATGCCATGTACTAGCTTTCAGCAGGCTCCAGCTATGTTCCTATAGGCTGACTGGCAGAGGAAATGTCCAGGAGGGGCCTCAACAGCCCCTGCAGTTTAGGCTGTGCCCTTTCTGCTTCCCCACTGAGACGCAGCAGTCTCTCCCCACAGCAGGACATCAGGCAGGCACTGTATCCCAAAATATGCCTGGGTTTTATGAAGAGCCATTTTCCAGATGCTGCCTGCAGAGAGAGAACAATTTTGTGATTTTCTGCCAGCTGGCCTGGTGGAATTTGCTGTGGGGCCCAGGAGATTTTCATTCTCTGGGCCGAATGTAGTTCCCTGACTATAAACAGATATTTGAGTGCGTCTTAAAGCCAGATTCATGTTTGATCCACTCTTCAGAGATGACCAGAAGCAGACCCCAGCACCAAACACTCCCTGCTTTAGGTATACTCTGACTGGGCTCTGTCTTAGTTCTGACTCCCTAAACCCAGGAACTAGGATGCCTGTTTGTTACTAACAGGTTGTGGTGCAGCTTTGATTCAAGAGTACCTGTGGAGCAGCACAGAGGGGATAAGAAGGTTAATGGGATGCTAAATTCCCTCCTTAATATAAGCTAGCTTGGAGGGGAAGGTCTGAGGCTGAATGCCCAGGTGGTGCCTTCAGCTTCTCCCAGAGTGACATGCCTAGTTAGCTGGGAAGAGTCCACCTCTGGGCCTGGAGCCCCTTCATTACATCCTCTCTCACGTACGGAGGTACATGGGCGCATGCTCAGGAACTCTGCCCAAGCTGCGGAGGAAGGAAGTGGGTATGTGCAGGCACACTACTAGTCACAGACAGAAGTGGTAATTTTCACCTGATCTGACCCCTGAAAGTGCTCTACAGCTGTGGACAAACACAAGTGCATGGCTGCAGAGCATTTTAAAAGAACCTGATCCCACAGCAATCTGAACCCTCATTACACAAGGGTTCAAATGAAGGCACTTCATTATGTCTGCACACGCCAGGAGCAGGGCTCAGCTGACACAGCCCAGCATGGCTCCCAGCACTGTTTTTAGACCAGGAGGGGGAGAAGGGAGCAGTGCTGATTCTGGGGGTTGCCCAGCTAGTGACAGAGGGTGGAGTGTGTGGATTAGGGCCTCTTTCCCTGGATCAGCTCCAAATCGCAACTCAATCCCCTGCCTTCCTAACCCAATAGCTAATGTCTGTTGATTTGGGAGGATTGATCTGACTCATGGCACTTTCTGTAAAACACCACGAGTTAGGCCTAGGAGTTGCACTTATAGCTGCACCTACTGCTTCCAGATGAGCTCACTGGGTGCAGACAGAAGAGCATGTCCCAGCTGTAACTCAGAAAGGTTTCTGCAAAGTGTTCTGATTTACAATGTTACCCCAGTCCAAAGAGAAGTTCACTGTTGGTTTCAGGGAGAAGGAGAACCTAGCTGCTGGTTAGAAGCTTGCAGCCAGGGTCCCATAGCAATGGCCAGGGCTCTCTGCCAGTGCTTGCTGTTCTCAGAATAGGAGCAGGGAAAGGCAGTGGAGGGAGTTCATTCTTGGAGCTCCCCAGCTGGTGCTGAAGCATGGGGGGTGTGAATTAGAGCTCCCCCACCATGAGGGAGAAGGTCCAATACACTCATCTCACCCTTGGGGGTGGGAGGAGGGGGCTGAAAAGCTCTGAGACTGAACTCCCTCCGCCAGGCTGGGAACCCTGCTGACACAAGTAACAACAGATGCTACATTTTGAAACATCTTTATCTGATACCTCTTGCAATGAAGGGTCTGGCTCAGTTGGCCATTTTTAAGCTGTCTGCAGCCATACGCTTGTGTTTGGTCACAGCTATGAACAGCTTTCAGGCATATTGACTGAAAGCTGTCACTTCTGTCTGCACGCTCAGTGTTAGTACCTTCCAATACATCCAGTTTGTAGAGTGGATCTAAGGGGATGTGGGCTCTGCAGCCTGAGGCTGGAAGCACTGCTACTGCTGCAGATGAGTGACATTTCTACCTGCCTCTGAGCTGGCAGCCTTCAACCCCAGGCAGCTTCAGGGCTCTGGGCTCTCACTCTTCGAAATCAGTTAGGTGATTTGTACTGGGATAGCATGGAGAGGCCACAGCTCTGCTATGCTGGAGCACTCCACAGGCTCAGCACCATTGTCCTGGCCCCTGTACTCAGGGACTCTGCCAGATCCCATGATCATGATACTTCTCTGAGGCACCCGGGCTAGGCAGGGCAGAGAGGAAGGGCTGCAGAGGCAAGGGGAGGAAATGGGGAGATTTTAATGAGAGCAAGGCAGGCTTCTTAGCATAGGCAAAGGGAGAAAAAATTGTTGTGGGGAGGGCTGACCATGCGCACCCCCCTCCCAGCCTAGCAGGTAAGTCTGTGGGGGAAGGGGTGGGGGGACAGGGAAAGACTAGTGGGTGGGGGCAGATCAAGGCCCCCACGGGGAGGGTGGGTTGTGGGAGGGTTGGAGCCTGGGATGCTCATCCAGGAGCATGGGGTGGAGGGGGCTCCCGTCACTGTGCACACCTAAGGGGGGCCCAGAGGGTACGTGCCTGCCTGATCTGTGTGCAGGGCAGAGTCAAGCTGCCGCTGTGCACTGGGCTCTGTGCTCTGCTGCTGCCTCCAGAGCTGAGCGACGCCATATATATCCCACAGCTGGGCAGGCAGGGGACACAGCGCAGCCCAGAGGTGGCAGCCACATGAGGTTGGACAGCTTCAGAGGCAGTGGCAGCAGAGCCCGGTGTACAATGGCAGCCTGCCTCTGCCCTGTGCACAGATTAGGGGGGCATGTATCCCCCGAGCCTCCCCTGGGGACTGCACAGTGGCAGAGCACCCTCCCCTCCCCCTGCACGTCCCTGGACAAGCTGCCTGGGCTCCGAGTGTCCCACAACCTGTCCCAGCCCCAGGGCCTTACTCACCCCAGCTCCTACCTCTGCTGCACTTCCTCCCTCAATGTGGGAGCCTTGATCACCACCCTCCCCCCCAGCTCCTTCCCTTTTACTGAGTAGATTGATACTTGCCCACCCTCTGGGCAGTAATCCACATGTGGGGCTGTGATCCTGGCTGTGTGCGCACCCCTCCCCACCCCTGCTGCAGCTGCCCAGAGCCTGTGGCCGGGCTGCCCAGTGGCCCTACCCACTGCCCCACATTTGGGCGGGCTAAGCCCCATTAGCCCCGGCCTTACACTGCCTATGCCTCTTAGACAGGCAGCGCCTACCCTAGGAAGAGCCACCAATGCTTGAATGGAAACGTTCCACTGTGTTCAGCGAGAGGCAGCTCCATGCCCAGTCTCTGCTTCCTCTCCATCCCTCTCTGAGGCACTGGGGAAGGAGACAGGATGTTTGCCTGAGTTTAGGACATCAGCTACCTTAGAAATTTCCCTGCTCTAGCTGCATTCTTCCATTCCATTGGCTTGTGACATCAGGATGGTTACCACAGCAACCACTTGTGACATCACAAGCAGAAAACTACAGAGATGGCCCCTTGTTTCTAAAGCCCTTGCCAGTGTATTGTCTAGGCAGTGGGGGACACAGGGCAAGAGGAGGGGTCCCGGAGTGCAAAGGACAGTGTCCAGATAAGTGCAGTTCCTGCCTTGCTCAGAGAAAGGGTAAGGTCAGACTTGAGGCCCTTCTGCCAAGACCTGCAATCCCTATGCTTCCCTGCCTCTGATCTTCCCCCAGCAGGTGGCAGCTTGGTTGCTTCAGTGCAGAAAACAGGGCTTTCTGTGCTGGAGCTTGTGGGAGGCTGGCTTCCTGGCTTCCCCATTGCTCCAAGAGGCTCAGTATTCAATAGTTGCTTGTGGATTGGGACCAGCTCAGTGCTGGGCCAGGGAAGCAGGCCCCTGGAAGCAGCATTGCCAGGAACATGGACACAGATCCGGGAAGGTGTCCTTTGTGCTCTCCCTTGCTGTGGTCCACTCACAGTGCTCGTGCCATGAATGCTCTGTGGACCCTGTCCACTGACAGCAGACACTAGCTGGAAATTAGGGACAAACAAGGGAGTTAATGTGTAACAATTGTTCTGAGCAGAGATTAATCAGCCCTGGCCTTGGCTTCTGTGGAAAGTGATCCTTCTGGCTCGGAATCAGAGACCCTTGCACATATGCCCCAACACCCGAACAGGTACATGTTTGTCTTGTGTGTGCAGCATGCCTCGTGTGATCCTGTGCTCACCCTCCATGGGGCATGCCTCTGAGGCATGCACAGTGCCCCACAAAGAAAGACTGTGGGTCTGCAGGTTGTGTGAGCCTCAGGGCAGTGTGTGCCTCTAGGGCCTAAACATGTTACCGTGCACTGTCTTGGTCTTTGTGTGCCAGACATTGGCCAAATCAGCCCAGATCAGGAGTCCTCTCGGGAGACTTTGGCTGTGCCTGCCTCTCACTGGGGATGGGCTGGCGTGTGCTGATTCAGCAGAACTGACCGTGCCATCCGGTAATAATGAGGCACCCCTCAAGTTTCCACAAGGAGGCCAAGTAGCATCAGCTCCACCCTCCTACCCCACCCTCCCTCTCCCACACATACTTCCCTCTCCATCACACCTGTACAGCAGTCCTTGCTCCAAGGAGAAGATCTGGGTCCCAAATCTGCCAGGAAGTCCCTGTCCCTGAGGTGGTCTCACCCTGGAGGGAATATAGTTCCTGATGTGGATTTGGGGAGGATGGAGCAGAAGGGTTCCTCTTCCAATCAAGCCCTGGGAGCTCCCTGCTTTTGTTACAGGAATATTTTACAGCTGCCACCTTCAAAAGCTGAGACAGTGCTGGGAACCTTGCCCAAGGAAGACTGGGCACACGTTGACAGGGCCAGTCTGTCAAGCTAAGTGGCACGCAGATTCCTTGTTTCCTGCTTTCAACAGGGACTGCGCTGTCCTGCATAGTTAGTGGCTCCTTCTCTCTGTTCTCAGTTCAGCTCCCAAACCTGGCCCAGCTGCAGTCAGGAAGGATCCTCTTTCCCTTGGGAGTGGGTCATCAGCTTTGCTGCCCTGGCTGTCTTGCCCCTTAGGGTGCTTGCACAGAAATTTAAATGTCACTGATGTTTGTGTTATCAGACCTGTGCTGTGTGGTGGCTCCTACAACCCACCTGTACCATGGGTGCGCTTCCACCCCATGACAGGTGGAATCAGAGTCACCTCCAGTCTCTGTCCTGCCGCAGAGGCTGTGGGGGGTCTCTAATATGACAGATGCAAAGGACACCTCAGTGGATTAGAGCAGGAGTGTCCAATTCATTTGGCCCTGCAGGCTGGATCCAAGCTGAAGATCCATTTGTGGGCCAGGCAAACTGCAAGTAGCAGTGCTAATCCCCAGGGCTGCCAAGGCCTCTGAATTGGCATGGTTCCAGAACTTGTCCCTCCCTGACATTTTTCCCATTTTAGTCACCAACAGCAACTAAAACCCCCAAATTCAATGGCAGGTTTTTTGGGGGGTGTTAAGCAGCAGCAGTGCTAACCCCCTGGGTTCCAGAGCTGTGCTGATGCAGCAGCTCTGGCAGATGCAATGACAAGGTTCACAGGCCAAATCCGGTGTGCAAGAAGCCCTGTAGGCCACATGACATCCCCCCGCATCCCTCCGCCGCCCAATCTGAGGTTCAGATCCAGCCTGTGACCCATACATTTGACATCCCTGGTTTAGAGTGATTGTCTTTCAATGTAGGGACAAGTGGGCCACATGCCCACTGAAGGGAGATGGAGGAGAAGGCTGACCAAGGACACAATGGGCTTTTCTCATCCTGCTATCTGAAGGTCAGAGTTTCTTCACCCTTTCTCTAGGGCTGGCAGGGTAAATACCATGATCACCAGGCCTCTAGTGGGCTAAGAGGTGGTTTTCCCAGAGTGAGGCCTGTTCCTGGCACTGCAGGCATGTTGACCCCTGAGATTTTCCCCAAGTGCAGGAAACTCAACTGCATCATTTTGTGGCACTAGGGGACTGCTTTATTGCTTTCCCCCTGGCTTGCTCCCTGGCCTTTTGGTTAACAGCAGGTGAGACTAGCGGGCATCTGAACCCTTGGGTCGTTGGGCTTGCCTATAGGATGTCAGCCACAGATTTGGGGAGTATATGAAGCCCCAGATGGATGAGTCTGGGAAGGACAATACTTGCCCAGTGATAGAGCTATATGAACTTGAACAATTAAGCTCTGCTCAGTCAAAATTGGAACTTTATTATTGGGTTTTGCCCAACAGAATTTGGAACTGCTTTGGCCCTTGAAACAACATTTCAAAATACAAATAGAATAAAAAAACCCCCTTCCTCCAGGGTAATCCCTCTTCAGTCTCTCACAGCTGGGGAAGTATAAGCACTGGGTGCTCAAGAGAGAGGGGTGGGCAGGAAGCTGCTGTTTTGTGTTGGGTGGACTAGCTCTCACATTCTTAGAAAACCCTTTGCAAAGTGCCCAGCATGTTTACAGGACAAGCTTATTTGGACTCTGCTCACTATACTGATGCAGATGAAGCCTGGGAGTGCCAACCACACCAATAGATACCAGCCCTGCTGCCCATTCTTCCTCTGTGTCCCCCAAGCCCTCCTGGCCAGCTGGGAGCTCTTCCAGTTAACTACTGACACAGATCTTACAAAGGATATTGAAGCAAATTCAGGAGCTGGCAGTGTTTCTAGGAGCTTGAGTCTCTGGCTGCTTTGCTGCATGATAACTAGAGCTCTGGGAAGAGCAGAGAACATGCTGTCCCAAATCTGGCTGCTGTGGTTTCTGGGCCAAAGGTTGGTGTGAGGCACTGGAGCTGCATCGAGTTCCTGTCCTGTTATTTATTGATTTGCTCTGCAGTGAGAGAAAAAGGGGGTCTGGTATGCTTGCATTTTCTACCTGTGCATTAGATTTTCATGTGCTATAGAACAGGAGCTCTGAGCACTCTGTAAGCAGCCTAACAAGTTGTCTATCCTCTCTGGATTGCACATCAAGGGGTGCTTGTACACATGACGGGGGTTTGAACCCCAAGGTTTTATTCTATGCCCCTAGATGGAAACAGTGGGGCATAGAATAAAAACCTGAGGCCCAAACCATTTAATTTTTTCTGTCACATTATGATGAGGGGCCCACTCCTTTTTTTTTTCCATTAGAGCAGGCTGTGGCTGTGGCTGAGGGGCGAGCTGCCGATAGGCAGAGAAACTCCTGAGCTGAGCTGTGGAGGGTCTTGGTCCTTTCCTCCGCAGCAGCAGTGGGCTGCTTCCCTGAGCCCGGTGGGGCTTCCACCATCCCATGCATGGCCCCTGCTGTCTTCTCACCATGTGGGACCACATGGGAATGGACTGGTTTGCCCCTGGGACAGTGCAGAGAGGTGGCTGGCAGGCAGGCAGCTGGATGTGCTGACAGCCAGAGGAGGCAGAAGGAATAGTGCATGGAGTGCGGGAAGCTCATTGAGCCCCAGTTTCCCTGAGCCCGCCTGGGCTTCCAGCATCCCCCAGCTATCCCCACTGCCTTCCCTGGCCACCAGCACACCCAGGCATCCTCCTGCCACCTCCCTGTGCTGCCCCAGGGGCAAGCCAGCCCCTTCCTAGGAAGTCCCAGGCAGTGGGAAGGTGGTAGGGACAGTGCACAGGGTGCTGGAAGCCCCAGCGGGCTTGGAGAAGAGTTGGATTTGGCCAGGTGCTACCTCTAAGCTGAGGCAACACCTGGCCTGCTAGCAGCCTGCCTAGGGGGGCCCAGATGTAGTTTAGTTTGCAACCATGCAAAGTCATTTAAAACCCCCCAAAGTCTTGCACGTGTACACTGTGATGCCATTAAGCTACACAAAGTGACATTTTCGTCCTGAGTACATGTTAATGGTGTCACATGTACAAGTGCCCAAGGGCTCTGCACTCTCCACCCAGAGGCTATTTCTGTCTCCTGTAGCTGTTCCTTTGTTAAATGCTTTCCATCAGTGAGAGGCAGGAACCAGAATCTGAGGAATGAGCATCCGTGGGGGCTCTCCATGCTGGGACTGGACACCCACGTGTGTGCCTTAGTGCTGCCTAACTCAGTCCCACTCCAGCATAGGCCCAGGCCACACCAAAGAGAGCCTGTGTTTGGTAGCATTACTTTTTCTATTCTTTCAGCATGGAAGTGCGCATCAGCTTTATAAACAGCAGCGCTGTGGTAGCTCCCAGCCCCCTGGACATGGCTCTCCAAATGTTCTCCCTGCTGCCTTATTCCTGCTCTGGCTGGGAGAAGAGTTCCCTACTCTGGCTCCCTCTTAACTCCTTGCTGCATGTCAGTGGGAAGCCCTATCTCTGCCCCTTGCCCAGAGGTTCCAGAGTCTATGTTTGGGCTATATCCAACCAAGATGCCTAGTAAATAAATAAATAAAGAAGAACCTGGGGAAACTGGTATTTTGTGGACATGGAGAAATCATAGCTTGAGCAGACAGAGCAAAGTTGCTCCTCCTACAAGCTGTGGAGCCAAACCCCATTTTCCCCTCCATTCCTAGCTTGGCTTTGCAGCAGCTGCTGCCCCTCTAGCTTCTCTTGGGTCCAGGGAATTCACCCAGGGTTTAGGTAACAAAACTGAGAGCAGTAATGCAGATTTGTTGAACTGCTAATAGGCCAGACCTTACCTCCCCAGCCTCAGAGAAATAGATTTACTGACCCCAGAACACGTCTCTCAAAATGTCTTCAGTTAGGCCATTTCTTGGGAAAGGAAATGATTTGTAGCATCAAGCCAAGCATCTAGCTCTTCACCGAGTCAGGCTAGCCTCAGCCATGCCATTTTATAGGTGGGGTACAGAGGAAGGCAGGTCACTCAGCAGGACAGTGGCGGTGCTGACAAGGCAGCTCTGGGGTCCAGGGTTCCCTGTTCCTAGTATCTGTGAAATGCCAAGTTTGGACCTCTGAAGATCAATACCGTGGACGTGGAGCAAGGAAAGAACTTCCCTATAACAATGCCTCGCTGCAATGCAGGAGGCTTGAGTCAGTGGCCCAGGGACAGAATCTCACTGGTATAAATGCTGCAGCCACCAAGGAAAGGCTCAAAAAATACAAGGCCTGTAACAAGCTGTTATACAACTTCCTCGGTGGAATGTGCAAGAGTCTGACTCCTGGGAAAGCACACACCATAAACAGTGATAAGGGACGTAAAGGGGCTAAGCGCAGAGCAGAGGCTGGGAGCTGGAGAGAAAGATGTGGCTCTGGGAAGCTAGGAGATATGATCTCCAATGAGCTGGGAATTAGGAGCATTCCAAGCATTAAGTTCAGTTTCCTCCCACTCTATTTTGAAGGGGAATTGATCAGAGACCAGGCCAGATAGGTTGGATACTCTAGCACCTTGAAGTGCTGTGTTATGCGGGAATGAAGCAGCACAAATTCTGGAGGTGCTGGCGCAATTCCCAGACCCTGTCCAAGTTCCTTAGTCGTTGAGACACTCCATTAGCATTTGCAGCAAAGTAAGGGTGTTTAGCAGAGAGATTCTGGGTCTGTCCCAATGCTGACGCTGTTTTTCCATGGAAGAGGCTTCTAACTCCTGCCTGGGAAGCCAAGTAGGGCTAGTACACTGCCTGGCACTGCCTCCCAGAGCTGCTGTGAGAGGGGAGTCCTGATTGCTGGGCCTGTGTGAATCTGATCATGTTAGTTAAGAATTTAAAAGTGAGGAAACAGCCAAAGCAAGACATGCAGCATTTCACACTTCAGGGCAGTAGGGACTTAGACTCAATTATCTGGGAGAAAGGATCTTTTAGGGATTTGGGGTGAGAATAAGAGGTAACAGAGGGGCCTAAGGGGCTAGGACTTCTGGTTGTTGCCATCTCCATTTGGGGCCCATTAGGAAAACTGCCCATGGGTACACGAGTGACTTGCATGTGGGCAGCGCACAGCTGCAGAGAGCGAGAGGTACTTTGCACAAAGAAAATAGAAGTTTCCTGTGTCTGAGTGCTGTAGTTCAACAGCAGGGGAGTGCCTGCTGGTTTTTAGGTGCTCAGGCTCTTCTCTTGTGGTCCTCAAGGTTCTGCATCAGGACCTCTGGGTGTTTTCAGCCCTGCTGAAGCTGTATCTACAAAACTCCCATGGACTTAGGGGCAACTTCATAGTGTTTTCAAGGGCAGGATGGAACACAGCATGCTCTCCTTTTCTTGTGCATGTGAGCAGGATGACAAGTATTGATGTTCCCCTTGTGACACTCCAGGGTGCTAGAGTATCCAGCCAGTCTGGCTTGGTCTCTGTTCAACTTCCCCTTCAAGATGGAGTTGGAGGGAATTGATCTTAAGGCTTGGAATGCTTGTCATTCCCAGGTCACCTGGACATGATCCTCAACAGATCGGTTTTCCCAAATAAAATCCAAGTCCCTGTCCACGGTTCAAGTCTGTTTTCACTCACATCCCCTCCCCACAAGATCCACTAGACCCCCCCAGACCCAGTCCAAACCACATGACCACTCATGGTTGACAGGGCCCATGAGGAGGAAAGCTGTGCCTGTGGCTATCCTGGAATCAAGAAAGCAAAAGCTCTCACTTGTTTTGTCTTCTCTCAGTGCACAGAACAGGTCATAAGCACACAGAGAGGGCCACAGCAATCAGTAATGTACGTGGTTCATTGCTGGTCTGATCAGCCATGTCCTAGGGAGAAAGCTCTGCACTATCAGCTTGTCTGTGCATGTGAGTTGATCTTAATTTCTCATTAGCATTCCCGTCCCCACAGTGTCCTGCATTTACTTTTGCCCCATGTGGGGCTGGCTGGATACCCCCTTGCTTATTGGCCATGATTGATAACTGAGTCTTTCTTTGGCGCTGGGATTGCAGTGGTAGTGATTCACATTCAGGGAAGGAATTAATTCCTTCTTGCCCGCTGGCTGCAGAGATCATTTTCTGGTGTTCAACATTTTTCTTCATTGAGTCAGAGATAGGGAAAGACGAACAGGACATGAAATCCATCTGTTTCCATGGCAGAAGGCACTGCTCAGAGAGCGCGTGTGTAGATCTTGGTGCATGGTACAGAGTTGGTTGACAGTAAGTGAGGTGCTAGAGGCTGATGTCTGCTCAAAGACAATAGGGTTGGTTCTCTGCTGGGGGTGTGTTGTTTAGGGAAGCCAAGGTGCTAGCAAAAGTAGTTACTTATATGGTGTGGTATTGCTAGCAGGGAAGGGGATATAGCTGGAGAGGGCTAGCATGATTGCAGGCCTTTCTGGACAACAGGGCCCTTGTTCAGCATCTTCCCGTTTATTATTATACATATCTTGGCACCCAGGCTCTGTCTGGAGGGAGGGAAGGGTCATGTCAAGCCCTCCTCTGGCTTTCTGGTAGCTTGGCCAGGGAGGACACCTGAGGAATTCTCTCTAATGAGACCAAAAGACGCTGTTGCTCAGAGACTCTGACCCATCCACCCCCCACCCCTGTTTTCCACATAGAAACCTCACAGGGCAAAATCCTCATAGATCTGTTTCCAAGAAAACTCATTTTTGAAGTTAAGGCCAAGTTCCTTGAAATGCCTTTCACTGCCTAGAGCTGCTCTCACGTCAGGGTTGCTAAGACAGCATTTGGGAAATTTGTTTTGCAAGATTATGCCTGTGTAAACTTTAATTTCCTTTTGTGTTTGTGGAGCAGAGCTCACATGGCCATCTCTCAAATTCTGCTCTTCCTCTGGGGCAGGCAGGGAAATTGGGCTCCATGTTTAGGTCAAATCTTGTCACATGCTTAGGCGCAAACAGCTGATAACTGTTAGTTAAATAACCCATAGAATCAAAGAAAATTAGGGTTGGAAGGGACCTCAGGAGGTCATCTAGTCTAACTCCCTGCTCAAGGCAGGACCATCCCCAGCTGGATCCCACCAGCTCTCTGTAATTCCAGTCATGTCATAGTTCTGTAACATGGCTAGGACTTCAAATTCTTCCTGCTTGTTTCTCGGACTCTGTGCATTCGTGCACAGATCCTTGAAGTAACTAGCCAATTGCCCTACTTTCTCAGGAAGAATAAGAGTACTTGCCCCGCCACTGCCTGCTCCTGCTTGCACTTCCTCCAGGTCATCCATTTCCTTACTTTCCTCATGGCTTTGGTCTCCACTCCCCTGGTCAACCTAGTGTAAAGCCCTCCTTACTTGGCTAGCGAGCCTGTCTGTGAAGATGCTCTCCCTCTTTTCACCAGGGGGATCCCATGTCTTCCTAGCAATCCTTCTTGGAACAGTATCCTGTGTTCGAAGAAAACAAAGCCTTGCTCATGACACCATTTGCACAGCCATGCATTGATCTGCAGAATACATCCGCTCCTTCCCAGGCCCTTCTCCTTGACTGGAAGGATTGAGAACACCATCCGAGCCTGCAGGACCTTCACTCTTGCACCCAGAGCCCTGTAGTCACTTTTGATCTGTTCAGCGTCTCCCCTGGCAGTTTTTTTGGCACCCACATGGATGAGCAGCATTAAGCAGTAATCAGAGGTCCAAATGAGTCTTGGTAATCCTTCCGTGACATCTCAGATCTGGGCTCTGGGCAAGCAGCAGACCTCCTAAGACCATAGATCAGGCTGGCAGATGGATGCCTCCATCCCCTGCAGAAGGGAGTCTCCAGCTACCACCACCCATCACTTCTTCTTGATGGTAGTGATCTCAGTCTTTCCAGCCTTTGGGATGCCTGGCCTGGATGCCTCCACCAAAGGAACATACTCCTCCCCTGTTGCTAGGGCTCCATATCTGTTCTCCAGGCAAACTGATACAGGTGGAGATGAAGACATCTGCTTGTTGCCAAAGGTCACAAGCTTTTGGTTTCCACCTTCCTGGGAGTCCATGTCTTCTTCCCTTTCTAGTACTGCCTTTGGCAGTCCTTCCTCCACAGTCCTAGAGGTCTCCTCCATCGTTAAATCAACAAAGTCCTCATGGCAGAGGATGCTTTGGAGCCTTGCCACCTCCTTCTGTAGCTCTCTTGCCTGCTCCCTGAGGGACACCAAAAGAATGAACCTCACACATCACAAGCATTCCCCCATTTGGCTGTCACTGCAAGGAACCTGCAAGCTGCAGTCTTCACCACAGTGCCAAACCAGGACCTGGGTGGAAATCTTGCCAGTGGGTGGGCTGCCTGGACAGATAACTCATCCTGGACAGACAGGATGAGTTAGTAGTGGTGGTGGCTCTGGCATTGCAGTGTCTTCCACCCATCTCTCTGGATCTCTTAATCCACATCTTCTCTTTTCCTGCCCCTCTCTTCAAGCAGGCGTTCCCTAGCAAACTCACTGGTAAGCTGGCCTGTTCACTGCTCCTTGGTCCTGAAAGGTTCCTCTTTCCCTGCTTCTTCTCACCAAGCTTACAGTGAAGGAAGTTCAGAGAGTTTCTCTAGCAAACTCCTCCTCACTTGGAACTCTAGTTAAGCAAGGGACTTAAGGATTGGTCTAACTCCTGAGTTTTAGCTACTTACAATAAATATATGTAGGTTAGCTACTCTTAATCAAAAGGAAAAGCTTACCTTAAACCCAGTATGCTCCCTGAAGAGTGTTAGTGGAAGTTGGGCAGGATCCTAACCTTCAGTGGATGCAGCTTCTCTGCCCCAGCCCTGCACAGGGCCTGGCAGCGTGAGGCTCAGAGTGCACAGGGACATTTCAGCTAGACAGGTCCTGGCTTGGGAAGGACACATAGTTCGTGTGGTTGGTGGGCTCCAGAGAGTATTGGCAGGGTAGTGCTTCCATCACTTGCTGTAGCAGTTTTGTGGAGGTCCTCTACAATACATTGCTGTGAAAGCAACAGAATCGTGCAGCCTTTGGTACGATGTTGGGCTACTCCATTTTTACTGGCTGCACGAATCCCCCTGCACTGTGTGAGCTGTGAACTGTGGTGTCTCTTCCTGATCATGCCCCAAAGTGGCCCCAGTACTAAGAAGTTGATGGGGCTGGCTCAGCCTTGCCCAGGGATTCCATGAGTGAAATATTTAGCTCAATTGTGGATACTTCTGTGGCTCTTTCCTGCCTTGAGCCCCCCAGTGCAGCAAGCAAGATGGTTCTTGGGTGAATCAGCATTATCAGCACATTTCTTCTGATAAGGATTTGGCATCTGGGCAGTGGATCAGCCAACCTCCAACACCCTGTCATTATGGCACTGGAAACTCAACCAAACGACTTGGCTGGTTTTATGTCAAATAGGTTTGGTCATGCCCGACTCTGAGTTTTGATATCAAGGTAGCACAGGCAGAACCTGTGCCAATACCTGAGATGCCTGCAATTAAGTCCCTCACAAGGCAACATAGGAGCCTAATGAACTTACTTAGGAGAGCCTGGGTGCTCAGGAATCTGGCCTGTGAACACTGTTGTGGCCCACATTGCTGCACCCAGGAATATAGCTCAGTGGTCTGTTTCTGCAGGAAACAGAAACATCATCTCTGGTTGTGGTTGCCCTTCAGCCCTACAAACACTAGATGAGCATCCTCATATTGCAGCATGTGGAGGTGCAAATAGATACAGCTGCTCAGGGCAGGGACTGAGGAGTCACCACTGTTCTGATGGGGTCTCAGGGTGATACTGCAACACCAAGAGCTATGGTGATGAGGTAGAAGATGCAGCCAGGGCATGATGGCAGGAGAAGGAGGGAATGAGGAAGAGTGGACAGCTTAGTTAGGGTCCAGTTAATGGATAGCAGGATGGAAAGGACCTGGCAGTCATACTAAGGGGATACTGAGCTTCCAGGGGAGCAGTTCCTGTCCTCTGTGATCTTGGTCCAAGGCCCCTGCCTCCCCAACCTCTGCCTGGCAGGCCCTTGCTGGCCACTGCTGCTGCTGTCATTTTGTGGAGATAGGCTACTCAAATAGTGGTGCCATTCACAGGAGACAACCAAGCACCTCTGCACCAAAACAAGGTGATGTCAGTGAATGGGGAAACAGCATGAGGGGTTAATGATTGCCAGCCAGTGAAAAGGCATCACTTATCTCTCTCAGTGTGAAAGTTCAGGTCAAGAACCTTGAACCATTCAGCTTGTCACAGTCAAGCCACGCACGGGTCATGTCCTGGGGAGCTGGGCCCTACTGATAAACTATAACTGGGACCCACAGACTTGCTGACTGTTCCATCAGCTCAATCCCAAACAGGCTGCTCCAAAGTGATTGCTTCAGCTAGAGGCATCACCTGTTCTCACAATGCTTGGTGCCCTTGGTAAAACCCCAGTTCCTGGAGTTGGGTTTATGGGAGATCTCAGCTTTCTTCAATATAAGGCAAATATCTAACCTTCCTCCTTACATAGAATCATAGAAAAGTAGGGCTGGAAGGGACCTTAGCAGGTCACCTAGTCCAACCCCCTCCTCTAGGCATGATCACCTCTGTACAGGCCATCCCAGAGAAGCACTTGGCTAAGCTAGTTCTAAAGCTGCAAAACAATCCTGTTGCCCTGCTACGGGGGTGGACAGTTATTTTGGCTGAAGGGCCACTTAATGAGTTTTGGTGACCTTTCAAGGGCCGCATACATCTTTTAGAAGATATTATTTAAACATTGCAGATGTTTAAATTACAGATTTAAAAAAGTATACTAAAATCAAACATCTACTACTATCACATTTTAATTGTATTTTAAAAAATAATTTTAGTCCTGACTTATACGGTTTTGAGGAGTGTATATGCATAATAGCTCATAATAATGCCTACGTCTACGTGTCACCCTACAGTGATGTAGTAACACAGTACATCACCATACAGCGCACTACAGCGACATAGAAATCACATGTGTCTACACATGATCGCTAGCTACATCACTGTAGTGGCACACTCCTCAGCTACAGCACGCTACTGTGGTGACATCGCTGCAAAATCTAAGCATGTGTTGCCCACATGGGGCAATAACAGCTCATACTGTGCTGTGTTTTAGTACTTCCAAAAGGAAGTACTAAAACATGGTGCAGTAGAAACATCACCATATGGCGATGTATAGACACACCCGTGGAGTTTCAGTGAATGTCTGTATCTGAAACTCTTCATTAGGAAATGAATGATATTATGGAAGTTTGGAAACCCAGGAAATCTAATCAGGAGTCAGCAAAAATTACGGAGAGTACAGAGTGGGACGCTGTACTTGCTTTGAGGGACAATCCTGCCTCACTTACCTGAAATGTTCCTCCAGCATGGGGAGGCCCCCGGTGCTGCGAAGGGTTAACAGTGCCTAGTGGCAGAGCAGGGCACACAACATTCCGTTTTTGTCAGCCCTTTTTTTCCGCTTTTACGTAAGTTTCTCCAAACATGTTTGCATCAACTCCTTCCTGGTGATGCACCTTTGACAAAAGTGTTTTTTGGGTCCAAAGATCAGTGCTGGAGCAAGTGACCTACAGGCTGCAAACAAGCCTTGCAGGGTATAAATCCAAGCCAGAGAACAGCCAGAGCACAGTAGAGACCAAAGTCACTCTGTGCTTCCTGCTGACACCGAGGTGCCGACAGGAGACAAGAATGGAGGCTGGAATGAATGTCCTGCATGATGCAGGGGTTCAGGCCACTCGCTACTTGCAAATGAACTACCAGGGTGCCCAGGACTGGTTTCTCTTTGTCTCCTTTGCCGCTGACCTGCGAAACACTTTCTTCATCCTCTTCCCCATCTGGTTCCACCTCTGTGAGACAGTGGGCATCAAGCTCATCTGGGTGGCCGTGATTGGGGACTGGCTCAACCTGGTTTTTAAGTGGTGAGTAGTATGCTGTGCTGTGCCTGGCCCTGCTGTACTAGGAGCACTTGCTTAATCCCTGCTTGTCCCTTTGAGATGATTGCCAAGGTGTATTTCTCTATGAACTGCTAGGCAGGTTGAAGGTGGCTCCAGACTGGAGCTTTCCAAAGCAAATTTGGAAACCTCTTTCAAGTTTTCAGGATGCAAATTTCCTTCCAAAGCAGCAGCAGAGTGAAGACCTGAACTAGCTTTACTTGTTCATTTTATGGGATTAACGCAGCCATTAGCTCTAGATGGGCTTCTCTTAAGCGGACTTCATTTCCCCCCAGCTGTAAAACAAGGTGACAACATTTACCTTGGTTTGTGAAAGGCACTGAGATCGGCAGAGTGCTTAGAGCTTCTTACATTACGACTGTTTAGAGAAAAGTGAGTTTGTCTGTAGCTCATGATAGAAAAGGGCATAGAGCAGGGGTGGGTATGGGCAAGGAGGTAAGTGTGTTTGCGGGGGGCAGACACTGTTTTGGGCACAACCCTGCTTACTTCAGAGGTGCATTTCTTAAGGACATTGCTCTTCCCCAGAGCTGGTGTCATCTTGGGGCTGGATCCCAGTAGGGAAAAGATTAGTGTGCATCTGCTGGTGAAGTTGCTATGGGAGTCAAAGGAGGTGTGTGGCAGAATGAGCTAGGAACAATGATCAACCTATGGATAAGTTCATATACAGGGTCTCAGGCTGTATCCCGGGAAGACCTTCCCATCTATGGGCAATGCCTGCATGATCGCTTCTTGGCTTTTTGGCTATTATTAAGTGTAAACATCATGGGCCAGCCAATATGAAGATAGCTACTTGAAACCACCAGGCAGAAGCGGGACAGAGGGGATGAACTGAGAACTGCCCTCAGGCACCACTAACTGAAAAAGACTGCCCCCCCGCAAAAAACCACGCTTTACTGGAAGAGGCAACGCATCAGTTCTACCCAACTCCACAGCCCCTGTATAGCGTAAGCCTCAACAGGGCTTTTTGGCATTTTTATCTAAAGGTGATTCAGTCAGCTATTAGATACAAGCACCAGAAAAACCCTGCTGAAGCGCCCAATCTATACAGAAGTTGGGTGAGTCAGGTCAAACTAACACCATGCCTCTTCTGGGTGCGCACTGGGCTCAGCATGGCAGCATGCTGAGTTTAAATAAAACACTGTTTTGTTTTGGGTTTTTTTTAACATCTGTAAGCAGCCTTAACATCTTTGAATTTTCCCCACCCCAGCAACTGTACACCTCATACTAAAACCATTGTCTCAGTATGTCTAGCCACCTTACAACTCTGTATCCATGCAATTACCACGCGTGGGGTCTCACCTTGCTTCCTGTGACACTACGGCACTGGAACGTCTTAACTCCCTATGCCACAGGCTAAGGCAGGCTGCATGACCAATGGCAAGTCCTAGTTTGCATCCACCTAGACCAATTAAGTACCATGTAGCTATCATATGCTGGGTCCTACACTCTCTTCAGTCTCTATAAAGTCATGTAAATAATTATTATTTTTTAATGTTCACTGATAGTGTTTTAAAACTTGTGTCCTGCTGCAGGGTCAGACCCATGTGAAGGGAGTGGGAAAGGGTTCACAAGTGACCACACAAAATGTGTAGTTGCCGGTCCCAGCTGCATGCCTCTGCATTGCACTGAGTGAGGTGGAAAAGGGAAAGTCCATGGCAGCTCTGAGCTTGTCAGGGACTCTGCTCATGCTGCCAGCTTCTGGTCCCTGAGATACGGAGAATGCTCAGTGCCACACAGGGGTGGATCCGTGGGGGGGGTGCAGTTGTACCCCCTTTGATTCCTGGTCTACCCAAAATTTATAACCAGCTGGCTGGCAGCAGCAGCGACAGCAGCTTTTCTATTCAAGGAGCAGAGGGGGAGTCACTTGACTTCATGGCCTATATTAATTTACCTGATTCCTTCTGAACTCCTTATTTCACTGTCAAGATGCACAAGAAGGCTATAATTTGTTTTATGAATCTGAAAGAGATGTGCATTTAATTCTAATGACAACAAAACTAAAGCAGCAACATCCTTTGATTGTTTTTACCTAGTTTATTGTCATTTTTTATGATCTAGGCTAAAGCAAATTAATGCACATTCCAATGAAGTTAGATTTATTTTTGCTTTGATCTTAAACTGAATAATATGGCCCCCAGACCCCTAGCATGGTAGCTTTCAACCTGTGATCCACCCCCTGGGAATCTGCCTACTATGCATAAGGGGTCCACAAAGGATGGCCATGATCAATCAAAAGTTGGTGAATACCCACACTTAATATTCAAAGGGTCAGCACCTTCATTCAAAATTTCCAAAGGGGTCTGTGAATGAAAAAAGGTTGAAAACCGCTGCCCTAGAATATTAGTAAAGCTTCTAGTTTATTTTTACCTGGAAGAAGATACGTGTTGCATTATATGTGAGGATGCACTCACACCCCCACTTTTCAAAAGCTGAGATCCACCCATGGTGCCACATACGTGTATAGAGGGAACATGTACAAACTATGTTGAGAAGGTGGGGGTGTCTGTGCATTTAGTATTGTCAGCACATTTATTGCTATTAGCTAGAAAATGTAAACTTGGAGAAACCAGAGGTGGGTCTTTCTTTTTTCCATGTCCCCCTCCCTCCCATTTTAGCTGCTTTGGTTTCCCTGAGTTGATGCATGGAAAGAGAGTATGTAAACCAGAGTATGTAATTTCTAAAGTGTATTTTAACAACCTTTGCAGCAGCAGCAGCAGTAGGATATTGGTCACCATGGTCCTCCGACTTTACCTGTGGCTGGTTAGGGTGTTATGTCTTGTCAGGGTTGACTGTGTAGTTTTGTAAGAGATTAGACAATGCATTTGCATAGGGCAGTTTGGATAGACATGATCCTTTCTCAGGCAGAGGGTTGGACCAGATGATCTCTTGAGGTTCCTTCCAGCCCTACTTCTCCATGACACTATTCTCAAAGTCTTTCTTGGACCCTATGTGTGTGACTACCCTAAACTTGGCCCCTTCATCCCTTCCCCAGTCCCTGCTTGCATGCCAGGGCTTAGGTGATGGGGTTTGAGCCTGCTTTTCTTTTTGTGTGTCTAAGACAACTAGAGCCACCTTTCCTCTTGTGTTTCAGGATCCTTTTTGGGCAGAGACCCTACTGGTGGGTCCATGAGACCAATTACTATGACAACACCTCCACTCCTGTGATCCAGCAGTTCCCTCTCACATGTGAGACTGGCCCAGGTGAGGCATCTTCTAAAACTTACCTAGAGAGAGGGGTAAAGAAGTAGAACTGTGCACCACAATTTATGCCAGGGGGTAGCATATGGAAGAAAGTGTTCATGTGCCAACCAACTGAGCAGTTGTCCTGGGAAGGAATGGGAGGCTATTGATATCTCTATGCAGAGCAAAGGTTCATGATTCAAGCTGCTGGATTCAGAAATCCATATATGTATGAGGGTGAGGCAAAGAGCTGTCACAAGTGCTGGCCTGTGATATCACTAGTACAAAGAAATGTCTCTCCAGGGATGGACAGAGAGAGAGAGAATGGTTTCAGAGGACCAGGCACTAACCTAGGCTGGTAGAGACTTGGTTTTAATCCCCTGCTCTGCCACAGACTCTCTGACAAAGCAAGTCACTTAGGGACAAATGCCATTTGGCACTTAAATAGCTTTTAGATTCTATTTCCATCTGTGTGGAAACATCCTGAACTAAAATTGGGGAGGAAGTGAGAGGGAACATCCAACCTCTTAGCCTAGAAGCTTAGGAAGGACACTCAGTGTCGGGGAGAAGGTCCTGGCATCTGGCTTCTTCTTCAAAATTTCTGCACCTTGCATTCATTGGGTCAAATGGTAAATAGTGAAGGGAGAGTTCCTGCCCAGCAGAAGAAGGGGAATAGGCCCAGAGCCTTTCCAACACAGCATTCACTTCACTAAGTCATGCTCCCTTTGGCTTGCTCTTTGCTTCTTGGCCCCATGTATCTCCCTTTCCTGACTGCCCAGCATGCCATCTTCCAGAGGTGCACAGTAGTCTGTGCCTAGTCTGTGGCCTAGTGGTTAGAATCATTTGCTAGGAAGGGAAAAATGGAGTTTCAAACCCCTTCCGGGTGTGAAGGGCCCAGAGCCTAGGTATTCTGCTCCCTGGGCAAGTACGTTACTAATGGGCTAACAGGTGGCTGGATCTTCTGGTGTCAAATAATTACAACCTGTGGCTTTTTCTCCAACTAAAGTTTCAGGAGTTACTTGGCACTATGCAGGCACTCGGAAAATTCTCTTGTAACCCTGTGCTTAGGCAGTCACAGCGCAGCTTTCTGAGACTGTGCAGAAGGGAGGCACAGCTACACTGGTGCATACAGAACTTTATCTGCATAAGCACCAAAAAAATCACCCATACACTGCTACGTAGGTGATACTTAGGGGACAAAGAGGTACTTTTGGATTTGGCCGTTGGCTATACCTCCCGCAGTCTAATCCCAACTTCTGCTGGGTGCTATTTCTGTAGCTACTACCCTCACTGAGTTTCTGTAGGATGGGATGATATCCAGTGGGGTCTAGTGGATTGGTTAATATATATGCAGGGTTGGGGGGGGAGGGTGGCAGGGGATCAGGCTGCCTAAAGGACAAGGAGTTTTCAAGTATTACAGTGATTCCATCCAGGTCCCCAGGGCATGAACAGAGCTGGCACTGCCATATCTGTGTGGGACTGTACCACAGGCCCCGGGGAAATTGCAGAGCTCTCTCTGCTGTGAGTGGTCATAGTGCTGTAGGCTTATTTCCCTTGCTGAAATACTTAACTACATATTTTGTACTTAGACATTTGTTATTCTACTGAGGACCATAATGATCATCAAATATGGGGTCAGATAGGATTTTTTCCTTAGATCAGATTGGCAGGGTCTGTGGAGGATTCTCCCTTTCCTCTGTCGTATGGGGAGAGTTCTTCCCTTAGATTCTCCTGAGCATATCTGGGATCTTGGATATTATAGAATCTGCTGCCCTGTCATTGCCGTGGCACGGCATTGGCAGTGCCCTGGTCTCTCCTGCTTCTACCCCTGTTATGGGTACACTGTCACTGAGATTCCAGATGTTTTGCCTCATAGCTGTGAGTGGGGTGTTGAAGTGGCAATTTGTGGGATTTCAGTGGTTAACAGTTGCTTGCAAATGCAAAGGCCTGGACTTGATGGCCTAGGAGACCCGTCCCACGTTCCACATTTCTCACCCACCAATAATGCCTTATTTGTAAGAGTTCCTCTTCTTCTCCCCCACTCCGAATGCTACAAGTGGAGAGGATTCTCACAGTGCCTGTCCCTACACTGATGAATCCCCAGTGTCCTGCTGGAACTGGCTGCTCTTGTGCTGCAAAGCAGGCTTTTGGACTTCCAGCTGAGGAATCCTAGAAACCTGGGCACTCTTTGCTGTTAGTCTTCAGGGAAGAATGTTTCTAAAGTGCAAAGAACAACCAGAGAAAACCTAATATGGGCACTTTCTTTCCCCTAGGAAGTCCCTCAGGTCATGCAATGGGTGCAGCAGGAGTTTACTATGTGATGGTGACAGCCATTCTTTCTATTGTTGTGGGGAAGAAACAGCCGACATTTAAATACTGGTAAGCAGCATTTGGACAGTCAGTCTCATATCTTCAGTGTAGAGGGTAACCCTGAAGGTAGGGGAAGGTGCATTTTGAACCTGTAAAAGAAAGTGAGCTTTCAGACACTGACAGATGTGCAGCTCCCTGCTATAACTCATGGTGCTTTGCAGGAAGTGCCATGAGTTAGTGGTCTCTTGACCCAGCAGAAATTGGTTGTTGGGTTGCGGGGCTGGGGGATCAAGCTGCAGTTTGGAGTGGATATGTGTCTGCAGCTGCTCTCCCCTCCCCTTCCCCTCCCCTCCCCTCCCCTCCCCTTTCCCAGCTCTGGTGCAGTCTTCAGAATGGAGGGGTGTGGAGAAGGAGAGGAAGGGAGCAGACGGTTTGCCAGCCTGAGCTAGAGGGTGGGGCAGGTGGATTGGAGCCCACTCCCACCTTGGGAGGGGTGGGGAAGATTCAAATCCACCTGCCCCACTTTCCAATGCAGTCTGGGGAAAACCTTACACAGAAGTCCCTCCCCTCCCTTCTCCCCTTCCCATTGTGCAGTCAGCAACAGGAGCAGCATTGGGCTGCTTCAGCCCGACTCTGCTCCTGGTGCATATTGATAGATATTAATAAAGATGCTCCACTTTGGAGCACTTTCATCTGAACCTTCATGTAATGAAGCTTCAGATTGTCATGCAATCGGGCATTTTTAAAGTGCTCTGCAGCCATGCATGTCAGTCAGTGCACAGCAGTCGAGAACATCAGGGGCTTGATTGTGTGACAAACCATCACTTCTGTCAATGCCCTTCATGCACCATGTAGCTGAGCAGCAGAACTTTCTGTTGCAGGAAGCAGATAGCACAATGGCTCTCTCCTACACACCTATATACCTGTATGCAAATACTTGCCTACAGGCCAACATGTAAGTGATGAGCAAGAGGTTTAAAAGGCTCTGATAAGGGCTTCACAAGCACCCATGGCATTGGAAGCTAGGCCAGCTAAGGCCATAGCAAAAGGGTGCGCTACATTGTGGCATATGGCATGCTACAGTGTAGCAATCATGTGTCTACATGAGATCCCCAGCTATGTCGCTGTAGCAGTGCATCCCTGGGTATGGTGCGCTGATACAGTGATGTAGCGGCAAAATTTACCTGTGTGCCATGCGCACAGTGCAGTAACCACCTGTACTGCACCGTGCTTTATTACTTCCAAAAGGAAGTAGTAAAGCATGGCAATGTGTAGACACACCCAAAGAGATTCACAGCTCATACTTCCTACAAGCTGGACCCCTTGTACTAGGACAGAATCATTCTGTCTGTCTGACCAAAGGCCTGGCTCAAAGTCCTTCTGTTGATTCTGGTGGTCTTTGACTGAGGCCCCACTTGGGTTGTGGGAGTGGAAGTACTTTGTGTTACCTGAACTCTGTCCCAGTTGAAGTCAATGGGATTTCTGTTGTTACTAGCAGAGTTAAGCTAACATTGAGTCTTTGGGGAAACCTGCCCCTACATGTTTTTAATGTGTATTAAAAGTGGCATGTGGCCTGGCTGTGGATTGCAAACCCTGGACCTCCCCCAGGTTCCTTCTCTGTGGGTTAGTAGTACCATAATCAGTGACTGTCAGGGTTTTATGTTGTGACCCTTTACCCTGCTATCAGGGGGAGACATTTCAGAGATCCCAGTCTTCTTGCTCCTACCCAGACACTGCAGGAAATGTGTCCCTACATCCCTGAGCAAGAACAAGCTTTGCTGACCCCACTGGTTTTGCCACTAACTGAACTGTCTCCCCATTACAGGTTTTTGCAGACAGCGTTGTGGACAGGGTTCTGGGCAGTACAGATCTGTGTCTGTCTGTCCCGAGTCTTCATTGCTGCACATTTTCCTCATCAAGTCATTGCAGGAGTCATCTCAGGTCAGTACAGTCAAAAGAGCTGCCTTTTCTTCCTTCGTTCTAGTTGATGGCCACCATGTCCACCTGCAATATTACATAGCCTATACCCTGGGCAGTACTAATCACTTATATTAGGTTATACGAGGATAATCATGAAGCTGCATCTGTCCAGGTTTGCTATGCAATTACTACATTTACCTTTCCAGAGAATACACACTATGGTACAAGTCCTTGGAAAGCCTGTAGCCTCCAGGCGCTTCAACATAGTGATCCAGGTCACACAGATAGAACAATACAGGGCTAATTATCATGGTTGGCAGGTTTTCCTGGCCAAAAAATACTGTTTGAGGTGTGCATATGCAGCAGGCTTGGGACTCTGAGTGGGGAACACAGTATGTCAATGCCTAAAGTAGGTAAATAATATTTTCTCTCCATGCTGAGAATAGGCACAGCCACCTGAATACCACTTATTCTCTGGAATGACATGACACCACAGTGACAATCATGGAGCTGCCTGTCCCAGGAATTATGCTTTCTTATTCTGACTGGCTGTTTATCCTTTCACCCTCTGCTCCCTGCAGGCATGGCAGTGGCTGAAGCTTTCCAACACATTCACGCCATTTACAATGCCAGTCTCCGGAGATACCTGGGCACAACCCTTTTCCTTTTCAGCTTTGCCCTGGGCTTTTATCTGCTGCTGAAGGTTCTTGGTGTTGACCTGCTGTGGACCCTGGAGAAAGCCAAGAGGTGGTGTGACCAGCCGGAGTGGGTTCACATTGACACCACACCCTTCGCTGGCCTCCTCCGAAACCTGGGCATCCTCTTTGGGTTGGGGCTGGCCCTCCACTCCCAGATGTACGTGGAAAGCTGCAAAGGGAAGCAGGGCCAACAACTGGCCTTCCGCCTGAGCTGCATCGTGGCCTCACTTGTTGTCCTGCACCTGTTTGACTCTTTCAAACTGCCCACCAAGGTGGAGCTGCTGTTCTATGGCCTGTCTTTCTGCAAGAGTGCAGCTGTGCCCCTGGCTGCCGTCTGTCTCATCCCCTTCTGCATCTCCCAGGTCCTGAGCCAACAGGATAAGAAAGCTGTATAAAAGGAATTGGAACTTGGGTATTTATATACACCATGGGTGCCATGTCCCACGAACAGAAAGTTAGGGCTCTTGGTCCCCCCACCTGCGTCTGGGTACAAGTGCCAGAACTGGATCTAGTGAGTCTTGGGTCAGGCAATGCTACAGAAGATGCTGGTTTACACTCAGCCATGGCCATTGCTTTCTTATCACCAAATCTACACATACTGACTTCACCCTGGGACGTCCCTGTCTGGCTTACACAGCAGAACTGCCACATATGGAACTGATCTCATGAAGCAGGTCAAAGTTTAGAGACTGGGATACATTCATATGCAGGCTGCATGCACAGCAAGCCCCACTGCCATGAGAGGGACGCTGGACACAGCTCCTCTCCTGTCCCTTGGATGGCATATGTGATAAGGTGAACAGTGGAGCCCTGGGACCAGACTGTAGCAGGTGGAAGCCCCTGGCAGCCATCACAATTTCCCTAGCAGGTCATCCCAGCTCTGTTTGCACTCTCAAGATGACACAAGCTAACCCTATCCCTCCCCTGGTATTTATCACGTAAAGAGATTGGCACTGCCAGGGGTGGAGGGTACTTATGCCTTCATGTTATTGGGATGATTGATCTGATAGCTCCTCACTGAGGACCAGAGGCTGTTTGCAGGAGAGTGATGTTTAGAGACCAAGTATAAAAATCTTAGCAGAAAAGCTCCTATCTGCCACCAGCCTTGGGGCTTGCCAGCTTCTGTGTCCCATTGAGTACCCAGTGTCTAGCAGTTATCTTGTGTGTAAAGCAGTATGTATACATGTGTGCCTATATGTAAACAGAGGGCATTTTATTAAATCCTGAGCTGGTTTCATCACCAGAGGTGGTAAGGTGTTTGGATTGCTCCCCTGCTTCAGGGAAATCCAGCCCTCACTTTGAATACTGTTAATCCATTAGAAATCATAGGGGGAAATAGCTTTGGACTTCCCTATGCTGTCCCCTCAACAATGCTGCCCAATATTCCCAGTGTATGGTAGTGGCGAGAGAGGGAAAAGAGTCTTGTTATCATGGGTCCATTCACCATCACAGTGACTCCTCTTTATTACACTGTTTTTTGCTTCACAGAGTGCTAATCAGAGCAGTTCACTCTCCGTTCATCTGGCCACCTCACTGTGAATATGAATGACATTCATAGTGGGGCTGACCAGCAGAGCATTTTGTCTCATTCTTCAAGCAGACATAGTCAAGGACATTATACAGGATTAATCCTTAGGGAAGTTCCACTTTTCTGTAGATGTTGGTAATTCAGTTCTATCCCACAAATGAATCCTGACAGATATGAACTCTTGGTGGTGCCTGGGCACTCAATCCAAAAACATATCTGAGAGGTCCTTTGTTTTTGCCCGAAATTCTGGAGCCCAATCCTGAGTTGCCAGCAGCACAGCTTCTGAAAGGCAGGATTAAAAGCCTGGAGTAGCACAGCCAGTTGTTCACAGGGAATACATGACAGTAGTGCTGCAGTCCTCCAGAACTGCTATATCTGTTTGATTTATTAAAATATCTTTAAGCCATGAATGGAAGAATTGGTCTACCCCAGAGCAGGCTCTAGGAACATCCCACATTACCCTTAGCACTGCAAGGTGGATGTGTCAGCCACCACAGAGCTTCCTGCTCCTGGCTTCAGATCTCTCTGGGTAATGGAGAGGAGACTGGACAAATATACCTTTCTTGGGGCAGAGTTGAGCTCCTCACCCTGGGAGCGAGACAAGCAGGCATTTTGCTTTCTTGGGTACTAGAGGACAGCAAGGAAGGGGTGACCCCTGGGTTGCGCCTGCACAGGAGAGAAAATTCAGCTCCAGGCTGTCAAGCAAGCACCTGTCCTTCTAAAAACATGAATAAAATAAACCAAAGGCAGGCCAGGATGGCAGAGGAACTAATGTGATTCATCATTGCTATGTTGCCTGACCAGGCATGGAGGCACACAGGTACACAGACATAACACACTTCAAGCATGTCCAAGGCCACTTGACCTGTTTGGTCTTAGAGGCCTTATTTTTAATAGGGTTTGGCTTTGTCCCCAACTAGCTGAAAGTGCAGAAATGGCTCCCAGGCTTGCAGGGAACATCCAAGGGGATCAGACAGGAAAGAGGAACCCACCCACTGATGCTGTTGACACTGTCCCCAGCTGAATTTGGCCCTGCATAGCCTGACTGGAGCAGGGTAAGAGTGACTCTGGGTCACTCCTGGGTCATCCAAGGGCAGTGGGAAGAAAGGCAGCAATGGGCACAGGAGGGAGGGAATGGGAGGGGAGAGGAAGTGCTGCTGAGTATGTTGGGGGGGTGCAGGAGGAGATGATTCCTACCTGCTCTGGGGATGTCAAAAATGTCCCTGGCTGCTGCTTCACTGGCATGACCCAAAAGCAGGGCGAAACCATGCCATGCACCCTTTGGGAAAACTCCCATTTGTCCATAGGTGGGTGCCCTTGCATTTTGTTCTATTGAATTTTATCTCCTTTCTGTGCTCCAGTCCTCAAGGTCATCCAGTTTATTTTTGTACAATATCCCCATCTTCCTCTCATGATGCCTCCCAACTGTGTGACATCAGCAGATTTCATCTGCATACTCCCACTTTTCCCAGAAAGGTCATTAAGGAATTTATAAACAAGAGCAGTCCTAAGATCAATTCTTAGGTACTGCCCTAGCTCCTCATTTTTATCAGCCTGCGATTAAAAAGGTCATTAGCCTCTGATCTTGTTTCTTGGGCTTATCAAACTGCAGCTACTTAATCAGTACCCTGTGCCCAAGACCTATTTTTCCCAAAGGTGTTGGAAGTGTACTTGGCCCAGACCAGAGGCTGCATTCTGACTCCACTTCCCACAAAAACACCTTGACTGGAGTGGCTGGTGGGAGTGGCTGGCTGGAAGTCATTTGACTGGGTTTGCATCCTAAGGACAGCCTGGTGCTAGCCCAGGGACCTGCTGACAGGCACCTCCTGAGAGAGCACTAGGATGCTCCATTCTCCTCAACACCCTATATTCACAGCAAAATTCCCCAGCATGACCCTCAACTGCCTTAAGGAGTCAGGGGGCAAGTGGCCCCTGAGCAACATGCACACTGGAAATAAAAATCCTGAGGTGCAATTCCCATGGGACCAAAGCCCCTCTTCTCCACCTTTTCTCTTAGGACCCATGGGTCACACAAGACTCCCCTGCCCACATGGCCCAGAGCTGCCAGACATTGATCCAGGTCAACGTAAGGGCTCAGAGTTGGCACCCTGCGGAGTTCATGGCTGCAGCATGGATGACTCCATGTGTGAGCTAAGCCTACACAGGCCAAGCATGTAGGGACTGCCAGCCCTCTGGTACAGATGCAGTTTTCACCAGGGCAGAGCGCAGAAGAGCGGGTGTCAACAGGGTGGGCAGTTAGGCAGGAGATCCAAGTGGTGCCCAGTGCCAGGCACCAGGGTCCCCTTAGTCCTTATATTGGGCTGCCTGGTTTATGTAATGGTAGCAAAGCCAAGGAGAAGGATTTACCAGTAGCTGCTAAAGCATGTTCTGTGATCAGCTCAGCTGCAAAATCCGTCTGAAATACAGTAAAAAAGTTTCTCAACCTGTGGTATGCAAGACACAGGCAGGGGGTACACAGGTACCCCAATACTTTCTTTCTCTCACCTTCTTTTCCTCTCAAAACTATGGCAAAAAATTTGGTGCACCACGCATTAAAATTCCCCAGTAATAATTTGGCACGCGGTGCTTTGCGCGGCACTGGGTTCAGTCCTCCTAGCTTTGGGCAACAGCACTTCTAGCCCAGGTACATACTTGGGCTGTGCACCCCTGGTGTAAAAGGTAGCAACCCTACCCACACCAGATCAGACATCTCTCATGTCATGGCCTTATATACACAGCTCTTCTTCCAACATACAGCACACATTAGTCTGTAAATATAAAATCCCCTGGAAAATTGTGTGTTGGGGCACTTATTAACATTTTCAGAAGTTAAGAGGTACTTGCTACTTAAAAGGTTGAGAAACGCTGCAGTAAAACACACACCATGGAGAGGTAGGGAAGAGAGAGCAAGGAGCTCCTCTGGACAATCCAGCTCGTTTGGCATAGCAGATCTGCTACAGCCAGCTCAGCCCCCTCTCTGGTCAAAGTCATCAGAGCCCAGCTTTTAAATCAAGGATCAAATGTATATGCAGTTTACATGGAATTGAATTGCTTCAGCCTTTCCTTGTTATTTTCAAAGCTTTATGTTTAAGATTATGGCTACAGCAGGATGAGCTCAGATACACAGCTTGCTGTTTTCCTCATAGTAACATGCATGGCTTTAGCAGATGGAGCTGGAATGTGGGCTCATTATTTGTGCTGGCTGCAGGTTTCCTGCAGCATTCAAGTCTGCAAGCCACTGTTGCACTTGCTAAGACCTTGCTGCCAATATGCATAAACTTTCACATAGAACAATCAACATCATTCATAGATCTCCCTCTGCCCTTCTGAGGAGCTGCACCAGCACAGAAAGCTTCAATTCTTTGCTCTGGTCTCCTGGTTTGGGGTAGACAAGACAGAGAATGTAAACATGCAAGATGCCTTCAAGAGGACGTACCAGGAATCTGTATGGGAAGCCCTGAAAATTGTCCTAATTGCAGCATTGGTCTGGGGATGACACTACGGCAGTAATTTGAGCAGAGTTCATTCTTACAATATCATTAAAGAGTCTCAATCTATCCACGTCCTTGGAATCAGCAAAGCCTCTTCTGCTTCCACTCTACAAATATCCCTACCAGATTACATACAGTCCATTTCCACCAGGAATCATTTCTACCCTCACCCTCAGAATAAGGTCCACACATACCCATTCCTGAGTTGTGTTTCAGGGCTTGTCTTTGTTTGCCTTGATTGCTAAATCTTAAGAGCAGGGAACACATCTAAGGTGACAAGGATGTTTGCCACGTAATGGTTATTTCTTAAAATTCAGTTAATATTTATCCTGATGAAACTTACAGACCCTGGCACACTACACATGGCTCATCCTAAGGCAACAAATCCTCATCTTTACAAAGACAACCTAAAGGTACCAACCTTAAGAAGCATGCACCATGGATCACAAGGAATATTCTGAGCACCAAAATGTGCTGGAAGTGGAATCCCCCCCCCGAGGCAACTCAGGCTAAAGAAGACAACCAGTTTCCCCCAGGGACAAAATATGTTATTCTAAGATGATCCTACAGCAGGGGTGGACAAAAAGAACGGCCTGGTGGGCTGTAATCTAGCCTATAGGGGCCCTAAAAAAATTAAAACATTGATATTTATCTGCCCCTAGTTGCCTGTCATGCAGCCCTCGATAGCTTGCCAAAACTCAGTAAGCAGCCCTCTGCCCAAAATAATTGCCTACCCCTGTCCTACAGAATGCTACAGCACTTAAAATCTGTAGGAACCCAAAATAAAAGGTTTTGTCCCAGGTTACCTGTTTTTAGCCCGAATTATTACTTTGCCCTAAAACAACACAGACTAATCCAAGTGAATTGCTATTCAAGGTGCATTGGTAAATGATTGTCCCGGACTGTTTTTGATAGGACTCAAAAGGTGAGGGGGAATGATTGTCCCAGATTAAACTTGTCTGGTTTTAGCCTCAGGTTAATTTTATATGGATTCCTCTGAGATTCCTGTCCACTGAAGATAGATCCATTTAACTCTCTTGTTTCCCCACTGCTTCGTGGAGGGCCACTGTGCTCTAAATCAAAAGCATTTACAAGCTTCTTTTCCCAATCAGAACCTGAGAAAACATAAAAAACTGCAAAACAAGAGAGCATCTCCCTCTTCCTTGAGCCAGTGCAGTCATAATGGGTTAATCATTGATTTGATTGATTCATTGTAAATCGCTGAGCTAGATGTCTGCACCCAGCTCCAAGGAGTGGTAATTATGGTGAATTCAAATGAAGTAATGTTTGCTGAGGAGCTCAGGTGTTAACATGTCCTAATTGGGGGAGGGTCTTTGAAGAGCAAACACAAGCTGCAGCCCAAATGGTATATATAACCAACCAAAAAAGTAATTGGGTTCTTTTTTTCTCATAGTCCTAGCCATTTCCCTTCTTGCGTAAGGCAGATGCTATAAGAGACCAGAATGGATCATCTACACAGCTTTGGGGTTCAAATGACTCTTTACCTTCAGAAGAATTACCAGAGCTGCCAGGACTGGGTCTTCTTTATCTCATTTGCTGCTGACCTTAAAACCACTTTCTTTGTCTTCTTCCCTATTTGCTTTCACCTCTGTGAACCTGTAGGCATCAGGCTGCTCTGGGTAGCTGTGGTTGGGGACTGGCTCAACCTGGTTTTTAAATGGTAAGTATGTGCATCTTGCTGCCCAAAACTGGCTCAGATTTGTGCCCATATTAAAGGGGGGGGGAATGTGGGGCGAGGGTACACCTGCTTCCTAATACATGAATTATTAATACTGTATGCTAAATGTGCTGGTTGTTATGATTTGGATGTATTAATGGGACTGCACATGCACTTCATAGAAGTGTAGTTTTAGGCTATATTGATAGCAAACTTATAGTATGTATGTAACAGCAGTAGGGGACTGCCTTGCTGATGTGTCTGAGGGTGGGGGAAGGTTGCAGCAGTATCTCAATCATACTCTTGCTCTTATGGCATCACTTCAATCTCTCTCCTGAGAGACTCGGATTGGCTTCTACTTGCTGGGAATCACTGTCCAAACAGGCTAACACTGTGCTGTGTTGCCTATGTCCACTCCCACTGGGGTGTGGGAGAGACTGCTAGCAATTGGGGCCCTTAGACTGGAACGTCTTGCCTACAAGGGATTTTAGTTTGAAGTGAAGCTGAATCCTGTTCAGAGCTCTCTTGACTGGCCTCTTGTGTGGCAAGACTGGCCCTGGCTCCCCACAGATCAGCTATGCTCCTAGCTGATCCTGTATTGTCTAGGACCCCTTGATCACTTTTATTTTTTGCATCTAACTGGGAAGACTTGTAGTCCAGCAGAGGGAAGAGCCCTAGAAAGGTGACTAGTTCCTGCAACAGATCCTGGAAGAATGGAGCCTTCTGGCTAGTGTGTGGCGCAAGCCCTGGAAGCTTGCAGGCAAGAACTGTGCGCTGGGAGGGGAGACGGGGAGACCCTCCTGTGCAGTTTTCTTCAGGACCTCTTAAGCTGTCAGTACCCTGCCTGGAGGTGCTGCAGGAGATGGCTTCTTGGTGGAGAACATGCCTGGAGGGTAAAAAGTGCTGATACAAGCATGCTTTAAATAAACCATGAGAAAAATGACATGTGGTTAATAGTCTTCCAGGAGAATTTAGGGAGAAGCATAGCAGAAGCCCACCCTGCCACAAGCTGTTTGTTCACTACAAATGCAAAATTTTGCTAGCTTGGGTGGGTAGCAGATGCCCTCATGCTTGCGCCCCTAACTCTTGACCACTGTATGAACGAGCCTGGTAGGACTACAACAAGCATGCTGTATGGTGGTTGGTAAGACAAAAGGCTTATGGGGGAAAATGGCAGGTGGCAGGCTGATGCGTGGCCATGGGAAGCGGTGGTTACTCAACTGTATACTGCGGTAGCCGAAGTGGTATATAGAATATTAAGCATGGATGCTCAAACCTGTACTTGGCAAGCTGAAATGTCTAGCTTAAACTGGAAGATCCCCCAAACAACCTAGTGGGAAGTGTTGCCAAGCAGTGAAGGATTTGCCCTGTGACCTGCAGAGATGGCCTCCTGTATGACAGACTTCTTCTGCTAACCCAAGAATAGGTCTCTTCTGAAAAACAGGCTGGCCTTGACTAGGGAAACAAAAGTCTGCATTTGGCAGGACTTCCATTCCATGCCTGAATACTTGTGCTAATAAAGATTTAGAGCAAAAGGGATGGGATATCTATAGACTTCTACGAAGGTGGTGCTGACCATGACTGACCTATTGCATTTCACCCTAGGATTCTCTTTGGGCAGAGACCCTACTGGTGGGTCCATGAGACCAGTTACTACAGCAACACCTCTACCCCAGTGATCCAACAGTACCTTCTCACATGTGAGACGGGGCCAGGTAAGCAGCCCTGCTTGGGAAACCCTTTTGTGCAACTTGGCTCAAACCTCTTCCAGATGCTGATGTCCTTGCCCGTGTCAAGTAGCCTGAACTCCATGACTAGTCGTAATGTGTTCGGGGGAGTGGGATTAGAGTGGAATTGGGTTTCATTAGTCAATGTGGATAAGGGCCTGGTTTGAATTCAGTTGGCCAATACGCACAGATCAAAAGCAAATCCAGGCAGCCTGATCCTGTATTAGTTTAACTTAAAGCTGTTTCTTCTCTAGCACAATAGTGTGAGCCTGCTGCTGATTTATGAGGCTAGGACTCTGTCAAAGAAGCTAGCTTTCAGAGGCACTCTGCATGCCGAGTCTGGCCTAAATCTGGTTAGAATGTCTTGTATCTCTGAAAGTCAGACCTCTCATTCTTGCCTATCTGAATCTAAGGCATTGCATACACTACTGCAAAGTGGGGTAGTCTTTGCCCTGAGACCCTTTAAAGCAGGGGCCAGACTTGGCAGGGAAGCAGCATGTGCTCCAGGGTGGAGAGAAGGACAGATGGGACCTGCTAAAGCTGCTCCATTCCTGGATCCCATGTCTGTGGTCTGGTGGAGGACTCTGGAGATTCAGGCCTTGGGCATATTGGTAATAGCTGCAGCCTGCATTGGTTGAATTCTTTTGGACACAGCCTGGCTGGGCAGCTCTGGAGATAAAGTCCTTGGACTGTTGTACTTGACTTCCACTTCTAAGGTTGGTCAATGGCCAGCTGGTGACTTCTTTTGGGAGTGAGGGCAGGGACAGAGTTAAATGATGGCCAAAATCATGTTCCAGGAGAGGGGAGATGAGGAGAAATGAATGGCTCTTTCCTGGCTGCCGCTGCCCTTGCCCTTGCCCTTGCCACATGCTAAAGCTCCTATTCAGCCTCTCACTGGGATGGGCTGGCAGTCTGGCTAACCAGTCTAATAGCTGGAATACTTCTGTTGCCTCCCTTGGAAAAGGCAAAAAGCTATCATTCAGTGGCTGCCAGTTGTTTAAAGTATCATCAAAGCCTGTGACTGTTGAAGGAAACTTGCATAAATCTGTTTATAAGCTATTAATGCCAGTATAGAGAGCTTGCAGCATGTGGCCTCCTGATGAATGGGCTGGGTTGAGCTGGAAAAAGCAACTGGATCACTTGCTTCTATGTGTGGGTCTGATGACCCTGCGAACAGGAAACAAAATGGGGGGGTTCTCTTTCTCGCCAGTGACTCTTTCATCCTCTCTTCTGCAGGCAGCCCCTCGGGCCATGCTATGGGCTCAGCAGGCATCTGTTATGTGATGGTGACGGCTCTGCTCCATGCCTGGCTTCAATGCCTACAGTCCTCCTTCCAGAAACAGTAAGATCCCAGCAATGCATCTGCCTTGTCCCGGGTGCCAGGAAGGTACCCTGTAAGGCAGGAAGTGCAACCTCCTCCAGCTGATCAATGCAGTGGGAATCCTGTTGGCTTGGCTGGGAAGGTGCCCTGCTCCAATCTGTAGCACACCTCCCTGGCAGGGCTGCTGCTTGGGCCTTGGTGCCTTGCACATAAATGTGCAGCCTCCATCTGGGAGGAATAAGTGGCTCTACCAATGGATTTGACCTCATTCTGCAATGAAGTGATGGGCGGCATGCTCTGATCTCACAGCCACAAGGCTGGGCCTAGCTACTCTCCACAGCCTGGCTGCTGGAGTTGTCTCCTGAGCTGCTCTGCAGACCTTGTTTGGTAGGGAAATTAACTTGACATCCCTCATGTCCCATCCCTGCTGAGTGCTGTGCAATCCCTGTGTTGCAGGTGCCTGCGATGGGCACTGTGGACGGCATTCTGGGGGGTACAAGTGTGTGTGTGTCTGTCCAGGATCTTCCTAGCTGCTCACTTTCCACATCAAGTCATTGCAGGAGTAATTTCAGGTAAGTCTCCTCTGCATTTGCTGAAGGAGCCCATGACTTGCAGGCAGCACAGGCTGATGAGAGAGAGAGAGAGAGAGTGCACTAAATCTAGGCTATTGTCCTGCAAGGAAGCAAAAACTATTGCTGGGAGGGAGGTGCAAGCCTGAACTGACCAAGGCTAACCTAATGCAGGAGTGGTTGATCCAGATGGGAGATCCTCTGCTCCCTGGGCATCACCCAACAGCAGGGGCAAGGCATCTTCCCTCTCTGGTTTCAGACAGTGGAGACCTTGTTCTGCCAGGGTGAATGCTGGAACTGCTGTAGAGTGCCAAACCCCGTGTCTGTCATCTGGGGGCTCCAGCTCGGTTTTTGACTACAAAGTGATGGATTTGCAGTGTCACTTTGCAGCTTGCGATGGCTCATTCTCTGATGTCAATAGGCCCCCCTCAGGATGGCTGCTGGCTTAGCGTCCGTGTCATGCTGCTAGTCCAGCCATGTAGAAACAAGATGTGTGATTTGATTTATTGGGCGGGTGGGGGGCGCGGAGGGCGAGGCTTTGTCTAGGGACACTAGAGTTCAGTTCCTTTGGGGTCCAGTTGCTGCTTTCCTAATCGATACCCAACAGCAGTTTGACACTCTCTGCCATGACTTGTAGTGCTGTTTCACATGAGGCTATGGTAACTAGATAAAGGAGCTTGTGCCTGTTCCTGTCAGTAGGGGAGGATGGCACAGCTGGAGGAATAATTTTGCTGACTCAAAATGGCTTTTCCCTGTGGCCTGGAAAGGTCCTTCCTGCCTCCCACACAATCTTGCCTAGGGTCTGTCTGCAGTTAACAGCATAATGACTCCAACCCCTCTGACAGCCAGAAGTTGGCAGGAAGGTTGAGACTGGGCCTTAGTTCCCTGTCTCTCAAAGTGTTCTCCATGTCTGATTTTTTTTTTTTCCCTCTGCAGGCATGGCAGTGGCTGAAGCTTTCCAACACATTGACACCATTTACAATGCCAGTCTCCGGAGATACCTGGGCACAACCCTTTTCCTTTTCAGCTTTGCCCTGGGCTTTTATCTGCTGCTGAGGGTTCTTGGTGTTGACCTGCTGTGGACCCTGGAGAAAGCCAAGAGGTGGTGTGACCAGCCGGAGTGGGTTCACATCGACACCACACCCTTTGCTGGCCTCCTCCGAAACCTGGGCATCCTCTTTGGGTTGGGGCTGGCCCTCCACTCCCAGATGTACATGGAAAGCTGCAAAGGGAAGCAGGGCCAACAGCTGCCCTTCCGCCTGAGCTGCATTATGGCCGCACTCATTGTCCTGCATCTGTTGGACTCCTTCAAGCTGCCCACTGAGGTGGAGCTGCTGTTCTATGGCCTGTCTTTCTGCAAGAGTGCAGCTGTACCTCTGGCTGTTGTCAGCCTCATCCCCTTCTGCATGTCCCACATTATCAGGATGCAAGAGAAGAAACTTGCATAAAAGCTTTGTGTGCAGGACTTCCTGCCTATGGGTCTACTTGTGACACTTGGGTGGTATCTGTTTGGCACTAACACAGAACTGATACAAACTGCTCCTAGCCTGGGTTTGGTTTTCTCTCCTGCTGCAATGTGCATGTGGCTGCTGAAGTGGGAAGAAATCCATTTGGGCTTCAGGCAAACACATTTATTGAGCTTGGCTTGGAAAGGATCTTAAAGGAAGGGTGGTTGTATTTTTTGTTTGTTTGTTTTTAAAAAAAATTGTAGGAAGCTCATGTATAGAGGGCTCCTGTAAGCTGCAGCAAAGCAGAGCATTTGACTGCAGTGGAGTGCTGGCTTGGAGTCCTTGCACCCTGTCACTCCAGCTTTGTCATTGAGCCTACTACAGGTATACTAGCATAGATCTGTTTTGCCTTTCTGAAGCACATGTATCCTGTTTGTATCCCACCATGCATTTGCCTTTTGATTGCAACCACCGTATGATCTATTTAACATTGACTTCATAAGACAACATTTATGGTCTTCTACTTCCTAAGGGATTGGAGCTGTGGCAGTGGTTGTCTAGTATCACTTTAATAAATGGGGAGGGGGGTACCCAGGATTGCTCCAAGTGGTCTTACAGAATTGTTGTCCTTTATACCTGCAAAGTGGGGGTGGAAATGGCTTGATTTACCCTGGAGCCCAGCTTGTAAGTACATTCAGGGACACTGACTTGCCATTGAAGAAGCAGAAAAGAAATGTCTTGCTAGAGATTTCCACATACAAGGTGTAAACTAGTAAGAGGGCATTGCATTGCTTTGTACAGAAATTGCTGGGTAGCTAACTTCTAAACTACCCCATAAACATCTGAGCCATGAGCTTCTGCCCCAAGTCTGGGTTAGGAAAGGAAAACCTCTGCCTATTTTCACTAGAATTATTTTCTTCCCATTGCTGGTACGAGTATGACCAATTGCCTAAATGTACTATCTATTCAAATATGCTACACTCCTAATGCATCTATTATCACAGTGACTTGAAAGGGGTACAGCTCTTGTTGGGACAATGCCTTGTCCCAGTGCCAGGGGGTCTCTTATGCTGCTGAACAGTTTGGCTTTTTGTATTGGGAGGAAGCTGGGAGTTTGGGGATGAGGTTTAATGGTACTTCTGACTAAATAGAAGAGCCCCTTAGAGGTTTCCTAGCACAAGTCACTCAAAACAACATGGCTAGGGACAGATAGTACATATGAACTGCTTTAAACCTATAACAAAACAGACATTCAATGCACATAAACCAGTTTTGAAAATGGCTCACAATGGTTTGAGAGAGAACCTGGTTGAATGTAATATTATACTTTACTTTTTTTTGTCAAATCAGTTCATGCAAGGTCTGTCACAAAACCCTTCCTGTTTTACCTTTAAACCAGTGTCCCCCAGGATCAGTATACATTTTCTCTTTGCTCAAGCAGGGATTTCCCTTCTCTACTCTCCCACAGCACAAACCATAGCCATCATGTGGTATGCTAGCTAATGCTGAGAGGTTTATGTTTAAGGCAAACGGGACAGTGTCTGCTTGGGGCTTTTTAGAGCTAATCAACAGGTCAACTGGTAATGTCCTTCTGTTCCTTTCTTGGAAAATGTTGTCTAAGAAGAGATTGAACTAAAGTTAGACTTTTTTGTTTTGTTTTGATGGGGTGCTAAATGCTGTGCACCTCCCTGCTGGCTCCCTTGCTGGTTGGGAGCAATGAAGTGGGGTGAGGCAGGGGGGAAACCCCTCCCTAATCACAGCATCTTATGGGGGCCTGGCCATGCCCCACTTTAGCTTAGCACTGTGGAAAGGAAAGGAGGACTGCTTGAACACCCCCTGGCTTCTAGCCTGAGCCCCTGCAGGCACATGCCTACATTTCTTCAGTCCAGAGGCAATGTCTGTATATTTACAAACTAGTTCAGCTTAGCCAGATTAGACTAACTTACAAAGATTGAATCAATTCAGGCTCAGACTTTTTGAATGTCTGGCCATAGCCCAGCTATCTGAGGAGAAATGGTAAATCTAAGCTTCTCTGCTCTGCATTTGAAGGAGAGGGAAATAGCCTTGTTTTTCCAATAGTCTTGCAAGAAGAGCTTATGGTGTGCATAGCCCTGACCCTGCTTATCACAGACAACACAGTGCTGCTGGATAGTGAGCTGTTTTCCTGTCTTCTGGATGACAGCTGCTATTGATGACTGGGCACTCTGGATTCCCAGATCAGTCTCATTTGTACTGGCTCTTCCTTTCTGTTGCCATGGGCTCAGGCTTCCTTGTATGCCTACTACTACTCACTGAGTTAGTGGGAGGGTTCTCTATATTACGCAGGAAACTTGCTTTCCTGGCTCTTTGCCATTAAATAGTCTTTCCCAATTTGTCTGTGCACAAACCTGTCCCTAAATTGCCCACAACATTTAGATATTTCTGTAGCTGATATGTGTAACCTCAATGTTTGTGCTCACTCTGGGGGGGGGGGGGAAAGAACATGGGCATCTGGGTATTCTTGATCAAGCTGCTTTGTTCAATCTGTAGTCCTCGTGGTGCACAAACTTGGCAACTGCTGCCTTTTATTTGGGCAAATGCTAAGGAAAAAAGTAGGAATGTTTTATTCCCCACATCAAACCTACTCTTCTATTCTTGTAGGGGCTGTTAGGCTGCTTATATCCTGAACATATGCCTCTGCAAAGAAATTCTAGTGCCATGCAACATGTTTTAGCTTATGGAGCATAAACTGACCAGTTGCCGTTCTTGGCGACACCTTGGCAAATGCATTGCTTTAGTAGCGTTTTGCTTGGGAGCTGGGATCAAATGCTGACTCTGTCCTTGGTGTTTTGACTCCTAGACAGTTTCTCTGGGAGGCATGTTGTATGTGTCAGACTGGAATTGCGAGGGAGAGGGGGTAGGTCTTCCACTTCCAGCAGCAATTGGAGCTGGGTCAGGGTGGGACTCAATCTAATACACCCCTTCTGACCCTAAAAGTCTATGAAACAAAGTAGATGCGAGCAGTTTACCAGGTGAAGATAAATAGTATCGGGGATACAGCAGAGCAGCGCTGCCTTTCTGACGCTTGGTTTGCCAAACCAGACATGCCCAAGGATTAAATGTCATGAAAACAGCCTGCTTCAACTACCATCCACATTCAGAACAGATGCTCTGAAAATCGGCATATTTTCACCAACTGTCTCTGAGCTACACCAACTCTTGGCTATTCAGACTTGGTGTGCCAAGTGCTGTATCAGCAATTGATAATGGATGTCAGAAATGACTAGGAAATTGGTATTCTGGTTGTGCTTCTTCTAGCCCCTCAGTCTTGACATGCAGGTTACACTCTCACCAAACTTGTCTTCCAGTTTCTGAAACAGTGACCTCTATTGACTTGTATGTCATGGGGTGCATTTAGACTAGATACTTCACTGCACAGTAGACTAATCCTACTGTGCAGCAAAGCATCACCATCTACACTTGTGCACTGTTTACTTTGCAGTAAATTAGTCTACTGTGCAGTTAGCTACTACCTATAAATACAGGTAGCATATTTGCTCCTGGTCAGCCTAGGCAACAGGAGGCCACAGGAGACAGAGCTCTGGTCCTGGTCCTGGTGCTGCTCAGCTCCCTACAGGAGCTGGAAGCTAGTTAATGGTAGGACTGGGGTAGTCTCTGCCCATTGTCTCAACTCTATATGGAGCTGGCAGCTATGTGGGCGAGCAAGGTCTGGGAATCCAGCCCTACTGAGCAGCTCTGTGCAGTGTGGGGCTGGCTGCTCCAGGGATTCACAGCCCTTGCCTGCTCCCCAGATCAGCCAGCTCAATGCCAAGCAAGGCAGCAGCTGACTGAGCTCTCTTGGGTCTGTGCCTAATAGGACTAACACCATGCCCCTTGCCAGCCCCCAGGCTAGCACTTCCTAGAGCTTCTCTTGGCTGCTGCAAGAGGGGAAAGCAGAGCAGGAGCAAAGATGTGTTTCTTGGAAGGGTAAAATACTGCATAGTAAGCCTACTATGAACTAATAGCATGTGTAGATGCACCCATAGTGGGGCATCTTTCATTCTTGCTAGGGATGACTATATAGCTCCAAAGTTTACGAGAGTAGTGCTTTAATTTGTAGAGATACCATTACTGTCTATTTGCTCCAGATTTCTGGCTCTGGGAATATTTTTGATTTGGGTAATTTAGGAGCAAAGAGCTGGGAGGCAGCACAAAGGTGCAGAACTATCCATACAGACAACTTTAACCCCAACCAGAGGTTGCCATCTACCTGTTGCATGGTGCTGGAGTGCAGGTGATGAGCAGGGATCTGGGTTTTCCATTTCCCATAGACAAATGGAGAAAACTACAGATTTCACCTTTCAGCAGAGAAACCCATGGATTTCCCTGCTTTTCAAACAGCTCTGCAGGCTGGATGAGCTTCAGCCTGCAAGAGCTGTTTGCAAACAGGGTGGGAAATCCCCAGCCCTGCCTGCAGGGGGAGGGGAAGGGCAGGGCCTGAGGCTCTCACTCCAGTCATGGCTCCACTTAGCTCAGCTCAGCCTCACTCTTCCACTTACCTCACAGGCTCCAGAAGGGCTTGCAGGGATCTGGGGGCCCCTCTGGCAGAGTTGGAGGGTTGTGGGGGGCAGCAGCAAGGCTGAGGGGCAGTCAGGAACCCCAGCCCTGCCCAAGCAGGCAGCAACAGTGGGGGAGCCAGGTCCAGCCTGCTTCTGCTGCAGCTGCCTGCTGTTGGGGGCAGGGAGCTGCAGACTTGGGTCCCTGGCCCCACACCCCTGGCAGCTGGGGGTGCCCTCCAGCAGGCCTGTGGATCAGGGGCTGTGGGTTGGGGGCAAGAGGCATGAGTAGGGCAGAAGGGGCTGTTGTGGAGGCAGGGAGGGGTACCAGCAGGGCCAGGAGAGGCATTGGGCAGGGAGGGGTACCAGCAGGGTTGTGGGAGTGCTGCAGGGGGCTTTTAATTTTAGTAATGGATTGTGGGGTTTGTCAGGGAATTTGCAGTTGTTGTGTTTGGATTTTTTTTTTTTTTTTAAACAAAAAAAAAAAAAAACAACAAAAAAGCAGCCCAGGATCCCTGCTGATGAGTACTTGCAAAAAAACCTACTGGGCTTCTAAAACCAGTTCTTTTTTTCATCACCTCCTGTCCTCTTTCCTCAACTGGTTACATTGTTGCAAGGCAGTGGGTACTGAACTCCTCTAGGTGGCATTTAAGTAGTGAGTCCAGGTGCCAAATGCTGCTGTCTGTGGGGAAGAGTTAGGTTGGCCAGTTACCCCCTGGGATCCCATTTAGCATCCCTACGGAAAGAGTGATGTGTAGGAGTTGGGCCACCTAGAATCTCTTTGCCTCTGCCATTGATTTGCTTCAAGAACTTGGGCAAATTTCTTAATCTTTGTCATGGTTCACTTCCACATCAGTGAAATGGGAATCATCCTGACATCACTCCCCTGCACAGTACTGTAGGCAGTCTGGACTTAGGCTGTAGCAAGTGCACTGTTCCCACTGGAGCCCATATAATTTGGTGAGAGACTTGGTAGCTGCCACTCAAATGTTCCTGGTCCACGAGCTGCTTGCACCTTTTAATAAGACACTTTTACTCTCCTGTTCTGTGCTCCTGTTGTGCTAGGCCTTTCTGAATGTGTCCCTTCCCAGCACTCTCCACCCTCCAGGAGGACTCCAACTCAGCCATGGTAGAACAGGTATAGCTCTCCATGACCAGCACAGTAATCCAGGTGATCAGCAACTCCTAGCCCCTCCTGCCATTCTGCCAAAGCTGCATGAGCTCAGGAGTGGACTTAGACAATGATGGCCTGGAGCTTTCTGCCATGATGATGATGGGCGATCACTCACTTACAAGTAAGACTGTCTTCCAAGGATCTTACCAGTAAGTCCACAGGTGGCTCCATAGCCCAATTCTAGATCCACATGTCTTGTCGCAGTGAGGACAGGTGTTTCAGGAGGGATGGGCATTGTGTTGCTGCATTGAATGTTTTGATGTTCTTTTTGCCTGTTCCTCTTCTGTCTGTTGACAAGCTATTTCAAAGTGCTGAGGTCCTTCCCAAAGAGTCTTCCTCCATTTTGTTCAGTCCTGAGCAAGGGTCTCCCAAGTACTGCTGTTGATGTTGCACCTCTTCATGTTTGCTTTCAGGGTGTCTTTTGAAGTGCTTTCTTTGCCCTCCTCTACTTCACTGACTTTCTTTCATCTGTGAGAAAAAGATTCTCTTTGGAAGGCAGAAGTCAAGCATGTGAACAACCTGATCATCCAAAACCAACTTTGCAGGACAGGTCGTGGCCTCAATGCTGTTGGAATCAGCAAGATGCTGATGCTTGTGCATCTATCCTCCCAGGTAATCTGAAGGATCTATGAAGGCACTGCTGGTGGTACTTTTTTCCAAGCTCTTGAGATGTCTTCTGTATGAGGTCCAAGTTTCTGAGCCATACAGCAGAGTTGGAATAATGATGGCTTGACTTAAACCAAGAGTTTAATTTCCACAAGGATGTCATGATTTAAGAAGACTCTTACCTAGACATCCAAAGGCTGTACTCAAACATTTTAAGCAGTATTGTATTTCTGCATTGATGTCTGCCCTTGATGAAAGATGGCTTCCAAGATGGGTGAAGTGATCCATGTTTTTCAGCAGTTCTCCATTTGATTTTTTTTTTTGAATGGAGAAGTGGGGGTTGTTTCTATTTGGAGCATGTTGGTAAAAGACTTGCATTTTCCTGATGTTTAGAGTTAGGCCAAGACTTTCGGACTTCCAAGAATACATTAAGAATGGTTTGGAGGTCTGTTTCGGATTAAGCAATGACAGTATTGTCATTAGTCTCATAGATAAACTGACTGACTCTGATGTAGATGGGTGGCAAATTGGCTTAGGGGTTGTACCCAGAGGGTGGTGGTAGATGGCTTGGTATCAGCCTGGAAAGATGTAGGCAGTGGAGTTCCATGAGGCTTGGTCCTTGGACCAGTGCTGTTCAGTGTCTTCATCAGTGACTTGGATGAGGGAATGGAAAGCACTTTGTCCAGATTTGCAGATGATACCAAATTATGGGGTAAAGTTAGGACACCGGGGGTAGGGAATAAATCTAGATGGATCTGGACAGGGTGGAAAAGTGGGTGGAACAGAATAGGATGCAGTTCATTAAGGACAAATGCAAGCTGCTGCACTTAGGGAGAAGGAATCGCCAGCACACTTACAGGCTAGAGAAGGACCTTCTCAGCAGCACAGCAGTGGAAAGGGATCTTGGAGTTGCTGTTGACTCCAAGATGAACATGAGTTGTCAATTTGACAAAGTAATCAGTAAAGCTAACCACATTTGATTATACATTAGCAGGTGCATAACAAACAGATCCAAGGAGGTGATACTTCACCTTTATGCTGCAGTTGGAGTACTGTGTCCAGTTTTGAGCACCACACTTCAAGAGGGATGTGGACAACCTTGAGAGGGTTCAGAGGAGAGCCACTTGTATAGTTAGGGGCCTGCAGGTAAGGTCCTATGAGGAGAGAGTGAGGGCCCTGGATCTCTTCAGCCTCTGCAAGAGAAGACCGAGAGGTGATCTTGTGGCTGCCTACAAATTCACTGGGGGTGACAGCAAGGAATGAGATGCTCTGTTTACCAGGGCACCTCATGGAGTAATTGGGAACAATGGCCACAAATTAATGGAGAACAGATTTAGATTAGAGATCAGGGGAACTTCTTTACAGTAAGGGTTGCCAAAATCTGGAATGACTTCCAAGGGAGGTAGTGCTGTCCCCTATCTTAGGAGTCTTTAAGAGGATGCTAGACATACACCAGGTTGGGGTCATCTGACCCCAGCGCTCTTTCCTGCCCAGAGCAGAGGGCGGACTCGATCTGCTGAGGTTCCTTCCAACCCTAATATCTATGAATCCGCATACTGGAGCTCTGTTTATGGATGTTGTCAGGAGTGGACTTGGACAATGATGGCCTGGAGCTTCCTGCCATACCCCAGTGTTCAGCATCCCAGCCAGCCATCTCCTAGTACACCTAGGACCAACGTGGACCTGGTACACCAGAAGACCCAGCCTATGGCAAGATGGATCCCAGGGGCGGTGAGTGGCAGGCCACTGTTCCTGTTGGCTTTGGAGTGCACTGCTTGGTGCATGAATGCCACATGCCCCCGGAAGCCAGGGGGGGCACAGTGAGCTCCCGCAGGTGGTGGCAGCACTGTTGGCAGCAGGAGCATGGAGGTGGCAAGTGTGGAGCTCCTACAGGCAGCTGCGGCCCCCTCGGGGGTGGGGGGGATTCGAGTGGTCACTGACCACTGGTTGGCACTCACAAATGCCACTGGCAGCGGTGATGGCAGCCAGTGGTGATCACAGACCAACTGCAGGTGCTGCCAGCAGTGTCAGTGGCTTGTTTTTGCAGGGGTATGCTGCTGTGTGCACCCCTTGTGTTGCGAATGGTTTGGTACATGTGAGAACAGCCACTTTTCTGACTGTTAACTCTGCTGGGTAGCCCCCATTAATCTGCAGTCTGTCCTAGCACAAGCTGCCTTGGGGAAGTCCCCCAGGCCAGGGAGCAGGGACCCAGCCTCTCACCAAGATGGCTGAAGGCTTAGTTGGTCTTCCAGAGTCAAACAAATCCCCCAGCTACAGTCACTGGGCACATCCAGACAAGCATGGTCATACAGTATGCAGCACTGCAAACAGTTTGCAGAGAATGTGGGGAATGTCTTCACTGGTCTTTCAACACTTGTTGTGTGGTGGTGATTGATGCCACTTAAGTAAATTGGTGACCACCTCATTCACACCCTCCCAGAAATACCACACCATCCTCCCACCACCCTAAACCAGGGTACTTATTAGATGTGAGGCTAGGAGCTTAGAGCAACTGGCAAGGCATTTTAAATCAAAGCAGCTTTTACGTTGGTATAAATTAGTATGGGAAACCTGTTTTTTAAACTACCTTAAGTCCAAGAGGTTTTAAAGTGGGGGCATTTGGGAGTCCCAAAGAAACAAACCATACTGAGCAGTCTGCTTCTACCCCTGTATCAGCTTGATATGTCATGGCTCCCTGCAAAAGGAGTTAGGGGCCTTCCTTTCCCAAGGGAGCTCAGGGGAACATGAACTTTTACAGGCCGTTTGAGTAGGGCAATAGCATTGTTGAGAGCTGCAGCTTTTATGAGGAGGGTCTTCATGTTACCAGGGGATGGGAGACTAAAGCACTAGATTCCTTTTCATGCTCCCCCATTTCCAGGCCAGACAGCTGTATGTTGTGGCAGTGGCAATGCCAGACCAGATGGAAGCCAAGGAAGTGGACAGTCTGCTGCCCAGAGAGCACCCTGGAAGAAGAAATGTCATGCCTGCCTGAAACTGGATGTGCTGGCCTCTACAGCAGCATCCAGCCACTGCTGGGTCATGATGTCCTTGCAGTGGAGTGGGGGGGTGAGGACTGCTATTTGTGCTTGACCATGGTCATGGCCATGTTGCTTGCCGGGCAGCATGCAGAGGTTGAAGAGCACTATATGGCCCTAGCTGAGTCCATTGGGGGTTGCTCAGTGAGTTGACAAGGGTTAAGCAGGAGTCCATGGATTGTCTTATGTCTGTCTTGAACCTGTAGGCAGAAAAGCATGCTTGGTACTCCCAAGCCACTCAGCCTACAAGAGAGACCATTCAAGGGGCACAGACTGTCACAAGGTTTCACCATCCCATAGAGGCCTCCACAGCAGGAGCTGGGGTAAGCACCCCCCAGCCCATGGGTGATTGGTGCCACATTAGTCTGGTAATATACCCCCCCACAGCTGATAGCACCCACTGAGGTAGGGGAGAGGTAGTTCCCCTCCATGGCAAAACTTACTGACTGGTGAACAGCTGCACTGCTCCTCAAAGTGATTGTAGCGCTCTCGGAAGCAGCACCACTACATCCGGTGCTTGCGCTCCCTGGCTGGTGCTTGCAGGGGTAGCCCCCACCCCGCCTGTCACCTAAGCAGGGAGCATGGTCTGACAGAGGGGTGCACATGCACCCCTTATGCATTGTCACTGCCCCAGCCATCTGGCAGATGGACCCTGGGGCTTAATTAATACTCCAGAGGCAGGCACCGCGACCTGGGGACATGCCACCTGCTCTAGCTATGCACAGCATGCAGGACCCAGGGCATGCTGTCATTCAGGGAAGTGATGGACTCCCTGGAAAGATTTGTAAGTGTTGCCTGCCTGCTTTTTCATGGGGCATTTGTCTACTTTATTAGACTTTTTTCTGTGTTGTCTGTTGTTCAATACAACTACTGCCTGTTGGGAGGTGCAGGTATAACAGGATCCTGCCCCAGGAGCCCCCCTTAAGCCCAGTCACCTCTGTTTTCTCTGGGCAGTCCCCCCTTGAACTTTTCTGCCACACCTTGATGCTGTTATGCTTTTACAGAAAAGGGAGGCTTCCCCCAGGCTCCAAGTGAAAGTGCATCCTCATGAACTCAGGTGCCACTGCTCATCACCTTCACAGTGAATTTCATGGCCTCCTTATCTTCCCTTATAGACATGCCCAAGCCTCACAGGTGTCACCAATCATTGGGTATTAAGCCCCATTGCCTAATTCAGTCACTCTCATCCATGAGCCCTCAGACCTAGTGTCAACTCAGTTCCAGGTTTAGAGGCCTGCCTGGACTGATCTTCCAACAGTAATGAGTCTTCCAGTGTCTTTGATCATTTCAGCCCTAGTTGGGCTCAGTACTCTAAACAGAGGCCCATCTCGCCCTCTCTTGGGCAGAGCACCAGTGGGTGGCATCCACCAGCTCCTTGGATACTTTTGAGGACTTAGCTGGGTGGGCTTTAGGGCCCACCATATTTGAATGTTAAAAATAGACAGAAGTCTTACTACAGTCCTTTGGTGCAGAAGCTGTTTGCTCCTAGGGCTAGACTGCCTGCCCAGCCCAGCCCCTTTTGGGTCATGTAGCTCTCCTGGTTTCCTTCTTCCTCATCTGCAGCCTGCTTTCCCTTAAAATAGCAGGAACACCAAGCTGTCTGCTACAGTAGGGCCTTGGTGAATAGAAAGCTTGGACAGGGAGAAGCTGTTCATTGAATTTGCAACAGAAAAAACATTGAGGCAGGGGATTAGGAGCTGTATCCAAAACAGTCTTTGGGTTTGGGGAGGGGGTACCTTTAAAGGTCACTGTCCTGTCAGACAGCTACTGACCATTGCATAATTTAATTGCCCACTTAATGCCTCAGCCACTCCCTCCAAAAACACAGTAGTTTTACTACTTCCCCTACAATACCCGGGGCTTTGAAGTAGGCTTTTGAGTGGATGAAATAAGCTTTAGCCAAGGAGAGCTTATTCTATATAATTGAAACTGTATTTTTAACATATGCTTTGCTTAGTTCATGATGCTCAGCCTGCAAGCCAAATCTAGCCCATGGAAGCATGACATCCAGCCCAGGAATGACATCCATCTGGTCTGCTCTCCATTGGCACATTTTGGGATTGGGGCTACCCTGCCCCACCCCTGCTGACCCCACATGTCCAGATCAGTACTGGGATTAGGGCTGACACCAGGCTGCTTCTCCTGCAACCCATACATCTGGCCTGGAGCTGCACTGCCACCTGTCCCTACCACACATGTTCAGACTGGGGTTACTCTGACCCACCCCAGGGGGATAGATCAAGGTTTGGCTGCTCAATCCCTCTGCATTGGCTTCAGGGAGGGAGCTTTTAATAGGAAACATGCCATCTTTCTGCTGGGTGGGTAGGCAGGCAGCAACTGTCACTGCTTCAATTAATATCCATCTAATGTCCCAGCCCATCCTTCTACAGAAACCCAGTAGTTGTGCTATGGCCCTAGCATACCTGGCCTCTCCTTGGGAGATGAAGATGAGCTTTCACATCACCTCCCTTCCCCAAACACAGCTCCAGGGCAATGCTCAGCACCCAGCTAAGGATTTACTCCCCCCCCAGTCCAAACTCTCATTGACTCCCCCTCCCCCACCACTGCCCTCCCTTAACATGCCACTCCTGGACTGTACCACCCCCCCCCCGCCCCATCTTCTTCATCTCCTGCCAGCACAGGAGAAAACCACACAGACAAGACCCTGAATTCAGCCAACAGTATTTAACGGATGCACTACATTTTATTTATACATTAAAGTGGCCATGCAGTGCAAACATGCAGAGCCTGGCAACGTGCCAGGCGGTGGAAACTCTGGGTCACAGTCACAGATAGTATTATTAGAAACATAGGAAATGGGTATTGGTATTGCAGGCACAAGAAGAATAATAGGTTTTGCAGAGTTGCAGGGTCTCGGGATCTCTTGCATCCTTGGGTTCTGCAAGCCCTCACTGATCCTTGCATCAGGTACTGGGATGAGCTGTCAGAGGGCAACTCGGTGGCAGGACAAAAGCAACAGGTATTCAGGCACAAAACCTCCCACAAACATTTCACCACGTGCCCGCGGGGCACCTAGCGGGCCTGCCATGTCGGCTATGCTATGTACGTATTCTCTCAGGCCTCCTGCTGGTGGAAGGGTAGCAGTAAACTCAGCCGTTCTTTAGAGCTGCTTTAACTGAGGCATGTGAATGTGACAAAATGTACCACTTCTCCATTGCATTTATACCCTCTGTGGCCTACCCTAGGCAAGGTCCTGGCCTACGTATGTCTTTTGTTTGCTTATCCAGTGTCATCTCTACAGCTAGCTTCCCTCCCATCAGGTGATCACTGGTGTCGTTTTTAGTGAGGGTCTTACTGCTTCTCCCACCACCAACCTACAGCCTTATGAAAAGAGAAAGACAAATCTGAGAGAACCATGTCCTCCCATCCAGAGATGGTTGTTCTCTAATCTGGACCAACCATTGACTCAAATGGGAAGCAAACACTGCCAAGGCTAAACCAGTGAGCAACTGCAGCCAACAGAAACAAGCATAGAGCACAGCTGCTCAAACCCTTCTGTCTTGTTTGTGTGGATATTTGATAATGTTATCTCATATCTCAAGATCAGGCACTGATCGCACAGGTGGAAATAGCCTACTCCCAGTAGACACTAGATCAGTGTTTCCCAAACTTCATAACAGAGGCACACTTTTTTTCTAGATTAAAACCGGCAGCACAATTTACTCAGTGATTTGCAGACTGGATCTCCATCAGCCCGATTCTGCTATGAGGACCAGCCTGGCTGGGCCTAATTCAGACTGTTTTTTCCAGACTTCTACTGCTCTCATAGCACACTGTCTAGAAATCGCTGCCCTATATGTGAGCAGTGGCCTCGACAATCCTGTGGATGATTCTGCACGCACACAGCACTTGGTCCTGTACCTTACACAAGGACTTGCTGCACTGATACACACTAGGTAGGTTAGTTAGCTAGCCTGTTGCTCTCACAGACATTTCCACCCCTCAGTATGTTGGTAGCAGAAACTTTTAACTACTTCTACTCCATCTACAACACCACTCTCCAGACATACCAGGCCATTCCTAGGTAGACTCCCCCACTCCTCCCTAGTCATGTGCTGCTGCTGGGGCCCTTTGCCCATCCCTTACCTTTAACAATTGCTCATCTCAAAGATACAGAGAGGTGAGCAGTGCAGCCTGGACAGAACTGTGGGCCAGGTGTGGGAAAGCCAGAGGGTGGGGATCTGTGCTGGAACAGGGGGAGCAGGGCCAGCAGAATTGGAGGAGATGGGGGGGAGGGGGGAGGTCAGGGCAACATGGTGCAGGGGTACAGTCAGGCATACCAGGGTATGGGATGAGTAGGGACCCTGTGCCAGAGGCAGCGTATATAAAATCACTGCTGCAGTCACACAGGGCTGCCAACCCAAGGCTTCTTGTTTACTGACAGGAAAATCACATGTAAGTAACAAAGTTTGTATCCCAGTAAAAAGGTGGCAGACTGTCAATCAAAAATGTCTTGAATTGGCAAACAAGGTTCCTTGAGTGAATCTGGTATCTTTTATTAGACCAACCCAAATGGTTGGAGAATAGTTATTAAACAAGCTTTTGGGTTCAAAAACCCTTCGTCAGGCTAAGGAAGTTTCTGCAGTTGGTATGTGCACTTCCTGGATGGAATGAAAAGCCAGGGGCTGGGCTGGTATGCATACAAGACAGGTAGTCAGTGAAAATGTAGATTGAGAAGTCAATAGGTGAGAGACAGCAACTGTGCCACTTGGCCATTACTGCCCAGTATGGCATGCAGCCTCCTTCCACTCAGAAGCTGGACAATCCTGCTGTACAGCACTAGGGAGAGCTTGGCACCACTCTGGCTGCAAGTCTTCTCTTGCCAGGAGCTAGCCCTGTCCTCCCCTAGGAGGCAGAAGTTCAGAGACATCACAAAGTTCCTTCTGTAAAACAGGAGACAGGAATGCATTAGAGCCAGGAACAGCTCAATTCTAGGGGAGAAGCGTTCCAGAGTGGACAAAAAAGAGTAGTAGAGTGCTGGGCTTGCCTACAAGGGGTTTCCAAGTATGACTGCTGCTGCACTAATGCAAAACTCTGCTGTAGATGTACTAGTGGTGTGCCCCAGGTTTCATATGGTGTTGCTCCCTGTCAAGTTTAGTTTACTCCTGCCTAAACACCCTACTGTGATTAAGACCTGATTCAAGAAACTCTTTTTGGAAAACTTGGGCCTCCTGAAATTGACCGATTAATTTAATTTATACACCATCCTATCTGAGAAAGCTCTGGCAGAAATAATGTGGGGGAACCTTGAGCTTGAGGTAGATGCTACATGTGCTTTTGGTTCACAAAAGGCTTGAGACATTTTCCCCAGCACCCACCACAGAACATGCATGGGACAAAACTTCGAAGCCATCAAAGCAGCAAGTCTGGTGTTCTGTAGGATTTGCTTGTCACATGGAAGACGCTGTCCTGGTCTTTGACTAGAAATAGTTTCAGTGATTACAAAAGAGGCAGCAGGTGAGCATGGGATAAAGCATATATTTGCAGGACCACCACTCCTTTCTACCTTCAAGGCAAGGGATGCTGGAGAGCTTGGCAAGCCTCCCCCATTTCCCTTTACAGAAACTTGTGTCCCTGTAAGATACTAATGCTGCAGAGCTGGATTTTCCTAAAGGAATTAGGCACCCAAATCCAACTTGTGCTCTCATCTATGACAATGTAAATTTTTCTTTTTCTTGTCCAGCTCTACAAAGGGGCTATGTGGCTGGCTTGCCTATAGTCCTAGCAGTGCACAATGGCCTGCAGTTCACTCTTTGCTAAAAAGCAATACATGTGGATATGTACTGGCCTCAAAAACAGAAGATGCTCATATAGAGAAAAAAAACTTACCAGCTGCAAGGAAAAGAAAAAAGCCCATGGCCAGCACGAGGAGACAGATATGTGTGCATATAAATAAGTGCCCAAGGAAAAGGTACCAGCCACTTGCTTAAGTCACCAGCAGTGGGTGTCATGCTCTATGCTTTATGTAGCTGCACCAGATTGAAGGAATTTGTGTAATTCACAAACCAGGACTGGCAGTGTCAATATAGCACATGATACTCTGGGACATTTCTAGATAATGCTGATCTGTATAAGGAACTCTCCATGGCCCCAATTTGATGATACTCGCATCATGTTTGTAACTGGGTTGGTATGCAGTTGGCAGAAAGAGCTGCTGAGTTCAGAGGTCAGTAGCAGCATGTATAACCAACATGGACAGGAAACGCAACAAAAATGAACCCAACAGCAATCTGTTTGTGCTGAGGCGAGTGTTAAGTTCTCCAGGCCTGCAGCAGCCTCTGAGTATCAGAGAAGAACAGCAGCCAGTATAAACACCCTGCACAAGACAAGGTTTGAGCAACTTGCTATACCCAGTATAGGTCCATCATTCTTCTTTGCTACAGACTTTAATCATCTCCTTGACCCACATTCCTTCAGGTTTTGACTCTGCAAAGCAACAGATATCTGGCTCATCCGGATGGCTGTGCTTAGCCCCTGGTTCCACCTGCTCTTTACTTAAGCATCAGGAGTGGATTCCAGCATCCCACCTATTCCCAACCCTTAGTGATTCTCTTTCCCAGGACTTGGCAACAAAAATCCAGTTCATTTTCTCCAACAGTTAGCAAGTGTCAAACTCCAGCCCTCTGCACTCTGCTCTAAGTAATACATCAGGAGGCTGTCATGTGGTTAAAGGGGAGTTTTGACTGTATGTAACAACCTGGAATATACTCCTAGCCTCCTGTTGTTCTGCAACAGATTATATTGATCACCACAGAAATAAGGCAAAGCTCAAGGATCACCAGAAAAAATGTGGATATTAGTAGGGGCTGGGGGTCCTTGGACAGAGTTCAGCTTAGTCATCTATGATACAAGGTTAGCCAAGTGTTAGAACATGGAAGCTTCCACCTTCCTAGAGGTGGGAAAGTTTGTAGCATCGCCTACTGAGCTAGAGATGAAAGACAGGGCTTGGCTATCCACTTCTCAAACCTCTTAGTAGGGCCAAGTTCACTTAATCCTCACCACCTGTACCCCCCCCCCAGAAAAAACACTCTTGCAGAACCAAGAAAAATTAACCCTTGTCTGAGAAAGGAAGCAGCTTCCTCCCTAACTCTGGTCAGATAAACAGCACAGAAACACTGTCATTCTTCCCATATCTTTATTATTCTAGAGGAGTGTCAGTGGTGGCATACCATTATGCTTCCAGGCAGGATAGTCCAAGGGAGAGGCCTGTTCTTCATACTTCTGAGCTTTGGCGGTCAATGAATTCCTGGAGCAGGGCCTGTGCTTCAGCTCGCCTGCTCATCCTGTTTGCCTTGCCTTGGAAGCGGCCCCGTTTCCCAGCTCCTTTGCCTTCCAAAATTTCGGCCACCCTGCAGTAACAATTCAATGTGATAAAGCCAGGAAGCCTACAAGTGGTAATTTGTAAACTGCACCTGTTTGGAAATGGTTAGTACCTTGCCACCTTGGCCCTTTCTCTGAAAATCGGAAATAATGTTTCTTTTTCACCTGAGACAGGAATTTGGCTTCCTTAATAACAGTTCTAACTTAATGAAGGTCACAACAATTTACCTGGGACCTAAATTCTCAACTAGTTTGATGGGCCCAGCCAGGAGGAAGAGACCAGCTTCTTTCTCATCTCCCACAGTTAGGAACAGCAGGGTTTCCTGTGAAAAGAGGGCAACAGAATGATTCTGCTCCACAGCATCTCAGCACCCTAACACTAGAGCAGTAAGCAGGCAAGTCCCACATGTGCGAACGAGTGACTGACATTTTTGTTTTGCTACAATTGGATGGCAACATTGGGGGTTTCATTCCCTTAGTAGAGTAGAAGAGCTTTGTGCTGTTCACTCCAGGTCAACTTCCCACTTGGTTCTGGGGCACAGACATTTATTATGGGGGTTGGGGAACACTGACAGAATGGGATCCTTGTCAAATGGGCTATAGGGTCTCTGTAGGCATGTCTACACATCACTGTATGACAGGCTATGGCAACGTGGCAATCATGCAGGTCTATACCTGATCACTAGCTACATGCTACTCCAGTATAGTGTGCCACTATAGTGACATAGCTGGGAAATTAACCCATCCACAGCACACACGGCACAGTAACAGCCCGTAGTATGCCGTGCTTTAGCACTTCCAAAAGGAAGTACTAAAGCATGGTGCAGTAGCAACATAACCATACAGCAACATGTAGATACACCCTGTGTAACTCTAAGGGTGACAAAAGCCTTCAGCCTACTGAAATATTTCCATGTTGTTCACCTCTACCTGGCTGCTGACAAGATCTACAGAAAGAAACCATGGAAAATGAGCTTCCATCTTCCAGCAAGGAAGAGATGGTCGACCAGATCATGGCTGTCATGCACACGGGGGGGTGGGAAGCATGATCAGCTCTGGCCTGTGCTGCAGCATCCTTAATGGATAAAGAAGTCTGTTTCTGTGTGAGTCTGTAGCAGGAACTGGTAAGGGCTGGTTGGGTTTATATGGTAGCAAACACTATGAATCCTAGGCCAGACTGAGGTACTAGCAACACAGAATACTCACATCCATCCCAATCTCATTAGCAATGATGTTCATGAACTCTGTGTCACCATCTTTCCTGTAGAAAATAAAAAGCATTTTGGAGATTCCATGGTATAAAGGATCCAACCAAAATTGAAAACCGGCCCAGGAGTCCCAAACTGACTAGACAGCAGCAGTGGCTGTGACTGTCCTGGCATGGCTTTTGCTGATTTTTAGTGTGTTCCCTCCTGGCAGCTTTCAGACTGTCAGGGAACCAACACCCAGATTCTGCATGAACTGCTCCTGCAAACCACAGCTTTGGCTTCTCAACATCAGACTAGTAACATCTGAAGCAAAACCTTCAGCATTTCCAACCAGTGAGTTATGATTCTTAAAGTGCTTATTGTTCAGCAGAGAGCCCTTCGATTTTACTGGAAATGCTTTGGGCAGAGAGAGATCAGACAGGTAAATGCATTGTTCAGCTACAAAACCATCAGAATCCAAACAACTGTAATACAGTCTTGTTATATTACAAGCCCTTTCTGCAGATCCAGACAGAGCTTGTCTAATAGTCTGGTTACCTTATTTATCTTCTCTCTTACATAGCAGCTGTGTTGACTGATACTTGCGGTAAAAAGCCTTGAATGGAATGCAGCTACCACACATTATATGCATGCCCACAACTGCAGGGGAGTGGGATTTATAACCTGGGGCGGGGGTGCTTAACACTCAGCCAGCAAGCCAGACCTGGTCCTCAGCCCCGTCACCTGGCTCACTGGGAGTCCTGCAGGCCATGGCCCCGCATACTAGAACCAGCACACAGGGCAGCACAGACCTCAGTCCCATCACGTGGGGCCAGGTGGAAGAGGCACACAGGGCTGGGTAGAGGCATGTGGTTCTAGGTCCCCGAATCAGGCACACAGGGCCAGGCAGGGGCAATGAAGTCTGGATCTAGGTGCATGGGTCCAGTCTTGGGATGCAGAGTCCAATCCAACCCATGGACTAGGCCTACATCATTCATTTAGCCCATGAGGCCAAAAGGTTGAGAGCACCACTGACCCAGCGGGCCCATTCCTATCCATAATGCCTTACCTGTGTAATACAAACAGCTGGCCTCGGTTCAAGTTATTTTTGAAGCTCTGGGCTGTCAAAACAGCTAGGTCTCTAAGCAGGTTCAAGTTGTTCTGAAAAGAAAGAACATTCTTGTGTTGTAGACAAGGTTTGAAATGGGTGCCCTAAGACGGCAGAGGCCACAATATTCATAACCTCCAGTTCATTAAGAAAGAGTCTAAGATTCAATTCTAACTAATGAAGATTATTCAAAACATCACTGTGAAGGCACAAGCCCTTGAAAAAGTAGCCAGTTTGTTTTACAGGGCCCAGCTGTACCTTCTGAAGCATCTTCACAGAATTCTGCAGCCTCTTCACAGCTTCCACATGTTCCTCTGGCCCATTCCTGAAAAAGAAAGGCAGAGCTTAGGGGCTGTTAATGCACTGTCCAGAAAGAGCTCCATTGATGGGAGCCACAGTGTAGACCACAACATAAGCCACCCTATGACTGTTGCAATTTTATATAGCAAGTCAGGATCCAAAGCCCTGGACTCTGCAGCAGCTGCAGGGCCAGGGAAGAGTTCACTTTGCTCTGGACAGCTACAAATCACACTTCCTCCAGCAGCAGTCTCCTACCCCAACTCTGTTCCACAGGGCAGGATGCTTGAGCCCCTCTGCCTCCATTCCAGCACCTCCCTTTACTGAGGACTTGCTTGCTACACAGAGCAGTTGCCTGTGCCACACATGCCATAGGTGGGCCATCCCTGCTCTAAGGCCCTATTCCATCTCTTCATGAGAGAAGGATCAGAGGCTGAAAGAGAGAGAGAGAAAAGGGAAAGGGTACTATTACTTTAGCAGTGAAGTGAGAGTCTTCTCAGTGCTATGACTCCGTTCAACAGACTTCAGTACTCGATTCCCTGCCAGGAATATCAAGTTTGTTTTGTTCTTTTTTCCTTTTTCTGTGCCAAGCAGCTTAATAACCTTATAGAGAAAAAAGCAGGATCCTAGTCATGGAAGTACTACAAAGTTTTACAGAGACACACAACTAACATACAGCAAGGTGCAAGTGAACATCTACACTAGATTGTCAAACCTGAACCATTAACATCACCCTTAAGAAACACAGAGAAAATGGAAACAGATTAATTACATTCATAAACCATAGGCCAGCAGCAGGATGTGGTGCTTAAACTAACCGTGTGTGCCCTAATATCTAGGGCCCTGAGAAAATCGTGATTTCATGGACTGAATGAAAACCGCAAAATTCAGACTACAAGGCGATTTTTAAGCGTTGCAAGGATGGGCAGTGGAAGGCCAGGGCTAATGGGCTTAGCCCCCCTCAAATGCAGGGCAGTACAGAGGGCTGCAGAGCAGCCCGAGCGTGGGCTGGCACGCACAGACACGGAGCCTGCATGCAGCCAGGATTGCAGCCACAAGGCATGCAGAGCACTGCTCACCACAGCAGGTAAGCTGGGGGAGGAATATGGGGGGGCACAGATTGAAGTCCCCAGAGAGGGAGGGAGTGGGGCCCCTTATGGGATGCCTGGAGCCTGGGTAGCTCGTCTGGGGGGTTCTCACCACTGCATGCACCTTGGGAGAGGTCCAGGGGGCACATGCCCCCCAGATCTGTGCATGGGGCAGAGGTGGACTGGGCTCTGTGCCCCACTGTCCGTGCCCTGAGAGAGGCGCAACGCCATGTACCTACCACTAGTATCTCCTGGAGCCAGCTTCCAGGGAAGCAGTAGCAGGGCACAGAGCCCAGCCCACAGTGGGCAGCCCATCTCTGCCCCACACAGATACAGGGAGACACATGGTCCCCTGGCCTCTTCAAAGGTGCGTGCAGTGGTAGAAACCTCCCCGCCGTGCCCCTAGACAAGCCACCTGGGCTCTAGGCATCCCACGACCTGCCTCGGGGCCCCACTCACCCCAGCCCCTGCCCTACTCCCTCCCTCCCTGTGGGGGCCTCAATTTGCCCCCCTTACCTGCTGTGGTGGACAGTGCTCTGCATGCCATTTGGCTGCAATCCTGTCTGCTTGCAGGCTCTGTGTCTGTCTGTGCACACCCCACCCTCGCAGCCTCCCAGAGCCCGCACCTGGGCTGCCTCATGGCCCTCTGCACTGCCCCACGTTTGAGGGAGCTAAGCCCTATTAGCCCCAGCCTTCTGCTCCCTATGGCTATGTGCCTGCCTGCTGCACATGATCAGGTAGCTTCTTTTTTCACGGAACACTCACAGAACTATCAGGACCCAATAGCCAAGATTAATGGTAGTATTCTGAATATTCTGTGAAAAATTATACTCTATCTGCATCCATGCCATGAACTTTTGACAAGAAACCCATGATTTTCTTAGGGCCATAATAATATCTAATAATTTCACAGCAGTAGCAAAGTACCTGTGCAAACTGGAAAACAAGAGTTATTTATCGCAAACTGTTCCCTCAAAGGACCATAAGCACAAAAATGCCGAGACAGCTCTAAAACGTTTATCTTCACCTACTTCTCCACGAGCCAAAGAGAGGATTCCTCATTCATGGCAAACCACAAAAATGCCACAGAACTTCATGACTTTCCAGCCCACTAGAAACAGACCTCCTGCTAGCTAGGGTGTCAGCAGTTTGGAAGATTCTTTTGCTGGCACACACAATACCCAAGTCCTACATGGAAAAGACAAAGGACTGGGGCCTGGACAGAGATTGCATGGCTGTTCCTCTATGCCCTCTGATGCTCAGTTAGGCTTTGCCTACTAACTAGGAAAGTGCATAGGGTAGACCCTTGATCTTTCTGTCCCCGGAATTCTGTGTATTGGGCGAAGGGACAGAAGCCGGGGGGCTCTTACCTGCAATTGGCTTAAGTTAGAAACATGAGTTCCACAGCACATGTTGTTATCTACATCCTCAATGCTCACAATTCGCACTGGCCCTGTGTGGTCATCTGGCAAACCACGGGTTCTCACCTACCAAGAGAAGAAGAAAGGTACATATAGCAATGAGAACTCTCCGGGACAAACAAGAGATGAGGCAGGACACTGCCTCTGCCCTATGCAGCTCTAGAATAGATTTTAGCCAGCAGCCTCCAGCGCCACTCACCATCTCCACCTCTGGGTCACCATCAGAAAACTCTTTCACCGTCACGGGAATATGGGCCCGTATCTTCTCATTCACATTCTCCTCTAGAGCCACCACCTGCTCCTTTGTCATCGAGGGTGTGTCCAGTTCTATGACACTTCGCTGACGGCCCAGCTCCCTGCAGGGACAGCAAACATCAATCATGCCTGCCCACAAACATAACAGAGATAAGCTGGAAGCTTCTTGCTCAGCACCAAGTGCCATGCAGGAGAATGACGCAGAAACTGAGTTTTAGTGCACTAAGCCCTTCCCTCTCACTTTGCACGGATTGTCCCCAGCTTGGCTGCCCATTGCAGGCCCTCTGTGCTGAATGGGATGGCTAGGGCTCAGCATAATGGCAGAAACAAACAAGCTTTGGGAGTGAGGTTAAAAGGAATTACTTCCCAGCTCACCATGAGGTGGTTTTGAATCCAAACATCAGATCTGCAATGGCAGTGATGAGGTGCTGCCCTGGAAAAGAAGCAAGCAATGGCTCTGAGTTTTACTCCATGCAGGTGGTAAGGAATTCAATTAAAATGGGTGTTTCGTGTGCTATATTCTCCTTGGCCTTTGCAAATGCACAAGAGCACGTGTGTGCAGAGGTCTGCTCACTGCCTAGAAGCACACACACAAGGCACAGCTCACCCAGTCAGCCCTGAGAACCACAGAATATGGCAGCTAGTTCAGAGGAGCTCAAAGCAAACTACACATTTCTGTTCCAAGTCCATAAATATTATGCTTGCTTGTGATCCTCATTTGAAATACATTTACTATATTTATTATTTACATTCTTTATTATTCATTCCATCCAGGAAGAGCACACACCAACTGCAGAGACTTCCTCAGCCTGATGAAGGGTTTTTAAACCAGAAAGCTTGCTAGAGTTTTTTTTCAGCTATTTAAAGTTGGTCAAATAAAAGATATCAGATTCACCCAAAGAACTTTATTCACTATCCTAATGTTTATGCAAATGTGCATGTGTTATACCACAATGTCAATGGTTGTTTTTGAATGTTTATGCAATTGTGTATTTGCTGTGTTGACTGTATCTTTGCTGTACCAACTGCGTATATATATGGTGTATCACAAGTGATGACTTTTGTGTGTTAGACTGTTGGTGTTTTGTTGATATCTGTATGCTTTATATAATAATACAAAACAAAACGTCACTATCCTAAAACAGGTCCAAAAAGAACCATGCAGGGAACTCAGCAAACCGATCCCTCCTGCCAAAGGGACCCAACAAACTACTGGCCAACCCCATATGAAATGGATGCAGGGATATTCACAACCGTTCTGGGACCGTGTTGGGCACAGCTGCTATTGCTGAGGCAGCTGAGGGGAGCATGGGGAATCGAGGTCTCTGAAATGCAGTGAACAGTTATAACCCTCTCCCAAGGTCTGACTGTAACATGCCCAAGGGCTAGTTGGAGGCGCTGCTCCCAGAGGAAGACGCAGCAAAGTTATGTTTTGTGACAGACCACTGGATGCAGCCCTGCCACCAACACGGACGGGCAGGTCAGCTGGTCTCGTCTTGCCTCGCCTTGCCCGGGGAAGCACTCACCAGAGTGCTGCTGCATGTGGTCGAACCTCCTGTCCCAGTCCAGCGACAGCAACACCTCGCGGCCCGGCTCCAGCGGCGTCTCGACAAAGTGCAGCGCCTCGGCGCCCTGCCGGGTCACTCGCAGCACGGGGATGTCCTCGATGAGGCCCCGGTCGTCCGGCTGCGGACAAGAGAGCAGTGACCAGCGCTGGCCCCTGCCCTCCCGCCCGCCCCCACAGCCCCGCAACGCGGAGGCGATACCTGGCCGCCGCCCTCGGGGAAGAGGATGGTGTCCTGCAGCCCCACGTAGAAGCCGGACAGCGGCGTCTCGCGCTCCCGCGGCAGCTCGGCGGGGCGGCACCACAGCACCCGGGTGCGGAACTGCAACGCAAGGGGGGAGGGGGTGGTCAGTGGCTGGCCGGGCCGCGCGCAGGGGGGGCGGGGGCCGCGCTCGCACCTGCCGGGCCCAGCTGTCCCGCTGGCACTGGAACACCATGGCGGCGGCGGCACGAGCTGGCCAGACTCCGCCGCTAGCGCCGGCCACCGGCGGCAGATACGGGACGGGAAGCGAAAAGGGTCACAATTCCCCAGCGGCGATCGCGACGCTGCCAGTGGGCGGGGCCCGAGGCCCCAGCCCGCCGTTCGCGCACGGACCCGTCTACTCCAGCTCGGCCTGCGCGTGCGCGGCCTCTGGACGCCGCCCCGCCCCCATAACACAACGACAGACGCAGCTGCGGGCTCAGCGCTCCTTTATTCGCGTCGCCGCCGCGGGGCCGGCCCGAGTAGCTGTGCCCTCGGGAGTAGACGGGTCGGGCTGAGGCGAGCGTGTAGGGCCCCGCGGGGCTTTTCCAGCCTCCCCTTGGTGAGTGCCAGTCGCAGCTCGTCTCCCTCGTGTTGGGCCAGTCGCGGCTGGTGCTGTCGTCCTGTGGGAAGAGCAGGGCTGTCAGGGGACGCGCAGCTCCACCGCCCTCAAGGGTCAAGGGACAACTGAGCCCTCGGGTAGGGGCTGAGGGCAGGAGCCAGGGCTGCCGGGGGCCCCAGTCCTCGGGATGACAGCAGGTGATGTGGGCAGGCCCCATAGCAGAGCCCCTGGCAGGCGCTGGGACAGAGGGGGCATTGTCAGCACTTCCAGGAACCCAGTGAGCTGCCCCAAAAGCAGGAGTGTGCGTAGCTTCCTGCTCACCAAGGGCACCTCATAATGATGCCATGCCAGTGGCCAGGTCGTAAGACAACCCCAGTGTTGGCCTGAGAATCGCAGAAAGTGAGGGTTGGAAGGCACTACAGGAGGTCACATCTAGTCTAACCCCCTGCTTGCAGCAGGACTTTCCCCAACCAGATCACCCCAGCCAAGGCTTTGTCTAGCCTTCCTTCAGCTTTGTAGCCTCTTGCACTGTGGAAAGTTACAGCTGCAGAAGGTCCTTGCTGGCACTTCAAAAGTCCTCCAAAACAGATATCGTTTGGGCACAGTTCCAGCCCAGAGGGCAGTGCCAGCACAGTGAGAGCTGATGCAGATGTTGATCCTATTCCCCAGCTGCAGGTCTCCATGCACATGTCCTGCCAGGTAACAGAAATGCATTGGCTAGCTAGATTTTTTTCAGGGCAGTTCTTACCAACACCATCTGTGCTTTTAAATGTCATCCTGAAAAGACAAATACAAGAGAAAATGTTTCCCTTACTACAGAATGGAGCAAAAGAATATTTATATGGCACACTGACAGACAAGTGAGAAATGCTGAAGCTCTCCAATTTTTGCAAGACCCTCAAATGTATGTAGGAGCTGAAGCATGAAGAGAAGCTGTAAAGGACAGACTTCAGTCATTTGCTTCAGGGTGCAAACTAATGGCCACCAGATCAGAAAGGACTTCCCTCCATCCTGCCCCACTGAGCAGCATTGCCTGTCTGGTCAGGTGCATGAGTGATGGTTTTAACTTTCCTCTGTAGCATCAGACGTGGGCCACTGGCACTAGCAGGGTGCCACCGTAGGTGGACCTGCCACCTGCTCAGGCTCAGGAAGCATGATGAAGCCTGCCTGTCCATGCCCCTGCAGCAGGAGTTAAGGTACTGCCTCTGCCCCTCCTGTTCACTGCACCAGGCAACAAGGGTTCTGCTGGCAGATGTGTTTATCACTGCTGGCATTAGAACATGGGTTTAAAGTCAGAGAAATCTTAGCCTCATAAACATTTGGCCTGCTCACTCCATGCTGAGATGGAGCTGTTCAGAATCAGGCTTGGGCACTGGGAAGAAAGAGAGCCAGAGGGAAAGAGTTCTTGCCAACTATAACATAGTGCCTCAGAGGAACTTACATCATCAAGGTCATCCATTGCAGGGGGAGGGTCTTTATGTGTGACCTTCTGCATGAGCTGGATGGGAAACAAATGGTCATGAGAATAAAGAATAAAAACCAGGCTGAAGGTGAGAGGGATGGAGTCTCTTTCCCCTGGTAGTACCTTCCAACCACCATGAGATTATACCTTAAGGGAACACACTGAGTCTCCTGGGCCATCAAGTCCCATTCCATATGTTTACAGGCAATTGGTAACCAAAGGAATTCACTCAAAAAATCATTTCAAGCCCTCACATGCAGCTACAAGAAACAATACTTGAAACACCAACTATGTCCTATTATGTACATAGGTAAAAGGCAAGGGAGATGAGGGCATTGCCAATGCCTTGCTGCTGCTGTGATGGACAAGTTCTTGGTTACTACCATATTTACCTGAATCCAAAGACAGATCTAGTACCACACTGACCTGAATCCAAGACAACTTTGAATTTAAGATGACCTCCCAATAATAAGATTCCATACATGGAAAAATTATAAATGTGTTATAGTTTTCCATGTCTAGAATCTAATTATTGGAAAGTCATCTCAAATTTGTCCATTCTAGGGCTACACTGCTACAGTGAGGAAAGAACTGTCAGAGGGGCAGGCAGTAAGGGAGTCAAATGGTTTGACCCCTCATCCCTTTCCCCTTGATGCCTGATGCCTCACCACTTGCTCCCCCCAGCCACTACCCCCACGTCTGTTTACCCTATTTACTCTCAGTTGTGGCTCTGGCTCTAGCACTGGTCCCACTCCTGGGATATGGAGCACATGGTGGCATATACCTAGTCAAGCAGCAGTGGTTGGGGTGGTGGCAGCCCCAACCCCAGGAATGAACTTGGAGCACCCATCTCTGCTGGTGCCTGACTGATAAAGATCTCCCAGCCCCTGTTCCTGATCAGATAACGCTGGGAGGTCCCTGCTGGCTGGGGCTGGGAAGCCTGTTCCCCATCCAGGACCAGAGCTGAGCAGGGAACAGGCTCTCCAGCCCCCTCCCCCCTAATCCATAATCATGGAGCGGGACTGGGAACTGTCTAAGTCAGGGGTAGGTCCCAGCCTCATGCCCTGATTGGGTGGGGCAGCTAGTAGGGAGCCCCTGGATGGATAGGGAATCCTAACCCAGCCCAGGGCTCACTGCTAGCTGCCCCATTGGCAGATTGACTGCTAGCTGCTCCCCTGCAGCTCTTTTCAAGTCCTCTGCCCTTGAACAGGGAGCTGGGGCAGGGGGACACTGTCCCTGCTGCAGGCAGCAGGCAGACCCCTGGGGGCAGGGAGCAGTGTCGCAGCTCCTTCCGGGAAATAGCTGTCTCTTGGCCCCATGCTGCATGCCAGCCCCTGGGGTACTACCCAGGGGGAGCCTAGAGGTCCCCCTGGCTACTGCAGGGGGCTGATGCAGGGCTAGGAGCAGATTGCTGCCAGGAGCAGCAAATCTACTTCTGAGTCCCTGCACATGTAGATCCCTGCCCAGGAGCATTTAATCATAAGTAGTTCCCCCATCATACCCTGTACCAGCCTAGGCCTGATCCCCTACCAGCTGGGGAAACCTAGAGCTCCCCTTGGCAGCTGTACGGGATTATAGCAGGGCAGGAGTAGCCTTGTACTGGCATGCTCCTGGCTAGCACATAGAGGTGCTCTCAGGGAAAGCTTACTGCACAGTAAGCTTTCAGCACATTAATAGCATATGTAGATGTACCCAGTGAGATGAGACCACATGCGTCAACATCTATGAAATGCTCAGATCGTAATGGGGCTATATAAAGATGTAGGTAGAGAGCAGTACATCTCCTAGTGCTTCTGTTGCCTGGTTCCTCCTCTTCCCAAGAGCTAACACCGCCTACTGATTAAAAACTATTTCTTGTTATGGCCAAGGCCCCATGCCTCATATCTCCAGTTCTGCCTGCAACAACATTTCAAAGTACTTTTCTGCTTAGAACCAGCTAGTGGAGATACTGAGCCATTCACAAATACCCCCACTGAGATCTCTCTCAATTTCTCTCTCTAGCTAGCAGCAAGTTTATAAGGCAAAGTAGTGCAGTACTTGGCAGAGATAAGTTTGCTTTATGGTTACTGGGCAGGGAGCAGGTGCAGGAATAGGGAAATCCATTGACCCCCACTTTCTCTAACCAAGCCCAGCACCCCATACAAATGTTTCCCATAGTCCCACCCCCACAGTTGGAGCAAGGCAGAAGCTCTGGGGCCTCCTCAACCCTTGGGTCAGTGACAGTGGTAGCAGTGGGTAGGTCCCCTCTTCCTGCACCTAGTGGGTTAATTACCACAATTAGTGCCCTGGGGAAAATCCTGCTGAAAATCCTGCTAGGTGGGATGGGGAGGGGGGTTGCCACTGAGCATCAAAGGGGAGGGGATGCTGAGAGTGGGGAGAGGCAGGGAATTTTATCTGCTTCAGGGACACAAGTCCTGGTGGAGGAAGAGCAGGGCTGAGAGCATGTGTGAGGGTCACAGCCAGACCCTGTGGCTCCAGGAACAGTAGAAGCTTGGAGTGAGGTCTTGGGTCCTAGGTGGCACTTGTGAGGCTGCACCTTACTGTTCAGGTCCAAACAATCGGTAATATGAGACTCACCTCTGCATACTCCTCAACCATGGCCTTCTCCACCTCCTCATCTCCTTCCCAGTCCCTCCAGTTATCAAAGTCCACAAATAGCCAGGCTGGCTGCAAGCATACAGAAGAAAGCGTATCAACTTTGAGGGTGGCACAGCAATGAACATGGCAAAAGTGAAATGGAGAGCTTTGTCTTGGTGGGGAACTATTTTGCTCAGAGGAAGGGGTGGGGGGGTGCATTTGCCTGCCAAAGGCACTGGCTTTCCTCCTGTCCCGAAGTCATAGGACTGGGCTTGAGAGAAGGATATAGAGTCTTTCCACGCCAAAGGCACTTGTGCGATTTGGCCCAGGCCAGTAGTGCTCAAAAGTCATTGCTATAAGCTAGGGCTGTTCAGCAGTGCCAGCATGGAGACCATGATTATTCTTGTACTGTATCTTGTTATCTCTACTGCTGCAATGCATAGAAGCCTGAACCATCAAGCATCAGAGTCCTATCATGATGAGCACTGTAGACATATACAACAGATGAGCCCTGCCCAGAGAATCAGGACTCTGAACTCTTCTTTCAAGAGTGAGGGACTGTCTTTAGTTGGGGCTGAGGCAGGCAGAGAGTAGATGTTTGGGCTCTTGATGTTATAACTGCACCAGTCATAGAATCTCAGTCTCAAGGAGCCAGAGAGCTGGCATCTCTTGCCAGCACTGACTGAGGCAGAAATCCTAGTCTGCCATGCCACAGAATAGCTGAAGTTACTCTTCTACCCACCTTGGCAATGTTTACTGTGCTGAGTATAGCACTCAGGGGACAGGAGAGCTTACAACAGGGGAAACATAACCCCAGAGGAAACAAGTGACCCAGCTGTTTGGGCATGCATCTGCCAAGGAGCAGACCCACCTTGATGTTCTCCTTGGTGAGGCGTGGCCATGCCACCTTCTCCTTCCACTTCCTCATGAAGCAGGTGATGGACCGACCAGAGCGCTTATTCTGTGAGTCCTGACAGGGAACAGATCAGATCCTTGCCTGAAATGGCTGCATGAATTCGGGGGCATTCTGGGATGCGAGGGAAAGCCCAGAGGTCATCATTAATCCACCTCCTTCTTTTCATACAACCAAGGCTATTACTTGTGCCACTATACCAACTATACCATCACTACGGTGTCCCATTAACTCATTATTTCCCAGCGTTTTCATTTTATGAATCAGAAACAGGCATGGAAAGGGGAGTACCTTTTCCAAGGTTGCACAGCAAGTCAGGAGCACAGCAAGAGTCCTTTTTTGAACCTCACCTTACATCTCTGGGGACAGCACAACTGCAGTAGCATTCTAGGACTACACAAGCCATGTTTGACTTCCAGTCTGCTCCAAAAACCCATGGCATGATTTTATGTTATATCATCTACTATACCAGCCTCTGTATAGGCTGGCAAGATGTGATGCTCCCAGCTGACAGGTGCAGACTTCACTTCTTTGTACTGGACTCTGAAACATGCAGGCTCATCCTTCCCCGGTAGTGCATGCTTGAATTGAGGTATAACTCTGAAAGGAATTCCCTTTCAAAGCGTGGGAGCTCTAGCCTCTGGGGAGAAACCTAGAATGACAGGGCGCTCCTGGCAAAACCCTGCCAGTACAAATCATTTCCTCCATGTAGCTCAGTGTTTTGGGGTCCTCTAATTTTACATGGTCCAAGAGTCCTTGGTACCATCCTCAATGACCACAGGCCACAACAAAACACTGATATGTATTCTGGGAAAGGCTGGGTAAGATTAATGGCATAGTAACACTAAAGGAACCCTTCACCAGGTCTGCAGCTCAAGCCCCAAGCACTGAACAATTTGGGAAGGATGGGTGTCAGGGATTGCCTCTTTGCTTGGGTGCTGGGATGCAACAGCCTTGCAAACTACAACCCACAACTGCAACAGTAAATGCAAACTACAACCCACCCCAAACAGACCTACTCTGGGCTGTCATAAGCCCCATCTGTTGGAAGGCACAAGGCCTGAAGGACCTGCACATACAGGGTAGAGGTCTTGATTCTGGAACAGGATCTCACCTTGGAATTCACTCTGGCATAGAAGTCAATTTTGTTGTAGAACTCCACACCATCCACATTTTTGCAGCTGCCAAAACACAAGCACAGTCTGGCTCAGAATGGGGTGTGGGCCACAATAGTGATGCTCTGCAAGGGGATCAATTCTTCATGCTGGCCTGCATGGCTCGGGGTTTGGGCTGGTCACTGAGCACTTGATACAGGGCCTGCAGCAGGGTGGGCAGCTCACCTGAATATCACCCAGTAGTCCTGGATGTCGACTTTGACATCAATGCTGTCTTCCACGCAGAACTCCAGAAAAACATACCGTGGGCGGTCATACCACAGCGTTTTGACAGGTTGCCTTGAGAAACAAGACTATTAAGTGATGAATTCCAACAGGCAGAGTAACACCTTCTTTCACACATTTTGGCCCACCGTATCCCAAAGGAATAAGCTGCATATAAAGCCGGTTCATCAAAACAGAGATAAGTTGTCTCCATTATACCTATCTAGACCAGCAGATTGCCAGGCAGGAACAAAGAGAGGGAAAGAGATGGGAAAAGAGACTGTGTTCCAGGCATGCAGGAAACAGGCATAGATTCAGCAAATTTAACCAGAAAATATGGTTTTATCCTGGTAAAAGGATGTGGCTAGAGCTTCTGCTAGGTCCATAATCTAAAGCAGCTCTTGGAAGCACAGGGCCCATGATTCTGGAAGTGAAGTAATCACATTGCTTGTCCTGCAAGGCTGCAGTGGCCCTTACTAAGCATAACTGCTCACTGCAACACCTACCAGAGTGCTTTAGAGCAGCATTTCTCAACTTGTCGGTTGCGCCTCAAAAGTGGGCTACAAGTATCTGTGAAAGGGTTGTGAACAAACTTTAAAAATGGATTTTACTTTAAAGGAAAAAAACTTGGGAAACCATGGCTTTTCCCTTGCAGGCTGGTAGAGTTCAAGCCTGTAAGGGGCTGCTTGAGACCCCCATGCCCCAAATACCCCACACACTGGGGGGCTGGGTGCAGGGGTGGGGGGCACTGGGTCAGAAGTGAGAGGCACTGGCCATCAATGTTTACAAATGGGTCCTGGTACAAGAAAAGGTTGAGAACCATGGTTTTAGGGTACCCAGGCAGAGGCCACTGGGGGTGGTAATTATGAACACTCACAGCTGGAAAACTACCTTGCTCATCAAGCAGAAGGGTAGAGAGCTCTACCAGTGATGCTCCAGGCTGCAGTGTAATTTGCAGGGTTTTGCACTGATTCAGAACAAATCCATTACCTCTCTCTGACTAACTACAGCAGAAATGCATGAGCTTTCATAAGCAACAGCTAACTTCACTAGAAACTATGAAGGGACTGTCTTTGTCATAGCATCTGATGAAGCAAGCTGTTACTTACACAAGCTTCTGCATCTCTGGTTTAGCTAATCTGTAAAGTGCAAATCTATTCCTGCCTTGCTAAATCACAAAGTCCAGCCCCAAAAAGAGACCTCTGCAATATTCCAGGACAGACTTAGGATTGGCCCCTTGCTATGTACCCTCTTCAACAGACCAAAACCCAACTTCATCTCCCTTTCCACCTTTCCAGCTGTTTCCTGAAGGCAGGAGAGCTGTAAATAACCAGAGCTGATGCTTGGGTAGGCAAATTCCCACGTTCCCATGGCAGTTTCCTGAGCCTCCTCAGCAGGGCCAGAGCCAGGGCCAGGGTCACAGCTAGGGCCAGATGACTGCAGGGCAGTTGGCACGTCACAGTGGAGTCTTGCTAAAGGGCGGTGACCATTCCCACGGGTCCTGCTGGGGCTGGGGCTGGGGCTGGGCCAGAGCCGGCTCCGGCTTGGTGTGCCAGGGGCCAGGCAGGACCCTGTGCTGGGCAGCGCACTTGCCTGGTAAGGCTGGAGCTAGAGTGGCCCTCAGAGGGGGCGTTCTGGTTGTTGGCTACTCTGTCCTCTGTCGATACAAAACCAGACACCTTTACGTCCTCTCTTTTTCTCTCTGAGAGTTTTGCGCTCACAAAACCTGTACAGTTGTGTTTCTGGGTGGAGCAGACATGTTTCAGGGGGCAGGGAAACTCCATTGTAGAAATGGCAGTCTCTATTTTCCAATGATACAGAATGTTTGCTTCTATTGCCAGATACCCAAGTCAAACCTGGAAATTAAGATTATTTTTTCAAGAGAAAAAACAGAGGACACTAAGGCATTGGGTCGCATGTCACTAGAGGACAACCAGGCCATTCTCTATGATGGCAGCCCTAGTTGAAGAGAAAAACAGAGCACATAAAGGCGCAGGGTTTCGTATTAACAAAGGACAGAGTAGCAGAAATGCAGACTGTCCTCTAGAATGGCCACCTCGCGGGAGTTTCCAACGCGCACATCTTCCAGGCCTCCACGGGTCCCATCGCGGGGCTGCAAGGAGCCGGGGGGCGCAGCAGTGGCGCTGGCTGGGGCTCCGGGCGCCCGGGGAGGGGGCGAAGGCCCGGCTGGGAGAGGGGGGTCCCGGTGCCCCAACGCAGAGCGCTCCGGGGCAGGGGCCGGGGGGCGCGGCCGCCCGCACTCACCTCGCCATGGCCGGGCTGGCTGCGGGGCGGCGCCGGCCGCCGCTATTCTGGGCCCGGCAGGCAGCGCCCGCCCACCTGTCAGCGCCTGTCAGCGCCCGGCCGGCGCCTCGGAGGGAAGCTGTTTGCCTGCGGCCCCGCACCACGGGGGAGGGCAAGGGGGAGAAGGCGCCCCAGCAAGCAGGGCGGGGGTCAGCAGGAGGAGCGGGCGCTGGACGGAGGGACGGGCAGTGCCCCGCCAGCTTCCCGTGACAGCGGCTTCCCAGCCCGTGCTGGCATTTTGGCAGTAGATGGCAACGCTGCTCCGCGGATAGTCCCCGCCCTGGTTAAGTCGGGCTAAAGAAGACCGGCTTTGTACGCCAGGAGCCTGGGCTCGCGGTAAGGCAGGCGTGGGCAAAATCCATTCTGCGGGGCCCCTGAAAATGTAGATAATTCATATTTATCTGCCCCTGGCTGCCTGTCATGCAGCCCTCGATGGCTTGCCAAAACTCAGTAAGCAGCCCTCTGCCCGAAATAATTGCTCGTCCCTACAGTGTAAGGAAAATGTCTCCAGGTAGGGAGCCAAGCGTGTGAACGCAAAAACCCCACCAGAGCCGCTGCACTTCACTGTTTTCCCAGGTGGAAAGCATGTGGGAAGGAAGAGAGACACATGGAGAAGTAAAGAAGCATTAGGTGCCAGACACAGGATCTGATAGCGTCTCTGCTCTTTACTTGGCAGTTTTAGGCTCCCTGTTTTGGCAGGCAACCAAAATGATAAAGGGTTTGGAAGGCAAGTTGTATGAGGAACGACCAAAGGAAAAAAAGGCATGTTCAGCTTGCAGGAAAGGCACTTAAGAGGAGAAACGTGATAGAAATCTTCAAATATCTGAAGGAAGGACATGATAGAAATCTTCAAATATCTGAAGGGTCACAATAAAGAAGAGGGAAAAAAACATTTCTTATTGCTGCAGAGAGTGAGTGCAGATCATTGGCTTGAAGTTTTGGCAGAGTAGACTGGATATAGGGAAACATTTCTTCAGGGTTAGAGCAGGGAGGTAATGGAATAGACTGCCTAGGGAAGCTGTGCAGTCTCCATCATTGGAGGTGTGCAAGAAGAGGTTGGACAAGCATTGATCAGGGATGGTCTAGGATAGGGGTGGGCAATTATTTGTGCCAGAGGGCCACTTAGGGAGTTTTGGTGAGTTGTTGGCACCCCTCTGCCCCCCAACAGCTCACCCAAACTCCCTAAATATATGGGAGTGGGGCAGGCAGGTGGAGCTGGGGCTGGAATTGGGACTGCTGGATGATGACAGCATGGGGCTGGGACCCAGGGTAGAGCCACAATCTGTTCCCCACATTCCCTTGTGATGGCTACTGGATTTGATGGCATGAAGGGTACAAATCTTATCTCTGCCCCAGGCCCCCGCCCTGTGCTGTCACAGGTGGTGATTCCAGGGTCTCCTTGGAGATTGTGCAGGCAGGCTGCATGGCCAGATGCATGGGATGGGGCTGCAGGCAGGCAGGGAGCGGCACCCAGGAGTGGGAAGTGCCAGGCTGAGCTGAAGCCAAGGCTGGGATTGGAACTGCGGAGCCATGATAGCTGGGGCGTGGGGCAGGGCCACCATTCACTCCTGTCAGGCCCCTGCCTGTGGAACTAGTACCTGTTGCAAGGGCATGTGGATGGCAGATTGTGGCTCTGCCCTCTGACCCACCCCCATGCTGTTACTGCCCCATGACCCCAATCCTGATCCCAGCCACGGCCATGGCCCCGCCTGCCCATCCTGCTCCTGGTTGCTGCTCCTCACCCACCTGCAGGCCCCACCCCATCTACCCTGCTTGTGAGGGTCCTAGGCTGGTTTTCATGGAGACCCTGCCCACCTGCACCATCTGGCACCTTCAGCAGTGGATGTGGGGCAGAGGGACCAGGTGCCCAGGACAGGAAGCAGCAGGGCTTGGTCTCTTGGTGGTGGCTGAGACTGTCAGTGGTGGCTGGAAGGAGCTACCACTGTGGGGCTGCTGGGAAGCAAGTCTAGCCTCCTCGCCACCCCAGTCTCACTGTGCGGCCAGGAGCAGTGCCATGGCTGCACATGCCATGGCCTGGGCTGCCCCCCCATGCCTGGGCTGGTCAGGGCCAAGGGATCAGCTACAGGCCAGACAAAATCCTTTGGTGGGCTGGATCTAGCCGATGGGCCGTATTTAGCTTAATCTGATTTAAGAGTAGGTATGCCTGTTTTCTACTGTGACTGTTACCCATATTTCTGGGCTTCACTGGTTGTCACATGGGGCCAGGAAGGAATTTTTTTCCCCCTTGTGTTGCTACATTTGTCAGAGGGATGCTTTTTCACCATCCAGGGAAGCACTGGGTGTTGGCTACATCCGAGGCTGGTATTTTGACTGAGGTATGCCAGTGTTCCTGCTGAAATTTTAAATATAGAGTTTTCTGGCTAGAAGATCTTGCCCCTCTGCTCAGGGTAAGACCAATTAATGTATTCAGAGTCAGGAAGAAATTTTACCCCATGATTAGGCTGGTAGAGTGTGGGAGTTTTTGCCTTCCTCTGTAGCAGAGGGCATGCCCCACTTCCTTGGATCTTTTGAGTGTATTTTAACAACCCCTGCAGCAGCGGGACATTGGCCACTGTTGTCACCCTGCCGTACTTGTGGCAGGTGAAGGTGTTATGCCTTGTGGTGATGTCAGGGTTGATGCTATAACGAATAAGTTAGACAATGTATGTATATACAATAGTTTGGTTAGGGATGATCCTGCCTCTGGCAAGGGGTTGGAATAAATGACCTCTGAAGGTCCCTTCCAGACTTACTTTTCATTCTATGACTTGCCTGCCGGAATTATGGCAATAATTGCTGGGAAGGGCCCCTAAGCTACAAAAGGGCAAGTGTCAGTATCATGATGGCAAACAATGACAAAAATATCTCCAGATGTTTGCTGTGTCATTCAGTTGGACATCCCCTCTAATACCCTAGTGTGGCCAAGTGAAGGCTCCTAACAGGTTCCAGAGGCAAAACAGCTTCTCCTCAGCTCACAATAGTGACCAGTGCTGAGAAAAGGAGCCCTTATAAGCTCCACCATCGCACTAATGGATGGATGAATTTAAATTTGACTTGATTTTGCAAGGCCAGTATCCCTGCAGGACATTTGCTAAAGAAACAACTTCAGAACTCCAAGTGCATCCCATTTACAAACTGGCTACCCATGTTGTCCCATTCTTGTCACCTGTGCTCAGTCTTTCCTCATCACTGCTGAGTTCCTGTGATAAGTTGCTGTATTCACAAGAAGATGCTCCCCTTTGCCCCTCCATTCCAGGCTTCACAGTTTGGTTTCTTTAATTTCAGGAGCACACTATATTATGACTGAAACTGTAGATGGCCCCATGTGCATGCTGATGTGTGTAGAGGAAACTAGGCATGCTGATGTGAGTTTGTGATGAACACATATGACCAAGAAGTCCTAAATGGGAAGCAAACTTGGAAATCAGGATGGCCTCTACAAGTGTGGTTTATGGACATTTCACTTGTGGCTTACCTGACAGAGTTGTTGCCTATGGAACCCATGGTTTGACTCTTGGTTGTAGTCATGTACAGGATGCGCCTGGACTAAAAATCCAGATGCCAGGTGGGAGTCCTGGTGTCAGGTTCATTCCTCATTGAACTTCTGTATTCTTCATATCCCCAAATAGAGAAACGCAGAATAAATATGCAGGCAGTATTAACAGGCATTCAAGAAAACAAGAGATGTTGCTGTAGATCTTGACCCAGTGGGTTACATAAGCTTATGTCCCCATCACACTAAATGACCCTGACTAGAGTTGCACACTGTAGAAGGCCAGTTCCAGCAGGTATTGGACATACTCTGACATGATCTTTTGCAGAACAGCAGGACAGATCTGCATGGCAGCCACCTCCCTGCCCTGTGTTAAGGTGGTGGACAGAAAGTGCAGAGGGTTTGTCTGTGAGAAACTAACTGCTTGCCTTTTGCAAAACTGGCAAGGGTGTTTGTGAACATATTTGTCCCTGTGTGCTTCCTTTCTTGTGGAAACATTTCTATTTGTAATGAGTGCAATCTACCTTTTTAAAGCAATGGGTGTACACTAACTGTAGGTATTCAGTGTGCTTTCAACAGAGACTCATTGTTGCTAAAAGGAGAGGCTTGCATACAAGCAGTAGCTGGTCCAGAATTATTGCCTGTCCCAGATCCATATTGTCTACAAATTAATGAGCAAACACAAGTGATTTCTGAGCCATCAATTACTTTGTATCAACTAGCTATGGCCCAAAGCTACAGGAGAATAGTTATTTGACACAGAGAGAAGCAGGACATTGCAGAGTCATTTTAGGGCACTGATGATTGTTGCTAGCCTTAGCTATATTCAAGGGGCCTAGGCCAAGCTGCAGAAGTGTGGCTAAGCAGAAGGCCCTAAAGTTTGTTTCTGTGTGACCACAGCATGAACCTTTGTAGATGTGACAACTAGCTTGGTCGGCCAAGTAAAGGAAGTCATCAGCATGTCTTAACTAAACCAGTAATAAGGTGCAATTAAGCGAAATACAAGGCCTGAAAGGAGACATTTTTAGGTAGACCATACACTAAATAATCCAAATATACTATATCATAGCTTTATTTTCAAATAGTTGTAGTGATTGATGTAACCAAATATATTAGATGCTATTTTGCTATAATAAATATATTTTTTGTCAAGATACTTAGATAAATTGTAAAAACAAAACAGTTTTGCCAGAGAAGATCATAAACTAAGGTAAAGAAGAAACAGGACAGTGTTGAACAGCATTCTGCAATGGGGAAGGAAAGGAAATAAGAAAACCTCCCTTTTCCTTTCCCAAGGATATAAGTCCCTACTAATTGACACCTTCCAAGTCCACAAGAGATCTGGTACCATCCAGTCCCAAAAATGTCAGTGAAACAAATAAATATAAATAAAACCAATCAGAGAATACTTTAAATAAGCCATCTATAAATACAGGGTATAGGCTAGAGGAAAACTGGGAGAACTCAGCAAAACCAAGAAGACCTGCCACTAATCTGCATGACACATTCCTCCCACCTCTTGAGTCTCCCTATCCAGTACAAGTGAAAATCCATGTTGTGCTGTCACAGGTGGCCAGATAGACTTTGGGATAAATGGGAAATTTTTTTGTGTTCTGAAGTGCAAGCAAATAAAAGGTCAGGGTATAAATCTGTTTCTGCCTCTTTTATCAGTAGCCAACCTGCAAGGTTACCTGTAATCTAGGTAACAGTGGTTGGTCCAGAATTAATGGCTGTCCTAGATTCATATTGTCTACATATACATGGGCAAATACAAGTAATTTCTGAATCATCGATTACTTTGATAACAAAGAACCATGCCCCAAAGCTACAGGACAATAATTTGTTTTACACAAAGTGACTCGAGACATTACAGAGTCATTGTAGGGCCCTGCCAAGCACATCTGCAGTACAGCACACAGAAAAGAAAACATGCTGACACAAGTTCAGCAAATGGAGACAGCAGAAGTGTAACTTGCGGCAAAGTGGAGTCCTCTGCACTAATCAGACTTAATCCCTGCTTTTGGTTGTTTGACTCATATAAGAGAACCCTAAAGGATCTAAAAGCCTTCACATAATGATCTCCTGACCATGGCTGCGACTGGGATACATACAGTTGATAGAGTGGAAAAACAAATGCCGTGGAAGGAGAGGAGACTACTTATATGATTGTACTGCTTGTGTATGCCCCTTTTTCTTTTTCAATTAGAGTCTAGGGAATAGGGATCTGCTTTTTTGCTCACCTCAGAGAGACAGCTGAGGCACAAGTGACTGAGTAACTGTAGCACAGGATATCCAGAGTGATTAACAATAGTATAGGTAACAAAGACACAGAATCTAACTCAGATTAGTCTCCTTGAGGGCTGGCTTCTGCTAGAGCTTTGTGTGTTTACCATTCTCAGAGGTTGGACACTGGACAAATTGACTAGTGATTTGCTCAAGTGAGGTAGCAACTCTGGTCCAGATCCTCCAAGGTTTGTAGATGCCTCATTCTCCTTGATTTAAACAGGACTTTGGTACCTAAACACCAGTGAGGATCTGGGCCCTGATCCTTAGGAGGAGAGGCAGATGTGGCCCCAGAGCTTCTGCTGTCAGGACAGAGTAGCCACAGTCCCCTCCCTGATAGCTTAGCATCACCCAGATACACTGTTGCTGTTATTTTCTGCCTCTGTATTACACTGTCTTAACCCAACTACCTGTCCCACCTTATATATGGAAATTGGCCCTGATGGAAAGCACAGCAATGCTGTCTTTCTACATATGTAGCATATGAACTAAGAACCATAGGATGCCTGCTAAGTGGCTCTGTTCCTACTGATTGAGCATAGTGCCAGTTTTCCCAGGAGGGGGAGAAGTCAGCCTGTGCTCTGTGTGATGGATGGTTCTGACCCCTCTCTTAGATAGTGTGCTTTGGGTCACAACCTGGTGTGGTTTTATTGTTCCACTATGCGTTTCTGTAAAGTCAACATGGCCTTGTGGCCAGGGCAGGAGACAGGAATTCATGACTCCAGCTGATTTCTGAGTGCTTCATACTTAGATTGGATTACTAAATTTAGTTGTCTAGGCAGCTGGTTGGACTTTCAGAGAGAGATAAAGACCCCAACTCCTACTGAGTCTTTGGAAGCTGGGGGTGCTTAGCATCTTGGAAAATGAGACCCCTAGGTATGGGTGTCCAAGCTGAGAATATTGGTCATAGTTCTGTTTCTGTTCATGGTCTGGCTGTTCAGTCTTAAGCAAATCATTTCAGTTCTGTGCCTGATTCCTTATCTCATGGACCTCCCCTGTTGCAGAGGTGTATACATTTGTATTTGAAGGGTGCTATGGTGATCATTCATAAACAGATCATGCACCAAATCATATTCATTCTCCTCCTGGCTAGGACATTTACTTTCTCACAATATTTCCACAGTAAGTCTGAGAACAATATGCAAGCTGGTGAACCTGCAGGTCTAAATGATGTTTTTTTTCCCTTCATCATCTGTGACATTTGCTCCCACTGGGACATCTTCATCCATTACCATATAAATTAAAATTACCAAGGGGAGCAGGTTTGATGCTTCCGTAAAGCTTTGCTCAAGAAAAACTCTTACAGCAAAATCTCCCATTGCCATTTCCAAAAGACAGCTGGCTGTGATCTGAGTCTTAATGAAGCTGAACTTTAAAATGAAAACTCTTTCTTTGAGTCCCATTTTAGTCCTTTAACCTGGAGTCCTGATTAATTCTACCTACGAAGGAAGCACAGTGACTCATGGGCCATGGGAGCTGTATTTGTCTTGCATACTCCTGTCACCCTCCTGATTTCAAATGCAGAAGTAAATAGAAGGTGATTTATCACTGATACCCAGCAACCTGCTACCAAAAGCAAAATGGTTAGGTGGAAGTTTCCTTTAATGCATCACAGATGACAGAGGGAGGCTCTGTGCTTTACTCTCCACCTGGTGTATTTTTTAGTTTTGATGGCTTGATTCTGTAAGTTCCATTTTTCATCTTTTAGTTACTGTTTATAAAATACTTGAAACCTACAGAGTACAGTGGGAAGGCAAGAAATTATGAAGCCTGTTCTTTCAAACCAAACCAGGGACAATTAGAAACTTGACTCTAAACCAGTGATTCTCAGCCAGAGTCCTGTGGCATACTGAGGTGGCTTGAGATCCTTTCAAGAGTGCTGCAGAGCACCACTCAGTGTTAACGCTTTAGGATGTGTGCTAAAGAGAGAGAGTTTGTGACCGTAAGAACTGAGCACTGGCAGAAACCAATAAAGGAAAAGGGAGAGTTGTGCTTTCGGAGCAGTTGCTCCATGAAGCTAGAAAAACCCTAAAGGAAGCAGGAGAGGGAGAGAGCCCCGGATGAGGATGAGGAAAGAAACCGGGCACGGGAGAATGAGCATGGTGCCAATTGGGAGTGTGGGGGCAGAGGGGAGTGGCCCAGGAGCCAGCTGGATCAACTGAAGAGTTGCGGAGAAGCGAAATGGAACAGTAATCTGAAACACCAAAATGAATCACTGTACTCCGAAACGGTGAAAACTGAAACAAACCAGCCATTTTCCCCAACCCTACTGGCAGTGGGCGTGTGTGCGCCTACAGGCAGACAGCAGGGCAGGGGCTGGGGATGTGCTGCCCCAAGCCCTTTCCCTGCCATGCAGCCTGAGTCACGCATGCACCTGCTGCTGCCACAGAGCTGGTGCTGATGCTCCAGACGCTGGTGCAGCTGTTTGCAATTTGCCTGAAACCTGCTGTAGCTGCCCAGAGCTGGGCCAGCTGTGGCAGCTGAAAGGCTGCAACAGGCTTCACTGGGCTCCAGCAAGGCACACATCAGAATGCACAGCTGAGAAAGGGCCAGGGGCAGTACAACCCTGGCCCCTCCCATGCTGTCCACCTGCAGGCGCGTGTGCAGCTGTTGTTGCCACAGAGTTCAGCTAGGGCTCCGGAGCCTGGTGCGGCTGTTTGCAGCCTCCTGGCTGCTTGCCACAGCTGGCCCAGGCTCTGGGCAGCTGTTGCCTGTCATGAAGCCCAAGGCTGCTTGCAGCAGGGCTTGCAGCCTCCTGGCCACCTGCTGCAAGCAGCCCAGGCTCCATGGCCGGCAGCCCTTCCCAGAGTCCAAGTCGGCTGTGGCATGCCGAGCAAAATGGCCTCATGTGCCATGCTCTGGGGCATGTGCCAACAGTTGCTGACTCCTGTTATAGGTAGTAGCCCACAAAAGCTGCCTTTCTGAACCAGTGCTCTAACGTGCTGCCATCCTGCCCTACCTTCTGCATGACTTCAGACTAATATGGCTAACAGCCTCTGTAAGGCTTGATTTCAAAAGGTAATCATAAACCTTCCTGAAGGTAAGTGCGAGTCAAGGGACTTATATAAGAAACTACGATAAGAAAGCCAATCTTGATGGGAACTTCTCGCCTGAGGCATGAGCAGCAAAAATTTAACCTATGTAAATATTCACAGCTGCTTATCTCTGTCTAGATCTGTTTACATGGAAAGATGCCACAGGTGAATACTGAAGTTTTAAACAGCATGAATTTGGCATTTGTTCATTCCATACCCATGCCGCTCTGTTCTTTGGCTCTCATGTAGCCTGTACTCTGCATGATACACATACCAGAAAACTGCAGACCTTCTCTTGGTGCTTTGCTTAATACTCCCAGACTTTGGGACCTGGGCTCCTTTGGTAGCTGTGGCTGCAAGGGGTTAGACCTAATGCCAAAAAATGTATTCAGCAAAATGAAAGCTGAGCCAATGATGGTTGGAGCTTCAGGTGAACATGAAGCCCACCTAGGGCAATAGAGAAATCCTCTCTCCCTTTTCAATGCAGTGCAAAAGGGCCCCTGATAACTCAAAGAAGTCAAAACTTTAGTATTGCAGCTCATCTAAAATGTAAAATTAGTTCCTAATTTGTGTGGAGGATAACTTTGTGTTCTAGCAAGTTGAGATTACAACTAGATCATCTATCTTGGATCTTGTCCTGACCAACAGGGAAGATCTGGTGGAGGATGTGAAGGTGATGGGTAACTTGGAAGGAAGCAATCATAATACCACAGAATTCCAGATCCTGAGACAGGGCAACTATGAAGTCATCAGAATTAGGATGCTGGTGATATCTAACCATTTGAGCTTGCTTAACTGTTAGTGTGTGATGCAAAATTCTGAAAGCAGGAAAGTCCTCCACATTTCAGTTTTCCATGAGATGGCTTTCATTTGGTTGTTTTAAACATATGTGCCACATCTTGCTGGTGCTGCTAAGCATGGGATAATTGCAGTCTCTTCCTCTTCCTTCTTTCAGACTCAGGTCTGTTATAAAGCTGTGAGTACCGGTTGCAAGGCAGCTAGTGATGAACCTTGATTGCGCAACTGGTCTTGTATTTGCACTCTTATTGCTTTGACCTCTCATTCATCTTACTACATGCCTTGCATTCGATCTTAGTGACCTCTCCTGATATGACACTCAATTTAGGTGAGGTGCTGGAGATGGGTATAGGTGAGACAGTTCTTGAGGTGAAGGGCTTACCAGTCTAAATAGACAAGACACGTGGCAAGGAGAGAGGTGTTGCCCCCTTTTGAAAAATGTGGAACTAAGGCATGGAAAGACTAAGGCCTCATATGCAATAGAAAACTATGCCTTCTTTCATGATTTGAGGCCTAGCTGGGATTGGGGGTTCAGAACCAGGCCCTGGCATTTCTCTTTCCTCCCTTTCCCACTCCCTCATGCATGATCTCCAGGTGGCCTGACCACAGTTTTCCTGGGTACTACTTACGAATAGCCTGGAGTACTACTGGGGTGTATGTTCTCTAATAGCTCCCAGATGTAGTCTTCTAGACCAGTGTTTCTTAACCCCCCAGGTCATGACTCAAAAGTGAGTCACAAGAATATATGAAAGGGCCACAAGCAAACTTTAAAAATGAACTGGCCATCAACGTTTACAAATGGGTCCTGGTATAAAAAAGGTTGAGAACCACTGTTCTAGATGGTACTCTTCCCAATCCACCAAGAACCATAGCCAGCCACACTTGAATTTTGAGTCCCAAGATTTCCTGAACCATATATTCCTCATTCTCCAAATGCAGACAGGAGATGGCAGCATTTGGGCTCTATGCAGAAGAGCGTTTTCTATATATAGCTTCAGCAAATTGCATATAGATTTCTTTGGCTTGGGTTATTTGTTTCTCTAAATCCTCCTATATCAAGCAAATGTGTTGAGCCCATTCAGAGATTGCAGGATTGAGAGACATTGAGGATAGCTGGATGTGGAACTGAGGGTGGAAACCATAATTTGCAGATAGACTCCAGCCAGTAGAAATGGTCAGTATTGTAGTAAATGAAGTCCAGATGGCATAAGGAGGACCAGTTATCCTGGTAGGAACTGTTGTAGCAACAGAGGTATTGCTTCAGGATACTCCTACCCTGGCCATTGGATTGGCGATGATATGCAGAAGACAAATGGGGTACAGTAGCAGCAAAATTGAAATGGAGCAGATATGGTGGAAACAGCCTTGAAACAAAACGAGGCAAGTTGAAATGTTTTACCATTTCACAGCTGTTTTTCCCCACAGACTATAATGAGGAAAGTTGAAACAGCCTATAACTGTCATTTCTGACCTGCTGTGGATGAAACTTGCAGGAATGGTAGACTTTGGCTCCCATGTAGCCTGTACTCTGCAAGATACATGTATCAGAAAACTGCAGACCTTCTCTTGGTGCTTTGCTTAATACTCCCAGACACTGGAGGGAGAAGCAGAAGCGGTAAGTAAACCACCTAAATGGTGACAGCATTTCGGCTTTACCTACCTATAACACATGGATTGCAGCAGTGCTAATTTGCAGGGTTCAACATTGCAGGGAGTCATCAGGGGTGCGGAAGATTTTGTTTAGTTTCAGAGACATTTTGGAGCTTTCCATTTTGTTTTGGACTCAGTCTTTCGGGCGTTGAAACACCTCTGAAAGGAAACAGCTGCCGAAATTTTGCACAGCCCCAACTGCCAGCACCCAGGACTGGGCCCTTTGCAGCTCCCCGCCCTCCACCTCTGGCATGCCAGGTTGAGACATGGGTTGAGACTGGGGTGTTTGTGGATTGAGGCTGGGGTGTTTTTGGCACTCTGGCCAAAAAATGTTGCCAACCCCTGGCCTATAACCTAGCATCTGATGAGGCAGGTTGTTACCCACAGGAGCTCGTGCCTCTCTGCATCAGATGGTCTAAAAGGTGCCAAGCTGCACCAACTGTGAAACAGATCTCTACAATGGATGTGACCAGATCGTTAGTGCAACCTGCAGTTGGAACACGGTGCTCTCTGTCCAGGGTCCCGCTGTACAAACTCACGGCTATAGTTCGCTTCCAGCATGGAGCAGAAAGAAGGAAAGCGTTAAGGAAGTAGGCATGGCTTCCATGCCTACTTTCATGAAATGGCCAACAAAACAGAACACCTAGCTCAGACAAGGAAAGAGTAGCATGATAATAAAGACACCGACTTCAGCAAACCACGGAAGTCGCCAACCCCGGGCACGGCCCCGCCCCGCCCTCGACTCCTTCCCCTCGGCGCCAGGGGCAGGCGGGGACACCCCGCAGCCCGCCCCCGAAAAGGACTGGGAATGCGGATTGGGAGAGAGCACCGAGTGGCAGGCGCGCTAACCAATAGAGTTGTGGGGGGGGGACACTAGGCGGGGCCAGAATGGAAAAGAGGGGGGCGGGCCCCGCGGCCGGAGGGGAGGGTGGGAGTGTTAGGTCCCGCGTAGAGAGGGGGTCGGAAGTAGCTCTCCCTTCAGGGCTACCCCCGCGGGCTGCGAGCCCCGCCCACGAATCACGTCAGCCGGGGGGCGGGGCCGCCGTGGCTCTTCCGGGAAGATGGCGGCAGTGCTGGGGCGGCAGCAGTAGGGCACCTGTGCCGGGCCGGGCCATGGAGGCGGAGGTGGCGCTGGGTCCCGGCGAGCGCTGGGCCCCGGTGGGCGCAGTGTCGGAGGCGGGTGCGGACGAGGAAGAGGCGGAGGAGGAGGCGGGCGGCGCGGGGCCGGGCGCGGGCACGGGGCCGGGCTCGCCCGGGGGCTCCCCGCGCTCGCTGCCGCGGCTGCGGGCTGAGCGGCGCCGCCTGCACGCGGCCCTGCTGGCGCTGGCTTCGCACTTCGCGCAGGTGCAGTTCCGGCTGCGCCAAGTGGCGCGGGCGGGCCCCGCCGAGCAGCAGCGTCTCCTCCGCGAGCTAGAGGACTTCGCCTTCCGCGGCTGCCCCGCGCCGCCCGCGCACGGGCTCGGGGACGCGCCGGTGAGTGCGGGGCAGGAGCGCAGGCTGGGCTTGACCGTGGCCGCGGTGCCCCCGCCCCTGCGCGAGCTGGGCCCTGGCGGCGTCCCCCAGTGGGCTGGGTCTGCGTTCACCTCACACCCTCGGAGGCCGCCTGTGCCAGCGCCACTCGTTGGCTTCGACCTTGTCTAGTGCCAGCAGAGGTGCTGTTGTTTCCACCGTGCCCTGTGGCATGGCACCCATAGGCCTCTTACTTGTGCTGGCAGTGCCTTTCCCTGGGACACCTGGCTGGCGTTTGCCTCTCACTGCTTCATTGCTCCGGGGGCCTGATGTATCCCCATCGTCGTTGTTGTCTTCTGTCACTTGCAGCTGATTAGCCCCACCGGTGACAGCAAGTGTTCTTGGCTGGGAGAAGCAGGGCAGTGCTCCCGGTCCCTGTCTGGTGGTCAGGAACTCTGCTGTCTGCTTGGTCCAGCTCCTTATGAAAAGCTTTGGTCCTTGCAGATGTTCTGTCCTTCTGCCAGGGCAGCCCTGGATATATGCGTAGCCCTGCCCTGAGGGCTGCTGTCTATGACATCTTTAATAGAAATAGATCTTCCCAGTTTTCTGTTTCCTGTTGATTTTATTACCTGATTTGATTCCCCACGCCCATCCTCTGTCTTATCTGTGCCTTTTTTGCCTTTTCCATTCTTCTTTCTGTTATGCATCCTTGAATACTTGTCTGTTTTAGGCAGTCACTAACTGCTTGTTCCAAAATTTTAATTTTGTTCTCCAAATTGTGTCACTAAGGACTCTAATCACACCAGTCTTCTGAGGCTGTTCTAACCAGGTTAAAGCCCATGCTCTGGACTACATTTGTGCTCAGGTGAAAGTGCTAGGTCAGTCCTAATTGTGACGGTACTTGGATTTACCTGCACAGGTTGTTGTTAAACCTCACTGTTTCATAGTGCAGACAATCTGAATGTAAGGAATTGATGCTTGAAGTTGGTAGGTACAGTATGCTGAGTAGTAGAAAGTGAGATGACCACACACCACCCTTGTAAGTTGCATGGTGCTGTTGGACCGTGCACTTCTCTGTTCACTCGCATATCTTTGTGAATGCACAGATGGGCTCATATTGTGAATGTGTAGCTTTTAAATGAGTGCAAATAAAGATTGAGCTACAGCCTGAATACTGAATTCTCTCCAGGCTTAGTGTCAGATAAATCTAGGCTCTTAGTATGACTCCTCATGGTCCAGGTTCCATTATTCTCTATTTGAATCACTGTCCTAGAGGGATTAGAGTTCAGCCAAATTTTTCATATTTGTGTTCTGAAGTAAATTCCTACTATTTCTTGTTGCATTTAGCCTAGCGGTTAATAATGATAATGACAGTCAGTGCATTGGTTCCTGGGTTATACGTGGAACATGGATATATTTTTTTCACTGTTTTCTTCCTGATCTGGCTCTTTATGTTGGGGATTTGTCCACTGTATGTTGTTTGAGATGACAGCATTTTCCTAGTGTAGTAGAGTAGATGGCCAAGCTATCGCATGTGTCTGAATTACTCTGGCTTGATTAGTTCATTTATATGTTTGGTCTTTACAGAGGACTGGTCTTTTACTGTAACTTGTATACTAGCTGTAAGCATCATAGTTCTCTTCCATTAGGATCAAAACAGTAGAAGTTTCCCTTCCTCATCTGATCTAAAATCTGTGCAGATAAATGGTATTTACAGTCCCACCCTCTTGCACCCTTTCCACAAGCACAATGAAGAGGGAGTGCCACAGCAAGATACGCCTTGATCTGCTTCAGGCTGCTGGCCCTGTCCAGGTCCCATGCAGCTGAAACAGTAGAGGATTTCAGCAGGTTCTGCTCTCTAATTGGGTAGCTTTGTAAAAGTGACAAAATCACAGAGGAGAAAAGGACAAGGACAACAGCTAGGAGGCCTGGTGGGAGTGCTGCTGCTGCTTATGAACTTAGGAAATCCAGAGGGAAGTTTATTTTTAACATTATTACAAGAATGTGCTTAGGAGCTATTATACCTGCAGAAGCTGCAGGCAGGGCTTGCAGCCCTCAACAGTGAAGTAGCTGCACATGTAACTTGTTTGTTCTGGCTCTGCCTGGCAGATTTAACAACAACAAAACAAAAAGATGGTGGTGTTACTAGGCTCTCATTCATGCTTCAGCTTTGGAGACCGAGCTTTTGACCAGTGTCAGTTTCCTGTAGAATGGCAGTGCTGAGGATTGCACTTCAGCTTAGAGCTTCACAAACACTGGCTCTGGGCTCACTTCTCCCCTTAGCATCTTTGGCTTTAGTGCAGCTTGCAAAGTCAAAGCAGCAGCAGCAGCATGGTCCAGAACTTTCTTGGGGACTTAATATCTTTGGTATTTTTGTAGAAGCAGAGATGGGGCTTGCAGTCTGGATTCTAATCTGCTTTGCATATAGTCCCTAAGGGTCTTAAATAACTGAAGAATAATGAGATTTAGTTGAATAAAGAAAAATAAGATGTTTGCTACTCAAGAATTTGGAATGTAATTGAGTGCTTATCCTTTTTATTTCTATGCTTTGCACGTGCAGGGGCTGGTAAGTGACACTTAAATCGATCTTTGGGGTGATATTTTTTTAAAGTATCATTTTAGCATATTGGTCAGAAAACATATTGCTGAAACCCACCCCGCCCAGGTTATACCTGCATAAAATGCTATGGTTGTAATGCATTGTAAGAAAAATTTAGTGTTGAAACCAGGAATGGCCTGTGACTGCAAGGCATGCACAATATTAATGCAGTTGCATCCAAAAGTACTGCCCGGCTCTTGTGTCCTCCTGGAGCCTAGGCCAGAAAAATAATTTGCATGAACCTCCATATAAATACAAGAAGAACGTACTCTGAAGCTGTGATGCTAACTGTTATGCAGCTGATTACAAAATAATTCCCTGTTTTCTGAGGGTCCTACTTGATGAGATTGGGGCATAAGCCTATGGAGGCTCTTATTTGTATACTAATAGGATAAGGGTTGTATATTCTTGTTACAGAGTACATGTACAGCTTTGTGTCAGGGATGGCATGTAGTTGCATGCCCATCTCCTGGGTCCTGCAGTGCTGGGCATGCTGATCAATTTATTTTCCAATCAACTTGTTTCAGAGCGAGCGGGAGAAGCAGGAGAGAATTGAAGTTCAAAAGGAAAAGCAGCGAGAGCTGATTCTGCAGCTCAAGACGCAGTTGGATGACTTGGAAACCTTTGCTTACCAAGAGGGCAGTTATGATTCACTGCCACAGTCTGTGGTCATGGAAAGACAGCGGGTAAGTCCTCTAATTCTTTCTGCCCATGCCAATCTTTTCTCCTTGGCGTGCATGAGCCTCTGATGTGGCCAGCCCTTAACTTGCCGACTATAAAACAACTGTTGTGGATGCATTAGTTTTTCTGCATGCTTGTATGTAATCCATAGGGACTACTTGCATGTACCATATATCCATTAATTTGCCACTCCAAAAAAAATGCAGATAATGGTGAATTGTCCAGTGGTGGCAATTATTAGATGATAATGGCAGCTGCAGGTCGGTGTTGGTGGAGAATCAGAACAACAGTTAATTAACCCATAACAGGAAATAACTGTATTTTCCAATGTATAAAACACTGTTATTTCTTTAAAGAAGAGGTCTAAAAGTAAGATGCAACTTTATACATTGCCACCTCTACATGTCAAGTGCCACCAGTGCATTAGAAGGGCTGGGTCCTATTGTGCTGTTACATTGTCTCAGGGAGAAGGGGTGGAAGACCCACCTTCCCTTTTTCTGTTCCAGACTGACCCCTGCAGATCACCATCAGTCCATCCCTTTGGAAATGCTGTATTGCGGTCCCTTCTGTCTTTCTCATGGTCTGGGGACAGCTGCATTTGTAGGATCAGGACCCACAGGCCATTCCCATTTTTGTGTTCTCTGACTCCCTGCCAGCCTCCCTGTCTTGTGGATGCGGCCTTTTCTAGCAGGTGCTGTCAGGGCAGGGCCTCCCTGGTGGCCTACTGCATTGTCACATTTTGTTATAGAGTTTTTATATAAATTTATACTGGAGGGGAATGTGTTTTGCACACCCAGACAATACAGTATCCTATGGGCAAATTAACCAGAGATTATTGTATGGTTAGTCATTATAGCATAGACTGGAATAATCTCCCCCTTCTCTCTTCCCCTCCCCAAAGTGAGTGAGTGTGTGAACACAGCATTCTGGTTCCCCAGGATGCATAGTGAGACTGCAGTTCACTGCCTGCTGTGATTTGCAGGTGATTATAGATGAGTTGATAAAGAAGTTGGATATGAACCTGAATGAGGATATTGCATCGTTGTCCCCGGATGAGCTGCGTCACCGGGTGGATGCTGCTATTGCACAGATTGTCAATCCAGCAAGGGTGAAGGAGCAACTAGTGGAACAGCTTAAGACGCAAATACGGGACCTTGAGATGTTCATCAACTTCATTCAGGGTGAGTGGCATGTTTTGCATAGGCAGGTGAATGAATTGCCCCATATCGGGGCACAGCTTGGCTTGAGGTGGGGAGGAGGAGTATAACAGACCTAATTGCAACAGAATCTGGACTTCTAGGTCACACAGAGCACCCCAGACCTCTGTGAGAGGAGACCGCACAGGGAGAACCTAGGACACTTGACAAGCAGGCCGGTCTGCACAAAGTGCTATACGGCAATCATAATGTCTGTAGCTTAGGATATGTAGCTGAAATCTTACAGCAGATGTAGAGAGGCAAAATAACCAGCTGTAGTGGATTCTTCGTTTTAGATGAAGTTGGAAGTCCTGGCATGCTAGAAGATGGACACTGTGAATGCTCAGGCAAGACACCTGCAAGTAGCTCCTATAAACCAAATAGCAGGCTGCCTCCTGGGAATAACAGGGGTAAGCATTTTATAGACTTTAAACTCCTCTGGGTTTGTTTTGGGGGGTTTTGTTTTTTTTGATGGCTATTCAGGTGACAGCTGGCTGTTTTCCCTTGTTAGTAATGGTTTCCCCTCCTTTTCACTGACCCAGACAAAATGTTAAAATGCTTTCTCAGTGGGGTACTCATGGAAATGAGGGTCTTTTGATAACAAGCCAGCAGTACACAATGCAAGCAGGTGCTGTGCGGACTTCTCTTGTGCTGCAGCCTTGGCCTGCACTACATCTACTGTTCAGGAGTCCTCATCAGCAGAGACCATTGGCTGGGTCGAGTTAAATCCTTTGAGATTGGGATTTAGCCACTTATTGAAACTCGTGTATTGAAAAACTTACTGGAACTAATGACATGAACTTTATTGGATCTCAGGTTCTGGGGTAAGCAAGCCACCTAACCCTGAGACTACTCAGTCCTTGAAAATAACTAGAAATCTCTCACAGAAAGCTCCTGTCACCGTGACATTGCTCACCTAATACTGTAGAATCTGCAGTGCCCTTTTACCCTGACTAGATCCCTCTACCTTGAAGGGTCTTTGGCCACTGGTGCTTGTTTGGTGAGCAGTCAAAGTAGGGATCCTTCTCTGCCATGTGATTTAAGACTGACATTGCAGTTTGAGAATGGGGCACAGTTTGATGCTGTGTTCTCCAGATTGTATGAGCACTGTAAAGTTCTAGTTTGCTTGAACAAAGCAGAATCATTTACCCAGCCAGAAACCCTGGAGTAGAAGCCCAGTAGTAAAGTAGGTGTGAGTGGTTCAGCTCCCTGTAGATATGCAAACAGCGATAAATCAGATTCTCTAATGACAGCACTTTCTTTTTTTTTTCCCCTGTAACTGACCAGTGCACCCAGAGGACACCAGAAAGATGAGAGAAACAGGTCTGCATTTCATGCGGCGCATGCTTGCTGTGCTGCAGATATTTGCTGTAAGTCAGTTTGGTTGTGCTACAGGTCAGATACCCCGCACCCTCTGGCAGAAGGACCAAGCTAATAAAGACTATTCCCCTTTAATTAAGAGACTGGAGCTGTCTGTAGACAAAGTGAAGCAGTTGATATTGAAGCACCAGCAGCAGGACCATGTTGTCAGCTACTCCAGCATGCAGGATGTTCCCTTAGGAGGGCGAGATGAGCTGACTCTGGCTGTGCGGAAGGAGCTGACCATTGCTTTACGAGACCTTATGGCTCATGGGCTCTATGCTTCTTCTCAAGGGATGAGCTTAGTGTTGGCACCCATTGCGTGTTTGATTCCTGCCTTTACCTCATCACCACAGACCATGCACCCATGGGAGCTCTTTGTTAAGTATTACAATACCAAGAATGGTCGCGCCTTTGTGGAGTCTCCAGCTCGCAAACTCTCCCAGTCCTTTGCCCTGCCTGTGACAGGAGGTGTTGCTGTGACCCCCAAGCAGAGCCTGCTGACGGCTATTCACACTGTTCTCACAGAACATGATCCCTTCAAACGCAGTGCAGACTCTGAACTGAAGGCCTTGGTGTGTATGGCTTTAAATGAGCAGCGCCTGGTGTCCTGGGTGAACCTCATCTGCAAATCTGGGGTTCTGATACAGTCTCACTACCAGCCCTGGAGCTACATGGCCAACACAGGCTTTGAGAGTGCACTCAATATTCTCAGTCGCCTGAGCAACTCAAAGTTCAACCTCCCTGTGGATTTGGCTGTCCGGCAGCTGAAAAACATCAAAGATGCTTTTTGACATGTCCTTTGCAGATCAGCCCCCACTTCCTTTTAGGAGGCAGCTATTGATCTCAAGGAGCTTTTTCTTAAGACCAAGCTTGGTTCATTTGAGGATGATCTTAAATTTTACTTGAGTGTCTTAAGTACTTGAATGTCTCAACACTGGAAACGTTCACTGTTTGAATGCCTGTGAGGAAATGCTGCAGACTTTTAGGTTAAGCACCCAACCCCTCGGACCTATGTTCATGCAGCTCTTCAGTCAGTGAAGCTGCTACAGCTATTTGCAGAGGCCCTACCGCTATCATGTGCTAGAAGTGAGGAGCTGCCTGAAATGTAATAAACAAGGTCCTGATTATACAGCCAGTACATAGGAGCAGTTTCCTTTTTTTTTCCTGAGAAGCAACACCTATGCAACACCTGCACAGTGAGCCCTCACAATTTTTAGACTAAAGCAGGGGTTTTCAGCCTTTTTGGATCAGTGTACCCCTGGCGGCTGGATGCGGAGTAGTGTACCCCTGGCGGCAACAAAGGGCGGGGATGGGGAACGTGGCACATGACCAGATGTGGAGTAGTGGCAACCATCGTGTGCAAGCTTCCCCCACCTCCCATGTCCAGGTGGGTGGTGCCTGCACAGCAGTACTGGATGGTGCATAGTGGCATTTCATCCCCACCTGCCAGCATGTACCCCCTACGGCCTTCTCATGTACTCCTGGAGGTACACTTACCCCTGGTTGACAACTCCTGGACTAAAAGATACCATTTGTAGCATTTTGCTGTTCAGTGCAGGGGGAAGGGGAGGTAGTGAAATAGTTTTAACAAATACCTTGTTGTACTTGATGCAACCTGGACTGACATCCTATCTCCTATATTTATGTATAGTATTGATTAAATGTATAAGAGGTCTGGGCTGACATGGTTACTTGGGTAAATGTGATATCTTTTATTAGACAAACTGAATAGTTGGAAAAATTGTTCTTTGCAAGCTTTCAGGCATAGGTGCCCTTCAGGCATAGGGATAGCCTGCTGGCCTTCTCTGTAGGATCTGAATAGAAGCTTAAGCTCTATTCAGTACTCAAAATGCAAGTCTGTAAAAATGCAGGTGCATGGCTGAGACGATCCAGAGGGGAGGGGGGTGCGCAACAGAAGAGGGGAATGCCAACAGATGATAAAATGCAGCTGGGAAAATACAGAGAGTTTACCTGGGGTTATTGGGTGGCAGGCAGGTTATAATGTGCCATAAATCCAATGTCTACATTTAATCCATTATTTTTTGTATCCAGTAGATTTCCGAAGTGAAGTTCGTAGGCTTGTCTATGAAAAGTGCTTTGTAAGTTCCGTTTGAGTATTCGAGAAAGAGTGGCTATCTTATGAGAAATGTGCAGCCACAGATAGTTGGGTATTTTTGTCTTTTATAGATTCTTGGTGTGTGTTCATTCTGGTATGCAGTTGTTTGGTTTCTTTTACGTAGCTTCCATCTGAGCATTTAATGCACTGGATGTACAGGCAGTCCTCGACTTACAGCGTTTTGAGTTAGTTACAATGTTCTGCACTTTTATATATAAAGTGACACTGTTTCAACTTTCTGACACCAATTTCAACTTTACAACACTTAATCTGATGCCAGTGAACAAGTTTGCTGCGTCACTCATATCCCTGGAGAACATCTGTCCAAACTTCATTGGACGCTTTCTTTAAGAAAGCAGACAAGACTCCAGAAAAACCTGCAGCCTGAGATGACTCCAGCCAAAAACCCTTCAAAAAGTCCAACCAGGAGCCCTTCAAAACATATCCAGTAAAGTCTCCTCAAGAAAGTCCTTCCAAATCAATATGATTGCTAGTTACAATATAAATACATTAATGTAGCTATATTATTTATCTATAGTTGATGCAGTACAAAATTCTGGATTATTTTTGGTGAAAATAGGGTATTGGACCTTGGTTCAGGAGCCAACCCCCATTTATAGCATTGTTTTCTATGGGGAAAAATCAGTTCTGAGTTAAGTCGAAACGTTGTAAGATGTGGTTTTTGGGAACCAATTGTCTTAAACCTGAGGACTGTCTGCATTACATTTCTGGAGGTGCCAGGTGTAAGATCCAGGAATGTTAATGGTATGCTGTGGGACATAGTTATTGTGGGAGCAGTGGAGATGTGTTGGCAGGTTTTACGTTTGGTGTCCTGGTATGGTCTAGATCAGGATGGGCAATTATTTGGGCCTGCAGCAGTTCTGGTAAGCTGCCATGAGCCAGTCAGCACCCCCCCACCCCCACTTCCTTGCAACAGCTCAGAGACTATGCCCTGCAGCTCCTCCCAGCCACTGCCAACAGTGCACAGTCCCAACCTTGGTCCGCCCTGTGCCCACTCTGGACCTGATCTGACAGACCAGCTGGAACCTGTGTGCACAGCCCTGACCCCAGCCCGTCCTGTGCCTGCTCTGGACCATCCACCCATGCTGAGCCAGTGGCCAGGCACAAGCTGCTGCTGCTCTACAAAGGGCAGGGCAGGGAGTGGCTCCTTCCTCTCACTGCTGCCAGGCCCTTTTTGTTGCAGCTGCCGGGAGGTATGTCACCAATTTACTCAAATTTGGGTCACTCAGTTTACCCAAATTGACCAAATTACATCAGTCACCACCACCCAATGATGTTGAAAGACCAGCAAAAGCATTGCTTACCGTAACAATGTGGCTCCACTAATACCTCACCTTACCTAAAGCAGAGCCTTTTGACAACTATAGTGGAATGTGGGAAGGTGGAGAACAGGCTGTGGAGGCATATTGCCTCACAACAGCCCAGAGACCATGTGCTTTGATGCTCCTGGCCACTGCCAGCAATGCACAGCCCCAGCCTGTCCCACACCTGCTCCAGACTCTCCCTGGCTGGGCCGGATGAGCTGGAACCTGCACTTACAGCTCTGAATCCAGCCTGCACTGCGCCTACTTTAGACCACCTGCCCATGCTGAGCAGAGGCAGTGGTTGGGCACAAGCTGCTGCTTGATGTGGGCAAAAGCGAGCCCTCCCCCTCACCACTGCTGGGCCCTTTTTGCTGCAGCTACCCACAGTCCACATCTGGGCTCTCCTGTAGCTTCTCGCTGCCACTGTCACTGCTGCCTGTGGGCCAATCAGTGGGGCAGCGGTACCAGTGGAGAGGTGCTGCAGATCAGTCCTGGTGCAAGGTCTGGGTGGCTGCAGCAAAAAGAGCCCAGGAGCAGTGAAGGCAAGTGTCTGTTTCTGCCTGACCACTGCTGCTGCTCAGCATAGGCAGGTGAGTTTGGAGCAGGTGCAAGGCAGGCTGGGGTCAGGACTGTGCACATGAGTTCCAGTTAGTCCAGAGTTGGTCTGCTGTGCTGGGCCAAGTCTGGAGTGGGCACAAGGCAGGCTGTGGTTGAGGCCAGTCAGTACCATGGGGCTGGGGTCAGTGGTGGCAGCAGCCAGGAGCTGCTGCTGCCTGGGCTGCCTAGAAAGGCAGTTTAGCTGTGGAGCCACCCTGACCCCACAGCATGTCCAGGGGGTGATCAGATATGCCATAGTCTGGACAGTATCTGGGTCAGGAGGAGCGGAGAGACCCACCATTGGCTGGACAAAGTCCTTCCACAAGCCATATTTTGTCCACCTTGGTCTAGACCCATTCAGTGTGCTTTGGGTCATAGGAAGTTTGCTTCTGGTGATGGGCTGGCAAGGTTCAGTGCCTGTTTGAAAGCTAGGATAGGTGGTTCTCGAAAGATATTTTTAAGAATTGGGTCTTCTAGCATGGGTTGTAATGGAGGATTTTCTGTATAGGTTCCAGGGGAAGGTGGCATGTCATAACCAATGGTGTGCGATTCTTGGGGATTTTCTTTTTGTACTTCATCAATTCTTCACATGGTATCTAGGTGGTTCTTTCAAAAGTTCAATCTGTGTCTCTGGAGGAGTGTCCTTGTTGAGTGAAAGCCCTCTTGAGATTTGTGTGGTGACAATTGTGAGTGCAGACTTAGTGGTATCAGAGGGTTAAGCTGTATATTACAGCTTTCTTGGTGTATTTAAGGTGAATGCTGGGTCTGTAGATATGTATGTTGGTCCATGTGTTGTACGTGGTGGTTTGCATTTCACCATTCTGGATCTTGACTGTAGTGTCTAAAAAGGAAATGTTGGTGCTGGAATATTCCAGAGACAGTCTGATGGAGGGGTGATGATTATTATATTTGTGATGGAAATCAGTTGGAGATTCCAGCTTTTCAGTCCAAATGATAAAGATGTTATCTATATATCTTAGGTGTAGCATAGATTTGGTGCAGTTCTTGAGGAATTCTTCTTCCAGGTAGCCCATAAAAAGGTTGGCTTATTGTGGGGCCGTTTTGGTGCCCATAGCTGTACCCATGGTCTGGAGAGAGTATTGGTTATTGAAAGTGAAGTTGTGTGAGAGAATGAAGTTATACGTTCAGTAATATCTTTGGGTCTGTACTCTGATTTGTAATCTTGCTCTTGTAGATATGTAAGGCAGGCTTGGATGCCATCCTGATGTGAGATGTTGGTATATAAGCTGGTAATATCCATGGTGGCTAGGAGGGTTTTACTGTGAAGGTGGTTTATGTTTTTAAGTTTTCGTAGAAAGTTTGTTGCGTCTTGGACAAAACTTGCTCTTTGGGTGACAAGGTTTTAGGATGGATTCAGTGAAACCTGATATTTCCTCAGTAAGGGTTCTATGGTTGGATATTATTCCATTATTCCATAGCTGGATATTAAGAGGTCTGGGAGTAATTTTTGCTCTAAGACTTGATTGCTGCTTTTTTGTAGGATTAGTGGCTACAGAAATCCACACAAATACAGGGATGTTCTTCAGATTCTATGGTGATAGGATCAAGCATTCAGCCTAGCACACTATTAGTGCAGGGCTTCATAGCAGATGTATCAATTACTTTAGCCCATGTAAACAATTAATATTTTTTTTTCAGTTACCATGAGCTAAGTGGCCTATATGATGCAGGAATACTTGTTCACATTGCTTTTTACAAAATGATGATAGGTCTAGAATTTTAATATTCACAGTACAATTGCTGATTATGTTTGGTGATTGTGCTGCTGCATAACAGCGCTTTCTGTTTATCTGAGGGTTAAATTGCCTTTGGTATAGCTAATTCTGCACTCAAATTAGTCGGTGTTTTTGAGGGGACTTAATTGCTTAGCTTTTAGACTGCATATGAGAAGTCATTCCTATCATCCAAAACAAAAAAAAATGCTGAGGGTAGAGCTTGGGGGGTGGTCTATTTCAGTGGTTCTCAGCCTTTTTATACCAGAACCCATTTTTAAACATGGATGGCCAGTCCTCACTCAGTTTAAGTAGAAAATACCCACCCTGGTCCCTCACTCCCAGTCCATTGCCCCCAACCCTGACCCTCCAGCATGTGGGGATAGGGGGCTCCAAGCAACCCTTTGCAGCCTGTAAGGGAAAACATACAGTTTCCCACATTTTTCTCCTTTAAATGAGAATCCAATTTTAAAGTTTGTTTGAAACCCTTTTGTATATTGTTGCAACCCACTTTTGGGTTGTAACTCATGGGTTGAGGAACACTGGTCTATTTTGTACCTGAAGCAGGCAGTTGTGTCTTGAACTTCAGGTAGTTGCTTTGCATTTGAAGCTGTAATGTCTCGTTTTGACTTCCTGGAAAAAACAGGAACATTCTGCTGTCAAAGCAAGGGAAAATAGGAAGGGATTGACAATATCCAGTTGTATACTTAGTAGCTAAAAAGATGCTATCAAGGTAATTCCTTTATTCTCTCCCTTCCCCCTCCCCTTGCCAGTTTCTTTCTGTTGTGTACACACCAGTTTGATGCATCAGGCTCGTTATCCTGAACTTTTTTTCTGTATAATCACTGAAGTTGTTCTTGTCCTTGATGAAGAAACCTAGAATTACATAGGCTGAAAACAGACTTGGGCCATTGAATATGGGGGGCTTGTCTGCTGTGGGAAGTCCATGACAAAGGTGCTGTTAACTTCAGTAGAACTACTCTGCCTCCCTTCTCACTCCCCAAGTGTATTCTCATAGTTTATGCATGGTTGCCGCAGAGTGAAGATTTATCAACTGCTACAAAGAGGGAGTGGTTTCCTTTACGTAAAAATCAGTAGTTAGTAATACAATCTTCTGTGTGTGTTTATTGATAGTCATATGTGCAGAAATAGTTTACTTAGAATCACAGTTGCTGGTTTTCATTTACGCAAAATAGCTTTCACCTTATTTTCTGAGACATGATAAAGTATGCATCATCAAAACGTTCTGTCCAAGGATATAAAAAATTCTCTCTGAACAAGCCACACAAATTTGACCCTTTACTTCCTTGGAGAGCAAATTATGGAATTATGATCTAGAAGTAGGTTTTCATTTAAAAATTATTTCCATTGAATGTTCCCATACTTCTGCGGCTTTTAGTCTGATATCTGTGCACACTTTTGTCAAGTTTGTTACTCCTGGCTGATCTGCAACTGTCCAAATGTGTAAAGTGTTTGAATGCTAGAAAAGCTTTTTAAATGGTTATAAAAAGCTTGTCTTTGTTCAATTCCCTCTTCCTTTTTGTTTATAGTGCTTCTTCAGGAAAAAATTGTTTTGTGTCAATTAGCTATTTATCTCCTAGTGTTTGATTTTGGTTGTGTACATGTGTGCTAGGATGAAGGTATTTGTGAAGAATAGTGGTAGCTAATCCTGAAAATCATGGTGGTTCACGTATCTTGTATGACTTGTATTTTATTTGATGAATCGTTTGTTTGCTGTAGCCTCCTTCTTTCTGGCCTTGAATTATCAATGAAAGTGTAGAGCTGCTCCCTCTGGTAGTCTGATACGTGCATTCTTTATTCCAAGTAAGTGAAAATGCTGGAAACAGGAGGCTAAGCCCTGTTCCAGTAGCATAATGAAAACAAAGTGAGGAAGATGCCAAGTCTAGATCACTCATTCCCTAGCTCATAGGTGCTGCTTTGTGCAGGTTGGGAGTGGAGCTGGGAGCCCCAGTATTGCTTCCTGAATCACTGAGAAAACACCAAGAAAAATCACAGAGGCAGCCATGCATCCAAGCAGCCTGCAGCACCCTGCCCCACTGCCACGCTGTCACTAGACTGGAGGCTGCAGCACGGAGAGTGGCTTAAGCTCCCTCCCAGGGGCCACTGCTGCCCATAGCAACCCAGATCACTTCCCTTGGCATGGCCCAACATACCCCAACCTTGACCCATGCCTTGGTTTGGTGTGCCAGGGTCAGATGGTAGGGGAGCCACAAAGGGCCTGATCCCCGTTGGCGGTGGTATGTGCATGCATGCCTCTGGCTGGACAGCAGGGAAGGGACCACAGTTGTGCTGCCCCAGCCCCTTCCCCGTGGTATGTCCCAAGGTGCTTGTGCATCCACTGCTGGCCATGGAGTCTGGGCTGCTCACAGCAGGCAGACTGCAAACAGCTGCACTGGGGTCCAGAGCCCTGGCCCAGCTCCATGGCCAGTGGTAGCTGCATGCACACCCCAGAGCATGCTACAGGGAAAGGACTGGGGCAGTACAGCTGTGGAGATGCACATACACCCACCACCACCAATGAGCCAAGGCAGGACTCTGCAGACCTTGATGCAGCAGCTTGCAACCTTCCATTTGCCTGCCACAGGTGGCCTGGGCTCTGGTCAGCAGGCAGTGGGGAGGCTGCAAACTGCTGCATCAAGGTCTGCAGAGTCCTGGCTTGGCTCATTGCTGGTGGAAGGTGGACATACAACTCAGGGTGTGTAGCAGGGGAGCAGCTGTGCTGCCTCACCCTTACTTGCAGTGGGCCCCGAGGCATTTGTGAAGCCACCACAGAGCTGGGCTGGGGCTCCAGACCTCGGTGCATCGGTCGCAGCCTCCCAGCTGCTTTGCCACATCTGGACCAGACTCTGGACAGCAGCTGCTTGCTATAGCACCCCAGCTGCTCACAGAAGAACTTGCAGCCTCTCCACCACCTGCTGTGACCAACCCAGGCTCTGGCAGGTGGCAGCTGCTCAGTGCCTGGGCCAGATGTGGTGTGTCAAGTAAAACTGTCTCACATGCCAGAGGTTGCTGACCCTTGTCCCAGAACCTGATGCAGGGAGCAATGCAGACTTGCAGAACCCAAGAATGCAAGAGATCCTGAGGCCCTGCAGTTCTGCAAATTCCACTATTCTTGTATGTAATGCTGTTTGTGACTGTGACCTGGAGCTTCCACTGCCTGGATGGTCATTTGGCACTGAGCGTTTGAGACGCACTGCCTGGCCACTTTTAATGTATGAATAACATGTATAAAATAATGTAGTGTCCATTAAACACTGTTGGCTAATTGAGATCTTGTCTGTATAGACTTCCCTAGTGCTGGAAGGAGGTGATGACAATGTGGGGTTGGGTCCAGGAAAGACATGTTAAGGGGGGTTGTGGTGGGGGAGGGGAGGAGTTGAGAGCTGGGGCTGAGGATGGGGGAGGGTGGTAAATCCTTAGCTGGGTGCTGAGCACAGCTCTGGAGCTGTGGTAGGGGAAGGGAGGCTCATACTAATCTGTAGTGAGGCCACACATGCTGCTGCCCTAGCACTGCTATTGGGTTTCTGTAGAGGGATGGGCTGGGGTATTAGCTTAAGCAGCAGAAGCTGGTGCCTCCCTACCCATGACAAGATGGTATGTTCTCTTATTAAAAGTCCCCTCCCTGAAGCCCTTCTGGTTGCTGCTAATTTAGAGCCCTACTTTAGAGCAGTAGGTTAATGGAAACTTTTTCTGCAGCTGCTACTACTTCACAGTGGTAGCCTCAAGTCAAGCCAAAAATAGGGTGGACTAACCCAGTGGTGCCCAAATTGCTCTGCAGACCAGATAAGCAGTGCCAGCCAGGTCCCGTCATGGGCCAGATACTAGCACCGGGCCTGACCAGCCTGCAGGTGGGTTGAGCAGCCCAACTTTCATCTGTCTGTGTGGGGTGGGACACAGTAGCCCCGAACTGCATGGATCGGGGAAGAAGCAGGTGGCAGAGTGCCTCCAGTCCAGGTGCGTGGGTTGCAGCCTGGTCTCAATCAGTCCCAATTCCAATCCTCATCCCATAGTGTAGTGGAAGGGGTGGGGCAAAGCAGCCCTAATCTCTGCACACGTGCTGGGGGGAGGCATGGGGAGCAGCACAGCCCCAATCTGGAGTGGCCCTGGTCCAGAAATACAGAGTGGGACATTAAGGGGAGTAGCCTAGCCAGATCTGGACGTGCGGGGGGGGGGGGCCGGCCCTGATCCCCCTTTGCTGGAACGGCCTGGAGGAGGCTGGAGCCAGTCGTGGTGCTTTCCACTGCCAAATTTCCCATCCTTTGGGCAACCCTTATAGGCTACATGTCCCGGCTGCACGCTGAGCACCCTGGACTCGCCAACGCGTCTGTTTTCTGTATCCGTTGTGACCAAAGCGTATGTTGAGTCTGTCAGCGGATGAAGGGAGCTGTAGCCCGGGAAAGCTCATACCAGATAGCGGCGGCGGAGGAAGAAGCCGCTTCCCCCTCCGGGCGGGCGGCCGAGTCCCCAGCGGGGCTGCGCCGGCACGACCGAGCCAAGCACATACCCGAGCGTCCCCGCTCAAGGAAGCCTAGCCCTCGCTCTCCGCGCATGCGCAGACAGGAAGCGGGCTACGTCACCGGAAGCCGGGTGAAAGGCGCCGGGCCTCTCATTCCTTCCTTTTCCGGTCCGGGAGCCATCGGAGCCGGATCGTCGGTGCGTAAGAGCGAGCGGGAGGATCCGTTGCCATCCGTTGGCGCTGGGCCCTGGGGCAGCGGGGGTAGAGAGCCGGCGGGCCCTCGCGGAGGGCTGGTGTCGCTGCCTGGGGTGGGGACCTGGCCGCTTGTGGCTGCAGCCTGCTGTCACTGGCCAGGGCTGGGAGGACCCGGGCAGGCTGCGCGGTGCGGAGAGAGGCCTGCGGGGTGGGCTCCCGCCGCCACCACTGAAACCTCTCTGTCTCTCTCTCTGGCAGAGATGGGGAAGTTTATGAAGCCGGGGAAGGTGGTGCTGGTCCTGGCCGGGCGCTATTCGGGGCGCAAAGCCGTCATCGTGAAGGTAACGTTGTTGTGGGGGCTGCTGGGAATGGGAGGGAGAGGGGGCAGCACCTGGCTGGCTGCTGCTGCCCCGTGGCAGTGGTATGACACAGGCACAGGTTTAAAGGATTATAATGCACCTGCTGCTATTGCCAAGAGCTACTTCTGTGCTGCCTATGTCAGCCTCCCTCTCATTAGAAGTGCGTGGTGCTGGGGGTGCCAGTGAGATCCATCCAGCTCTTGCTGCTTAGCTCCATTGCTCTGGGTGTGTGTAAATCAGTGTCTCTGGGCCCCAGTTCTTACATATTTCAAATAAGCTTTATGAGGCTTAGACCATGCTTGTATGATGCAGGTTGTGGAGGTGATGATGTTATATTTGCCTTCTTTAACTAAGACTTTCTGGAAACATGGCAGCTTTATGTAGCCTTATGAAAGGCTGAGAACAGATGCATTTATTTCTCAGACCTAATGTTCTTTGGCAGGGCCTCATGCTGTTAATTGATAGTAAAAGATTTAATGGGGGTTGTTTGCTTGCAGAAGAGAAACATGAACATTTCTGGAATATTGTGAGCTCTTCTGCTCACACTCTTACCTGTTTGTATAATACGTTTTCTGTTGTATTGTCTGCTTTAGTATTTGACTGATGAACTTCTAGAATCCTGAATTCTTGTTTATGCATCTGCTTCATTCAGAATATCGATGATGGCACTTCAGACCGACCCTACAGTCATGCCCTTGTGGCCGGTATTGATCGGTATCCACGGAAGGTAACCACTGCAATGGGCAAGAAAAAGATAGCAAAGAGATCCAAGATCAAATCTTTTGTGAAGGTATACAACTACAACCACCTCATGCCCACCAGGTGAGCTGGCAGAGAGAACTTACTGGGCTGTTCCTGATAACCAGTACATCGGCTTCCTTCAACATAGCAAAAGTTACTTGTTGGCAAGACCCAGAAACCTGGGCTTCTTCCTGAGTTGTGTATCAGTGTGGCTGAATGTTTGGTACTAGAAAATAACTTGGTGTTGGAAAAGATTTGTAGCCAGCTATGAATAGTATCTGGGATTCCAAAGCTACAGTGAAATGTTAATGATATCCCGATTTTCTTTCTCATTCAGATTTAGACCAGTGCTGTCTCTTCAGGATGAGCACAGTGGCTGAGCTGTTCTTGCAGCTCTTCTGGTAGTGGTTTATATTTGAGCTTTGGCTGAAAGGGCAACAGTTTCCCTTCTGTGAACTGCAAAGGAGATTTGAAATAATTCCTGTTGGAGGGAAATTCATAGATTGGAGCAGAACTACATAATGCTGTTGTATTCCCTCCCTTTTCTGTTGCTGTTCCCTGCTAAATGTGAAGTGTTAGGTAGAACAGAAGTATTCACTGTACTCAGATGCATATTGGAGCCTATGGCCTCAGGATCTCTGGAGTGCCATGACACCAGCCCAAGTCCTTGGATTTATTTTAATTGCTACTGTTATCTAGTTTTCATTTAGTTATTTGCACATGACTTCTCTGCCTGGTATGTGGGCATCAGCGTATCTTGGATGTTTTATGCCTTACTCTTGGTTTGTTCAGGTATTCTGTTGATATTCCTCTGGACAAAACTGTTGTCAATAAGGATGTGTTCCGGGACCCTGCGCTGAAACGCAAAGCACGACGTGAAGCCAAGGTGAAATTTGAGGAAAGGTGAGTTGGAAGCTTCTTTCTTTGCCCCCAGCTGACTTGAACATAGAGTAGTCATTCTTTTGATGTTGTTGAGTGATTCAGGCAGACATAAGCCTGCAGCCAGGGCTTTTTGCTTATTTTCAGATTAAATGTTAGGCTTGACAGGTATTGGCTGGAAGACTCAAAGAGCATGTAGAGTTTGGTACAGTTTAATGGTGATATAATGCCAGTATGCTGGCTGCACCCCAAATCATACACTTGTACCTTTCCATTTCTCACCCAAATTGTCCCCATCTTCAGTTGGATCATTGTAATTTTTTCACTTTGATCCTTGTGTCCAGTGTCATTCCAATTCCCCATACACATGGGAGTTGACCTCTCTAGGGTTTGCGGATCCCTAAGAATTGCACTGTGCTCTCAGATGGAAAGTACTGTGTTGATAGGATTTGAATACTGTACTTTTGGAAGAACCTGTGATCATATGGGTACCTAGACCCAGCAAAGGGTGAGGAGTGAGTGGAATCATAAAAGGACTGTTGCTTTATTTTGCTGACAATTGACTCATCACATTCTGGTCCATTTGGCTGGATTTCCCTTTGTACATGTAAATTCAGGGTGCCCAGGCTGTGCTGGCAGCAGTTGGCACTCCATTGTTGTTCTGAGTGACCTATATATGAGCTCCAAGTTGGAAAAAGAAACAATCCAGAATCTGCTGAGGGTTGATGCTCTCACCCAGAGCTGAAAGCACCATGGCTATCTCTTGTGGTGGTTTTCTAGCTGGGAGTATCTTGTTGACAACAGGTGAACTCAGGCCTGCAATTTTCTTACTAACTTTAGGAGATAAATATTGAATATTGTACTTAATCAAATGGGGGAGTAGTTCTGTTAAAGATGGTGTTTGTGGGGTGTGGCATTTTCATGTTGCTTGAGGAACTGCCCATGAGGACTATGTTGTGAAGTCAGAAGTGTGGGACTACTAGGAGCTCTGCTGTGGGCTCCTGGTACATTGCATACAAGGACAGGCTCTCACAAAAGGGTGCAACTGCAGCAAGCAAAGGGTAAAGCCACCCATTTGAGCCACCTCCCAAAGCAGAGGGATGGGGTATGGCTTGCTTGTGACAGTTTGTTGGAGTAAAATGTAACGTGATGTGTGGATTGCTTCTCTTTCAGATACAAGACAGGCAAGAATAAGTGGTTTTTCCAGAAGCTACGATTCTAATTTTTGAATGGCTGCATCAATAAATGTTTATTAAAAACCATGTTGTTGCCTTGTAAGATGTCTTCAGTCTACTGAGCACTTGACTGTATGGAAACTTCCCTTGCTTTATGCTTCAAGCCAAAAGCTGAGAGAGTAATTAGCCCTTCAGCTGAGAGGGTTTATTGGCTATTAAATGAAACTGAATACTATCCCAGGATACTTAAGAGTATTCCCTGTCTTCCCATGCAGTGTTGATGGAAAAAGGAAGTGGCTTTAGCTTTCCAAAAGCAGGGTCACTTGAGGGAGATTCTGAGAAAGTAGGGTAAAAATGAAAAGGTGGTTCCAGCAAGCAAAGGTATTTTACGTGGGCAAAATGAAGAAAATGAATAAAATCTTGATGCTTCTTTTTGCTGGCTTTGGTTTTTCTGGAAAATTGTGTAACTTGTTCAAAGCAAATGTGGCTGTTACTGTAAATGTTCTTGATCACTTTTGTAAGTTTGTTCGTGGGGGAGGTGGCATCCTTGTCCTATCTAAATAGTCTCCACCTACATACAGCTGACCTTTCTCTGGGGGGCAGAAGATAAGTTAGAATCTTAAATCATGGGCATTGCTTAAAGATCAGGGAGAAAGTAGTGAATTACTGACTTCTGACTTGTAAATGAAGCACATGTGTGCAGCAGGGCTGTGTGGTGTTTTGTTTCAAAGCTGTTCAGCTGCACCTAGAGCTTGAAACAGCACAATCAAAATGAAAGAAAAGGCTTTGAAACAAAATGAGGGCACTCAAAATGTTTTGAAACATTTCAAAGCCAGGCTTACTTGGCTGTAATGCTGGTCCCAGGTAGCAGTGGCAGCTGCCTCATCTGGTGCAGAGCTGGTGGCTGATACCCCTGGGAGGAGCCCAGCACAGCCGTGCAGCCCTCCTAGAGCTATGGGTCCCTGAATCTGCAGGCCAGCTGAGAGGAGACTGCTGCTGCCACCAAGTGCCACAAGTTTTGCTTTTAATAGTTTCAGGTGTAATTTCCCAGATGCCCCTACACTTCTCTCCTTGAAACTTGGCAGGCTTTGTGCCCTCAGAAGGGGCTACTGTCCCAGCAATTTGCATCCAAATCAGGCAAGAAATGACATTTTACACATTTTCATGATTCCCCATTATAGCCTATGGATGAAATGTCAAGACAGTGAAACAATTTCAACTAAAGGAAACAGAGCAGTGTTTCAGAACGAAATGACAACATGAAATGTCCCTTTGAAATGGTGAAAGGCAACTTGAAATGAAAGAGCTGTACAAAACAGCAGTTAGGTGACTGGTAGGGAGACATTCCCCCCACCCCTGTGATAGACTGACAACAACAGCAGCTTCTGCAGGTGGTCACCGCTTGCCAGCTCTGCCACTCACAAACTGCTCCCCAGCCTCCGGATGCACCGGTCATCCACATCCGTGGTGCAGCTGGACAAGTAAATGGGCCATAGAGTCATAGAAAGTGTTAAAAGGGACCTCAGGAGGTCACACCTAGTCCACCCCCTGCTCCAAGCAGGACCAGCCCCTACTAGATCATCCCAGCCGAAGCTCTCTAGCCAGACCTCCGCGGATGGAGCTTCCGCCACCTCTCCGGGTAACCTGCTCCGGTGTTTGACTGCCCTCCTAGTGCCACAGTTCTTCCTACCATCCAACCCAAACTTCCCGTTGCTGCAACTTGAGACCCTGCCACCCCTGAGAACAGCGGCATTCGAGGGAGGGCCCTTCTGGGGAAGGCAAGGATGCCTTAAAAGCTGCTGTCTTCAGGAGACCCTCGTTGGGGGGCGGGTCCCTAAAGCCGCGCGGCCCTGAGGGAGGCGGCGGGGCTGTGGAGCTGCCGGCAGCCCGGTGCCCGCCGTGCCAGGGTGAAGCCCGTGCGTGCAGGCAGCCGCGGGCGCCGGGAAGTGTCCCTGCCCCGGCGGCGGGAAGGGGGCCGGGCTCACGGGGCTCCGAGCAGTCCCGCCCGCAGCGGGCTAGGCCGGCCTTTCCTCCCCTCCCGGGGCGGGGCGTGTGGCGAAGCTCCCCCGGCAGAAACGAAAGTGAAAGCGGAGCCGGAGCCGGGCCGGGAGGTGAGGGATCCGGCACTGAGGGTGTTGGAGGGGGGGGACTTGTGGCCTGAGCCCCGTGAGGGCTGGCCGCTCCCTGCGCCGGGCTCCGGGAGGTGGAGCGGGGAAGTGGAAACCGGGCCCCTGCCCTGCCCTGCGCTCCAGGCGGGTCCCCTTCCTCCCTGCTCCCTTTGTGGCCCAGCTACTGGGTACACTAGGAAGGTTTCCCTGCCTGGTTGGCTCCCCACCTCTATTGGAGCTGCTGCCTGGCTCCCTTGCCCCCTCTGACATGTAGGGCTCCATCTTCCCTTGCTTTTCCTCGTTGCTTCCCAGAGCACTGGGCACCTTGTGTCCATGGCCAGCGAGCAGGGTGATCTCAGGCCAAGCACTCAAACTCAGACCCATGTCCAGGGCTCCAGCTCCCTGCAGCGCACCTTCCCCACCCTTTGATGCTATAGTGATGGGCTGCAGGACATGGGGTTTCTACCCAAGGCCCCCCCCCAGCACAGCTGGCCGTGTCTGGTGCTGCCAAGCCTTGCCCAGGGGGAGGGCAGAGAGGTGGTTTTGGTGCCCAGTTCTGACATCCTGGTGCTTTCCCTCCACAGGTGCAAGCATCACAATGATGGATTTGGAGGAGGTAATCACTAAACAGGCACTCTATGGGCCCTTGCTGCCACCTGCTTTTTTTTGCAAAAGCAAAAGTGGAAATTGTCCTGGCAGGAACATTTCCCAGGGGGAATGGCTGTGGGTGGAAGCATACTGGAGAGCTGATATCAAGGAGCTCTCTCAAATTTTGGGCAAGAACATAGAGCCAGAGACCCCCAGAAGGTAAGCTGAATGTCTGAGTTTCACAGGAAAGCTCCCACACATCTCTCTATGTTTTTCATGAAGTGCTCTGTGCTGTGTTGTGTAAGGCTGGGGTTGATAGGGAAGCCTGCAGGGTCACTAACCTTTCTTGATCTTTAAAAGTCCTTTGTCCAGCTGCCGGATGAAGACTCACTGGAGAACATCTTTCTTCCAATGACACCTGAATGTATCCAGAAAGAGATTGAGAAGAACAAGGTGCGTCCCTGCCCTCACTGTAGAAAGTCAGTGTCATATTTTATACACTCTCATATACAGTGTATTTTATACACTGGAGTTTCCTGGGAAAAAAGTTCGCTCAACTGCTTTCCACAATGGTGGGGCAGGGGGCAGCGCTAACCATGCTTTGTGGTGCCTTTTCCAGGACCGCTGTTTTGCCCTGGAACAAGACAGAGAAGACCTGAAAGCAGCAAAGGAAGCTTCTGAGCAGAAAATTCAAGAATTCAAAAAAGAAGCAGAACACCTTCGTGAGAAACTTGAGAAAGACACACTTCTGAGAAGTGAGCTGGCAGCTTCCTACCAGGTTTGGTTCACGGAATAGACTTTTGCTATTAGACAGGCTCTGCTGGGAGTGTGAGTGGTGACTGGACCACACTATGGGTCAGTAGACCTCACACTTCTGTGATGCTTTTAGTCTGTCTAATTACCACAGAACCATACCACATTCTGGTACAATGAGTTGTCCTTGTTCAGAAATGTGCTAGGGCTGCAAGCATAGAAAGCAGGGGTCTGTCCCTCAGGAGCAAGAGGCATCAGGAGAGCAGTGGGGAGGCTGGAGTCATGGGGAATGCACTGGCAATGCTGCCCTGCTTCTCAGTAGTGTCCCCTCTGCTGCTGCTGAGCTGTTCCTTTCTTCCCAAAGACAAAGTTGCATTTAGCAAAGGAAGAAAGGTACCAACTGCTGCAACTGAAGCAGAAGCTGGAAGAAGAACTGAAAGAGCTGGAGAAGAGGAGAGATGCCTACAAAGAGCAAGAAAAGGTACTGAGGAGCATTCAGCCAGGTTTCCCACTCACCCCATCTGCAGCTGGCAGTTATCCCCAAGGTCTGGCTGGGCTCTGTGACAGAACAGGTCAGTTTGGGCTCCAGCTCTCTTTTGAAGGGCCACAGAAGCCTCTGAATACTTAGAGCTGGGGGTCTTACTAGAGTAGATGCTGGGCCCAGCCAAGGGATTTTGGTGAATACAAACAGTTCATTCAGGACTTCATTTTTGCATCTCGGCTAAAAAAGCTGCATTCAACAGCACAGTATGTGTAGCATCAGGATCACTCCCACCTTTGAGGCCTGGGTATCCGTTTGGAGTCACCTGCACACTCCCTGAATATTTCCTACATTACCATTCAATCATTGACCCTGCTCAACTGGCAAGTGTGGATAGAACCAAGGGCTCTGGGAATTACTGAGTCCCTAGCAGTGGTTCTGTGGGGCGAGCCACTGAGCCCCATGCCCTTGCTTTGGACTGGTGGCTCAGAATGGGCCACAACCGTCTCCTGTTTTGCCCTGCAGGCTTTGCCCCAGGTGCTGCCCTCCCTGCTGGAGCGGAAGATGGTGTTCAAAGGACACGTGACTAGGGAGGACACAGATTCACTGGCTATGACTCTGTTGGTCCAGTACCCACTGCTGGGGGGCTCAGCACTCATCACCTTTGAGAACCCAGAAGGTAAGAGTGAGAGCAGCATTGCAGCCCCAGCCAGGCAGCCTACCTCTGATCAGTGCACAGCCTCATACTCAAGAGGCCTTCATGACTATATGCAGCGCATGGGTTACATGGAACAGTGTCTATTTAGGCTTCCTTCTCCAGAGGGCCCTGGGCCTGGAGTTGGGGCCCTGGCATATCAGCTCTTCACATAGGAGCCTGGAGTTGCCCCATCAGTATTGTAGAGCCCTGCTACCTTTTTGCTCTCACCATCAAATTAGAGAGTCAAGACCATGCCTGACAGCCTTGCCTCTCTCTGTCCATCTGGCTGGTGCCATGTCCTGCTCTGGGTTCCCTCTTCTGTTCCAGAGCAGCCCATCACCCCCTGCAGACCTTATGGGTTTCTTTCTGTCCACAGTTGCCCGCAGGATCATACAGAAGCAGGAACATGAGGTGGAGCTGGATGAATGCCGGGTGCGAGTGTGGGCAGGGCCAGTAGAGCTGCTGTTGCCATCGTTTTTGGAGGTAAGGTTTATTCCCCAAATAGCCTGCCTATCACACCCTCCATTAAGACTCCTGTCTCCAAAAGAAGAACTTGCCCCTCCCCAACACATACTCACTGTAAGGCCAGGCAGCATCTATCCCTGCTGTGGGCATATACCTGACTGCTGAGTGACCAGTGTCTGTTACTAAGATAACTAGGGATATCATTAGCCTGAAGCTTTCCCAATAGGGTGTTGGTGGGTACCCAGGTCTAAGGCATAGGCATGTAGCTTCACTGTCACTACCACCCCTGCAAAACCCTTCAGTGTCCTGGGAGCTGTGGTCCCACTGCCGTGGCTACAGCCATAACTGCCCCACACTGGCTCTGTAGATTGAGATGAAGAAGAACAGCAGGCGCATTCTGGTATCTAATCTGCCCAGCCTGGATCTGTCGGAGGAGCAGCTGCTGGACAAGCTGGAGCTCTTTTTCAGCAAGAAGAAAAACGGGGGCGGCGAAGTGGAATGGAGGGAGTTCCTGAGTGACACGAGGCACGTGGTGCTGTCCTTCATGCATGACAGAGGTGTGTATGGACACCTTGAGCACTGGGCATCAGCATGGAGGGATGAGACCCAAGCACCCTGTCAGCTGCCATTCCAGCTGCTCTCCTATAGAGCTAGAGTGGAATGAACTCCTTTCTGTGTCTGTGAGAGCAGCAGAGAGGGAGGAGGAGGAGGATGGGGCAGACTGGGCAGCTTCTGCTCCAGGGGCTGTTCTGGCTCTCAAGGGCTCTCCATAGAGTTGTAGATGCCTGTGCTAGTACCTGATTGAATCCACATCCTCCAAGCACACAGCAAAGATGAAGGCAGCTGGTGCTCAGGTCTCTCTGCTCTCCCTCTGCAGTGGTGGAGGAGCTGATAAAGAAAGGGCACTTCCAGATCCAATTTGGGAAGACAATACATGAAGTCAGAGTGACACCTTATGTGAGTGGAGCGATCGCAGACCTGCAGGTAGGTATGGGAGCCTCAGTGGTCTCTCACCCCTTATATGAACCCTACATGGTTGTTTCTGCTTGCTCCCAAAATGCCCTACACGCCAGTGTACCTTTGTCCATCCCCCACTGCACTGAAAAATCTCATTGTACTCCTATCCATTGCCTTCCCAATGAGCCCCAAACCACCCTGCACAGCATTATGTGCTTCCCTGGCCTGCGTGCCCCAGCAAGGCCAAAATGGGGAGAGGCTGAAAGTTGGCTTCAGAGAACCCAACTAGGAAAGCTTCCTTCTGCATTCCCTTAAGTCCCTGTGGGGGGAAATTTAAGCCCAGCTAGATGCACCAGGGCTGCACTACTCCCAGGGGGAAAGGAGGGATCTAGCTGAGGTGTAGGCAGAGGCAGCTGGCACTGTCTCAGCAGAGCCAGACCAGGCAGAGGGGCTTTATGAAGTACTTATCATGCCCCTGGGTCTTGCAGTCAGTGGGCTGAGGGTTTGCACGTTAGTGTGCGCTGCCTTATCTCATCACTGCCCTGCTGTTTCTCATCCTTGCCCTGCCCTGATTCTAGAGCTGAGATCTGAATGTGACATTTGACTCTAGCCAGAAAGGGGCTTCTTTCTCTCCTCCCTGCAGCTGCCCTTCCCACAGCTCAGGCATCTGCACAGTGAGACAGTGACAGCAAGAACCAACAGGTGTTCAAGGGCTTTGGCAGGTTCACTCATCTTCTCTTTCCTCTAGTTCCATCCATCCACCTGCAGCAGGACCGTGCTCCTGTCGGGGATTCCAGATGTTTTAGATGAGGAGGCCATGCAGGATGCCTTGGAGATTCACTTCCAGAAGCCAAGCCAGGGTGGGGGTGAGGTGGATGCCATTAGCTATGTCCCAGCAGGCAAGCATGGGCTAGCCATCTTTGAGGAAGACACGGAATGATACTCCTCTGCAGTCAATAACCAGAGCATGGTTGGCATTCAGGATTGAGGACTGGGTCTGAGAAGGCAGACTTCTCTCTGAAGGGCTTTGCCAATGAATCAAACCTTATAATTGAACATCGTGGTCTGCTTTGTGTGGAATTAAAGTGTTGGAGCAGTTGTTTAGGTTTTTTGCCTGCAGTCTTGGGTCTGACTCTTTATTGGCCCCTACATCCTCTGTTCTAGATTTGAGTACTACTAAGAGACAAGGACCTTGCAAGAGACAACTGGAGCAAGAAACCTATTTTAGGGCTTTCTGTAGGGCTTTCTGCTTTTGGAGCTGTGCAGTGGAAAGGCCCTGCCAAGCAGTGGAGGTGAGTGGAGCCTTGGCCATCATTGGGATGTTAGGCTGAAGGCAGGGTAGAGTAGCACTTTAGAGCAGTGGTTATCAACCTCTTTAGACTCTTTAGACCCTTGTTAGATTCAGGGCACTCCTTAGCTTTCTCTCATTTTTTTGACTACAGAAAATTATAGAGCAATTCTTCTATTGCAAAGATCTCAAAGACCACTACGGAGCAGAGTGTTTTTGACAGTATGGATTCCTGTTTGAAATCTCTGGGTTTATCTTGTTAACCCTGTTTAGGAGTTTGCATCTCTAACAATGCTAATATTGTGCAGCACCCTTAAAAGGACCTCATGGCACCGTGTCACCCTGGTGACTTTGACTGAGTGGCATAAGCTTTCATATGTGACAACCTGCTTCTTCACATGCTATTAAATGATGCTAGAATCTGTTGTGGACAATGTTTTGCATAAATTGAAATGAGCAGCAGGTAAAAGGACAAACCACTTTCTGGTTTGCAGAATAAGCAGTGTTTAGCTCAGCTTGGGAGCAGATGAGAACCTGTGCCAAGCACAGTAGGAGCATAGTACTGGACACGACCATCACCAGTCATTTGCTGAGTACAGTGGCCTTGATGGTGTTTTATTCCAAGCAGGCTTTGCTCTTCCTTCCCCATGGGGTAAGTGAAGGAGTGTGAATACCAGCTTTTCGGTCACTACAGCAACTCGGGCCCTGCTGAAAGCAAAGTGGGGAGAGCGGTCAAGCACTCATGAGTGTGTAAGTGCAGGATGTAGCCTGCTGACTTGGGCTGTGTAGGGAGCACATCCTCCACTGGGTTCATTTACACACCCAGGGCATTGCTGTACAGATGAACACCTGGACTGGGGTTCAGGCCCATCAGCCCTTGAAGGTGCCAGGTCTTACAGTGGCTGGGCAAAGTTGATGGGTGAAGACACCTACTCCACTTCTTTCAGCTTGTGCATGCTGGTCAGCCAGATTCAGCTCCTGTCTGGCTGTTGAATGGGTACATCTATGTTTTTTTCTTCCAAGGTCTGGGGGAGAGGGGTGCCTAGTGTCACCCTAGCTCCCCCCTTTGTCCTACAATCCAACCTTCCTGCTGCTGGACAGGCTGGCTCACCCTGGTAACAAAAGTTTTGCTGTAGGACAAGACCAGGTCCCACCTGCTGGCATTTCCAGGGTGTCCAGCACAGGGCCTAGAGAAGGGCTAGCAAACATGGGGCTGCTGTTGTTGGTCAGGACAGGGATGGGGGAGGGAGAGGGAAGGGGCAAGAGGTTTATTAGCTTCCTGCTTCTGGTAGCAACCGCTCGGACACTGGGATGAGCAGATGCAGGCCTGCGGCGTCCGGGTGCAAGGGTGAGGGCTACAGGGTGCAGTGGCAAGGAGGGTCACCCTTGCAGGAGCTGCTGGGGTGCCCTGAAGCGTGGGGACAAGGGCCCCGTGAGCCCGGGGCAGCGCTGGAGCGCACGGACCAGCTCGCCCCGACCTGCCTCTAGCCCCGGGGGTGAAGCCCAGGCGCCCCCGGGGGGCTGGGGCGGCGCGGGTGCGGGGCTCGGGGCCAGCGACGCTCGTCCCCCTGGGCTGGGCTACGGCAGCTGCTCCCGGCGCCCACCCCCGCCGCGGGGCCGCGGGGCGGGGCAGCACCTCCGGCCTTTCGCTTTCGTTTCCCCGCCGGAGTCGGGATCGGAGCCGCAGGTAGCGGGGGGCCCGGCCCGCTCCTGTCCCCTGGGCCTGGGCGCGGCGGGAGGAGGGAGCGGGGCCCCGCCAGTGCCGGGAGCCGCGGGCCGGGGCGGCGGCAGGGCCCCGAGCGCGGGGCGGGCGCTGCCGCTCCCAGCCCCGGGGGAGGGGAGAGCCGGGAGCGCTGGCCCCTTTCCGGGCCGGCCGCTGTCCTCTCGGGCACCCCGGCAGTGCCCCGGGCCTGGGCCTGGGCCTGGGCCCGGGGGGGTGCGTGTCCCGGCCAGCTCTGGCGCTGCGGGGTGGCAGCAGGCCGCAGGCACGGCACTGGGGCACGACCGCCTTTCGGGTGGGTGTTAACCCCCTCGTTGTTGGCTGACTGCGCGGCCCCGTCCCCGGCCTGGCCCTGCGCTCCAGGGGCGCCAGCAGCCGGAGGCATTTGCCAGGTGGCCACCTGATCTGCTGGGGCCTAACACAAGGTACCTCACTGCCGCACGGTGCCTGCAGCAGTGCATAGGGTGGCCGTTCGTCCCGGTTTATAGAGGACCATCCAGTTTTCTGGTTCTCTGTCCTCTATTGATATGAAACCGGACTCCTTTACATCCCCTTTTTCATCACTTGGCACCACCGACACTGCTGCGGTAGCTCCCTGCTGGCTACTACCACACCCCCCTCACCACCACCGCCTGTGGGAGCTCGCGGTGCCCCAGGAGGCACGCAGTGTTCGTGGTGGTGGGGATACAGTTGCTCCTGGTTTCCTCCGGGCTCTCCCTTTGCGTGTGACAGAGTCAAACTGGGCCATGAAGTGTGGTCTATTCCAAGGTCCTTCGGTGGCTGTCAGTGGGGCAGGGCTGTACCCAAGGTTAGCTATGGCCTGGGTTCAGGCTTCACCCTCAACATGGTGGTGGGGACACAGTTGCACAAAATGCAGCTATCCTCTCTTCTTGAGGTACCTTGATGACCACTCTAGCAGTGTACCATGCTGCAGATGGTAACTGGCTGCACATCCAGCAGGGCAACGACAGCCAGGCCATTCACCACTGCCCTAAAGACAGGGGAAACATGGCTCCCATCCCTTTCCTAAAACCTGACCCTGTTCTAGGTTTGCCTCAGCCTAGTGGCCTCCAGCAGCAGGCTCTAAAGGGGCTTTTCCCTGTGAGCAGGGTCTCTCTTCTTCCTGGCAGTGGTGGGGAAGTCCATTATACATCCTTCCCTTTCTGAGTGGATTCCTGGTATGGGGAGGGCAAAGTATGTGTGGCTGGGTGATGCTGTGCGCACTCAGCCGAAGCTGCATTGAGTCTGCAGTTGCTCTCGTGATGACACCTCTCAGTCAGCTCCTGAAGTTTAATGAGCGTTTACTGAGGGCCCCTCTCAAAGGCCTCATTAATATTTATGAACTGCTCAGATGCAGCTTTGTGTGTTAATTGGGCTGTCATGAATGGTGCTGGTGCCAGAGAGACAGCCAGGAACCCCTGGCAGAGCTTTTGAACTCGAGCACCAGGCTCCCTGGGCCCTTTCTGAATGAGTGATGCTGATGTGCATGCAGTAGGGTAGAGCCCTCTGGCTGCATTGTCCATCTGGTCACAGCATGAGGGGCTGATACCAGCTGGAAGCCACACACAGCCAGCAGACTTGCTACACCTGCAAGAGCTGGCTTCTCTGTTGCCCTCTGCAGGGGAACGCTACAGTGTCCCTTCACAGAGGGTGGCTGCACAGTTGGGAGTTTTAATGCCTGAAGGGTGGAAAATAAAAGCCCAGTTGACATTTCAGTTTCCAGTGTAATAAACTGGGCTGGGGGCAGTGAAAGGGGACAGGAAACACCTTGCAGACCATGTGACCTGCAGTCCCCCGAAAATGGCATGGGCAGAGGCTGCCATACTCTGCATGAGCTGTTGGAAGCTGCAGAGCAAGGCCCAGCCATTCACTAGTCACAGAGGTACAGGGGTACTTTTTGAGAGAGCTGGTTTCCCCTGGGCTCCCCCTACCGTCTGACAGTCAGACAGTGGGCCTTAAAGTGTGGTCTGCTCCAAGTTGTTAAGGTCTTCCAGTGCCTGTCAGTGAGGCAGGGCTCCACTCAAGGTTAGCTATGGTCCAGGTTCAACCTTCACCCTCATCAGGTGCCATTGGGCCCATGTCCCAGTGTCTGAGGACCCTGCATTGCTTCAGACAAGCTGAATTCAGCTGCACAGCTCTGTGTGACCATGATCACATCCTCCGCATACAACTGGGCTGGCTGAGGGTGGAGGAGGGGGCTGGGACCTAACCACTAGGCTCAGCTACCACAGAGATGGATGTAGTATTAACCCTTTGATAGCTAGGTCTGCAGTCTGTCTGTGGTCTCCTGCCTCCAAGCCTGGTGCCACAGTCACTACTGCCAGCATGGCTGCTGGCATCTAGTGGATTTATGAGTGCTTTGGTGGTCAGCTGGGGAGTTCAGCATGTGGCCTCACTTTCATGTTGCTTCCACAGATCTGGCCACATGGCTGGCCGTATAGTGCGTGTGGGGGGCATCCCGACAGACATCCCACCAGACAGTGTTGCTGACAAGCTCACCATCCATTTCCTGCGCACCCGCAATGGTGGGGGTGAGATTGCTGACATCCAGATCACAGCTGACTGCCCAGGCTATGCCCTCATCACCTTTGAAGAGGAAGAAGGTAACAGGGCAAGAGGGCAAACTAGCACTAAACGACATGTGGGGGTGAGGGTCAAATTATAATCAGCAAGAGGTCCCCAGAGGGAAACTGGATGGCCATGCACAGGATGGGAGGATAGTGGATCAGGCCCTAGTCCTGTTTGGGAACTCTCTTGGTACCTGCTGTCTGCTTCTCCCTGGGCTCATGCCGCTAGAGGAGAACAAGAAGCCTCCCATCCTGCAACTTGGCTGGCACCACAGTAATGTTCAGGTGACATGTTACAAGAGACAGAAATTATGTCCTCACAGGCTCAGGCTCTATAGTGCTTCCCTTCCTGACTGGGAGCTCCCCAGGCTAGAGGGGACAGGGGAAGGTACTCATTAGTTTATATCACTGTCCCCTGTCTAGTGGCTCAGAGGGTCCTGAAGATGGAGAACCACATCTTATCGACTGGTGGAAAGAAGTACCTGTTGAAGGTGACTGCGGCCTTAGCTGAGCCAAGCCCTGATGAGGTAACGAGCTGTAGCATGTGCTGAAGGAAACTTTGGTTATGCTAGTCACACACCTGCCCCTGCAATAGCTCAGTGAGTGCCCAGGTTGGTACTCCAGGGTGGCTCTGTGCCTCAATAGGAGGTAGAGCCTACCAGGCCTCCAGTCCTCATTGGATTTTAAACAAACTTGTTTCATTCATATTTAAATGAGGATTGAAAGGGACTTTCACTGATAACACCCACTTGCAGTGCAGTGACATGGGCAATTTCACACTTGATCCTTCTACAGTTGCAGTTACCCCACCATAGAGGGAGTGGTGTGGGGAAGGAGACAAAGCTTAGTCTGAGCCTGTGTGTATACAGACAGCTGCTGGAGGGTGGGATTCTGTTCATTTCTTGGTCATTTCATTAGCTAGACAAGTAGGAGGGATTTCCCTCTTGTGGGAGTTTAGGGGAAAGGCTGGGGCCTGAGGCTGTTAAACTTATTCCCATCACTGCTGCTCTTAGCTTTATGCTGTCTGAATGCAGAAGCTTGGCGTTAGAGCCTTCTGTCCGTCTGTTGCAGCTGTCTCCCCCACAGTTCTGTGTTGTGTCAGACAGGCAGCCTGACAGTCTAAGTAGAGGGAAGAGGAAGACACTTTGATCCCACCGCTCTGCAAAGGAGCCCTTAAGTATGGCTCTGGGGAGGCAGGATTTCTTGAGCTCACTTGGTCTGAGCAGCTCCCTGCACATATAGCTGATGTAAGCACTGACCCTTTTTCTAAGTGTGGAAGGGACAAGGCTTTGTCCTAGGTTGCTGGCTCCAGCCCTGACCCAAATGGTCTCCCCTATTAATTACATCCCTGAGGAGTGCCGAAGATCCCTGGCCAATCCAGTCAGATCCACAGAAGGGAAGGAAGGGAGACACTGGGGCAACAAGCATTCCCAGACCCCAGAGGTTGTTTGTCTCCACATGGGAATTTGTATCCAACCTGGGATAAGCATACATTAGGTGAAAGGGAACTCAGAGTGCTGGCTCTTTTTGCCTTGGAGCATCTCTGGGAGCTGCACAGCTGGAAAGGCAGGGGCTCAGGGGGCTAGAGTGCACAGCAGTGCCTGTCTCCCAGCTCTGGGAGTGAATGGTAGCAGGACGCTTGCCTCCCTTGTGTAATGGGAGCGTGCTGTCAGCAGCTGCCTTCTGACTTCTTTTGTACAATCTTTGCAGATATTCGTGGGTGTTTCCATGATAATCGACTATGGGAAGGTCCCAGATGGCAAAACCCTCCTGAGAAACCTGCGTAAGGACTACAGTAATGTGCAGGTTAGCTTTGACCGCAGGGAGACTCTGTGCACCATTAAGGGGCCCTTCATGGAGATGCAGGCTTTCAGCAACCAGCTGCTGCACAGCTTGAACCTTGGAGGCCACCCCACTGTGGAGAGCCGTTTGGCAGGAGCCTGCCATGTGAGCAAGGTCCCTTACATGTCTGATTCCCAGCAAGGGACCCGTTCCCCACCATCAGAGCCACGGACAAAGAAACAGCCAAGTGGCAGCCAGGCATGTGAGGAGGCTGCTGAACGCCCGCTGCACAGAGAGCCTGTGGATGGAGAAGCTGTGGAGCAGCTGGAGGACTTCTCTTTGGTGATGGACTCAGACATCTACATGTACATGCAGAAGTTTTGCAGGGACCAGTACCAAAAGGTGCTGCGCCAGCATAAGGTAGATGTGGTGGATGTCAGCAGCGATGGTGTCACCATTCTGTACCTGCAGACCTCCTCAGAGAAGCCTGGAGACATAGGATCCCTGGTGCAAGCCCGTCTGGTGCTGCTGCAACTCTACCAGCAGCTGGAAGTCAGTCTACGCAAGGAGAAGATCAGCAAGAAGGAGCTGAGCGGTGACAGCAGAATGTGGGGGGGGCTGCCAAGCATCCTGCAGAAGCTATACCCTCAGCTACTCTGTCATGAAGATGAGAATCATCTCTGTCTCATAGGGAATATGGTTGACCTCTCCCTGGCCAAGCAATACATCCAGGATCTAAGCACTAGGCTAGAGGCTGAACATGTGCTCAAGACACCCAGTGCTTCCCTGGCCCCAAACCTAGCAGCCCTTCACAGAGTAGACAAGCCTGCACCTACTGCGGATGTGTCCACTTCAAGGCTGAGGCCTGGCAAGTTGGAGCCGAAAGGAGAACACAAGCTGGCGGTAAACTTCAGTGTCCCAAAAGCCACGTCCCTTGGCAGTGCATGGCCCACATTGGATCGGAGCTCCCTGATGGCAGGGCAGGGGCAACTTCCTGGCAGCTGGTTGAAGGAGGCCAAGGCTCTTGGCCAGAGCAGTCCAGCAGCACAGAACCAACCAGCTGCAGAGGCTCAGCGGAAGGACAAGAAGGAACTGGATCGAATAAAATCCAGTTCCCTGCGGGGAAGACCCAAGAACCTTAATTTGGTCAGCAGCAACAGGGAGGGCAGCCCACAGGGAGGGCAGAGTCTTGGGAGCCTGACAAGCTCTGGTCCCGTAAAGCCCCTGCCCCTAAGCAGTATGTCAAATGCCTTCCAGTCCCTGGGCCTCTTTGATACAACAGGGACCTGTTCTGCCTTGGACTCCAAACCCCTCTTATCCAAAGGTACCCTAAGACGGTCCAATAGCTTCTCCATACCACAGTCAAAGGAAAGCAGTAAGCCCCAAGACCCCAGCCAGACAGCTGGGGGAGACCCTGGGGTGATGGAGGAAATTAGCTTGGACCCTCTGCACTGGGCATATCTGAAGGACGTGCACCAGTCTGCTGTTGAAGAGCTATGCAGGGAGGCAGGCGTGCAGCTTACGGAGCAGGGCAGCAGTGACTGTACTTTGCTGATGCTCCAAGCTGAGGATAGGACCAAAGTTCTCCAAGCCAAGTGGAAGATGGAGTCTCTCTGTCTTCAAGTGTGTCCCAGTCTCATCTGCCAGAGCCTGAGCTATTCTGAGCTTGATGTAGATGGGCCCAGTGATGCGGCCCTGGCTAAACTATGCAGTCTCCTGAAAGGCTGCTTGACTCAGGTGCATCTCAGTAAAGACAGGTACAAGCTACAGTTCACTTGCCCAAAGGGGCTGCTACCAAAGGTGATTGAGGTCTTCCAGAGATTTTCTGCCTGGAGGCTGCATGCACTGCACTCTTTGCCCCAAACTCCAGGGCTAGGCAGCACTCAAGGCACAGAGTGCCCAGGCACCACCCAGGAGGAAAGGAGTCCAGACCCTCCACTGGGCACAGGCTATCACTGCAGCTTGGAATCCCTGCAAGTGGGTTCGAAGCAGCTGGAGATTTACAGTGACACTGATCAGTCAGGCATGCAAGAGGGTGGCTCTGGGCAGATTGGAGCTGATGAATTTGAACCAGAGAGTCCCAAGCGGAGCATCCTGAAAGCCAGCAACTCCCAGCCAGTGTTGGGGCTGGGAGACCTGACCTACCAGCCTGATTCCAGGGATGGGCAGGGAGACAATGGTCACGTTGACACCAGCTTAGCAGACAACCAGCACTTGAGCCCAAGGGACTCTCAGGACCTGCAGAAGGAGGAGAGGCCGGTGGGAGAGCTTGAGGTGGCCAGAGTAAAGCAGGTCTTGCCTGACAAATTCCAGCTTACCAGAGACAGGAGCAGAGGAGGCCTCAGTGAGGAAGCAGGCAGCTTGCGGCCCCCTTTCCCCACAGTAGATGGTGCCCCACAGTCCTTGCCTATCTGGCTGTGCAGCTCTGTGAGTGCCCAGCCATCCTGGGCCATAGGGGGGAGATCCTCCATGCTGCAGCCTGGAAGCCAGAAAGAGGCTTCCTCTATAATAGAAGCTGTGGACACACAGGAAGAGCCCAAGGCTTCAGAGGTGCAGCCAAGGAGCCCCAGCTCTGACACTGGGCAGGAAGCATCTCAGCACCAGCTGGAGACATGTGACCAGTGCCAGACCTTGTGCACGACAACCTGTCGGGCTCCAGGTGGCCAAGCCTTATGCAGGGCTTGCTTTGCAGCAGAGGACAGACTGCCCCTCTGCTCCAGTACCCCCTCCACAGCCAATCAAGGGACCTTCAAGATCAGCTCCCTGTCCCAGAGCCTGCCTGGCTTCTACCGTGACCCGACGCTCAAGCTCGTCTACAACATCCCAGATGGGGTGCAGGGGGTAGGTAGCTGGGCCGAGGGACTTCCCATCTGTTGGGCGTTTGCTGTGGGTGGTTCAGTCCCCTCAGAGGCTGAATGTGTGGGTGTGGCACTGCACAAGTGACAGTCAGAGGAAATGAAGTAGCAAGTGTATAGACAGTGTATAGCAGGTCCTCCTCCCCCCACTATGGTGCATGCGCGCGCGCACACACACACACACACTCTGTAGATAACGGAACAGAGTCCCCACAACTTGCTTCCAAGGGCAGGTCCTCCCAGCCTTTTGAACAGCAGACCATGCTCCTCTGTTGTCAGAAAATATAGACCAGGAATAGGCAACCTCTGGCACATGTGCCAATTATTAGCACATGGAAACTTTTTCCTTGGCATGCCAGGAGGTGTGCAAGGAAATTATTTAAAAAAATATTTAAAGTTGCTGCTTTGGGCTCTCTGGAGCAGCCATGGGTCCCAGGACCAATGCCCAGGAACCAGGCAGGGATGCTGTCTGCATTCTGCTAACCCTGCTCCCTGTCCCAAGCTGTGGACTCCAGCCTGGCCCAGCCCCTGGAGGGGAGCTGCAGGTGGTTGAGGCTGGGGCCCAAGCAGGCACTGCAGAGGACCACTGCTTGAGGCTCCCAGCTGGTTCAGCTTAGAGCACTGCCCACAGCAGCTGTTCCTGGGGCCCAAAGGGCTCCTGCAGCCGGGCCTTGTGGCCAGACCCTTGCACCAAGGTTGGCTCCACTCCACTTGCACTGTGCCCAGCACGCAGGAAGGCTGAGACTGGAGCTGGGAGCTCCCTGAACCTGGCATCCTGCCCTGGCCAGGTGGCATCCCCTCATGGGCAGGGTGGCTTCAACCCATCCCCGTGGAGTTGTGTGGGTACCACCTGGGGTGCCACTGGGTGCCCCCTCCAGCCCACCACAGCCCAAGTTTGCAGAGCCTTGAGGCAGCCCCCACTTTCTGCCTGGTCCCCACTCTCCTCCAGCTGCTGCTTTTCCAAGCGACGGGCCAGGCCAGCCTGCCCATAGCACCTCCCTCTGCACCTGCTTCCCCCCACACAGTCCAGACCCTGCCCTGAGCACCTAGCCCTGGTGCTTGTCAACCTGGGGCTGCCCCTAACCAGGTGGGATGGGTTGTCTGTCTGCCCAGGCCCCAGCCAGGCTCCCTCCCAGCCCTGGGCCCAGGCTCCCCTGCTCCACCAGGTATCACCTTCAGGGAGGCCTGAGTGTCCCGGCCCTGGTGGCTGCTGCTGGGGTGTCCCTGCCTCCCTCTGCTGGATGCTACCCTGTGCTAGCAGGCACAAGCTGCAGCCAGTAGCAATGGGAGGCATGGACAGCGAGGAACACACCTTTCTCTTTTTCCCTTTTTTCTTTTTTCTCTTTTTTCATTTTTTCTTTTTCTTTTCTTTCTCCCTTCTCTCTTCTTTCTGTCATTTTTTCCTACTTCTTGTCTTTTTTCTCCTTTCTCTCCCTTTTTTCTTTCTTTTTTTTCCTTTACCTCTATTTTTTTCTCTTTCGTCTTTCTCTTTCCCTCTTTCTTTCTCTTTTCTCTCTCTCATATAAAAAACATACTTAACAAAAAAAAGAATACACAACAACAAAAACAGTACATAAAGTTTTATTTATTGTCACCAGGTTTAGAATTTGTAGACAACCTGGTGTTTACTGTAAAAAAACCAACATGTATTATTATTAACTATATTAATATGCAATGTCCTGCCATGTACCACCTGCCCTAGTTTTTGTTTTTCTGGCCTGCCGGCACTCTGACACCTTAAAAGATGGACATTGCAGTTTTTTCAGAACTCCAGCCAAAAACATTGCCTCTGTATAAACAGACAGAGCCAGCAGGCTCCTCCTGAGGTGGAAGCAGCGTAGTGCTGCTGTTCGGACAAGTGGTTGTATGGCTGTACCATAACTCCCCCCTGCCACACTCTTGGTCTCTTAGCACAGTTGGCAGGCAGGGCTATGGCTAGGAAGTCAAAGCTGGCACACCCTGCCCAGTCCTGGCCCCTTGTGCACCACATGTGTGCACAGAGTTTAGTGGCTCTATATGCAGCATCAACTGTCTGTCAGTGCAAGGGACAGGAGACACTGGAGACCACATTACATTGGCATGTCCTCTCTCAAGATTCATTACTAGCAGTAGGAAGGGCAGGCAGCGCCTCTGCCCTCGCTCCCACCCCCACACCGGTAGGGACTAGAGTAGACAAGGCTGGACTCTTGCCAAGTATGCTCAGGAGCTGTCTCTCTTCCAAGCACTCACCTTCCCAGGCCCAGGTCAGCACCTGCTTTTTCACCAGCACTGGGATGAAGGAGCCCTTCCCTTCCCCTCTTCCTCCCCCTCACTCATGGCAGACCGTTCTTCCCCAGGGGTGAGCTGGTGTAGACATGATCAACCAGGTGGGTTGTTGTATATGCAGCAGTACCAGCTACTTGTCCTCTCCCTTGTCACCATTTTGTAGGGCAGAGGGGACCAAATAGAAGCACCTTGTATAGGTCCAGTGGGGAGCAAAGCAATACAGTGCTTCTGAAAAGCTCCCTCAGCTTCCTCTTTGCTCCAGGGGGAATGTTAACCCACAGCCCATCTCACCACCACAGTAGCTTCTAGGTTGGGGTAGGTAACATTTTTTGGCCAGAGTGCTGAAAAAACCACAATGTCTACCTTGGAAGGTGCTGGAGTGCCAGCATGCCAGAAAAACAAAATGGGGGAGGGGCAGGGTGTATGTAGCAGGATGCACTGCATAGTAGTATATGTAATAATCATAAACATTGTCTTTGTTGTTGTGTATTCCTTTTTTGTTGAGCATGTTGCAATAAGAGATGAGAGAGAAAGAAAGAAAAAGAGAGCATAGAGAGAGCCAGACACACGTGCACAGAGAACCACGTGCACAAACACAGAACCAGAACACACCCAGCACAGACACATGCACACACACATCCAGAACCAGACACGTGTGCGCACACACAGGACCAGACAGACAGAGGCAGACAAACGCACAGAACCAGATGTGTGGGCACACAGAGCTGGGCTCCTGGGCCACTGGACAAAGTCCACTTCAAGGAACACCTGCACCCGCCAGTATAGAGCTAATGCCAGAGTCTGGAGCAGATGTTTGCAGCCTCTCATTTATAGCCAGCCCAGGCTCTGGGTAGCTGCTGCTAACCACGACAGGGCTTGCAGCCATCCAGCTGCCTGCTGGGAGCAGCCTGGGCTTTGTGGCTGGCAGCAGCTGCCTAGAGCCCAGGCCTATGGTCATGTGCCAAGCAAATGGCCTTGCGTGCCATGCTTGGCACGTAGCCAGGGGTTGCTGACCCGATCCAAGTCATTACTTCAAAAAAGCTTCCCTCTACTGTTTAAAGGCCAAAGACCCCCGACCAGGGAGGCCGTACAAGGGGGGGCACTTCCTCGCCTTTCTGCCTGACAACCGGGAGGGGAAGACGACGGCGCAGCTGCTGAAGAAGGCATTTGAGCATGGGCTGACATTCCAGATCAGATCTGATGGCAAGGAAGAGAAAGTGACATGGGGCCCCATTCCTCACAAGACCTCCTTGGAAGGGGGCAAACCCAGGTACTTTCTGACAATGGGGCTCACAGCTGTGGCTCCCTTTTGAAGGAGAGTGGTACTGCACCCAACAGACCTGGGTGCTGGGGTTCATCCAGGCACCTATTACAGTTACACCACCTGTAGCAGGCAGGCAGGCTTAAAGGAAGGAATTAGTACCCCACCCCCATACAGCAGTGTAGCTCAGTACCAGAGGAAATCTCAACCTGACCCAGGACAGCCCTCTTCCTTCAGTGGGATCTGTTGCAGCAGCAGGTTTGTCTGGTTAGTCCTTACTGAGCAAGAGCAGGCAGGGCCTTCTTTGAATGCCAGTTCATCCTCCCTACCCCCTCTCCCAACTCCCCATTTTACACCTCTCCTTTCAGTAAGGCGTGAGGTAGTAAGTGGCAACTACTATAGCTCCGTTGTTGGTCTCATACTCTGCTATGAGGGCTGCAGCCAGGGAAGAGCTGTTATGTTCTGCCTCCCTCCTTAAAATCATAGGGTATAGGAGGTGGGCTAGGAGAGTTGGTATACAGGATGTGCTCTTACTATTCACAGTTGGCACCGTCTCATTGCACCTGCTCTTTCCTCTGCAGGAATGGCTACCCAGATTCCCAGTACCTCAAGGAGGTCTGCAGGGTGCTGAAGAATTTGGGCATTGAGTGAAGCTCTCCAGGCTAAGCTCCACATCCTCCTTACCCAGCTGGAACATCTCTGCATACCAAAAGCTCTGGGCCCCACCCAAGCTTTCTCTTGCACCTACACCTTACAGCAGCTAGCAACCCCCATCCCAAGGTCAATTTTCAGCTCTGCAGTCCCCTCACTACTGCTGGATGGAAACCAATGCAGCTTGCAGCTCTAGCTGCCACCTAAACTTATGTTAAGCAGTTAAATAGTAGCCAGGCCCATAGAGCTGGTTTTGTCAGCACCACAAAATCTGAAGCTATCCTGTTTCCAGAACTCCCGTATTAGGTCCAGCTAGATACAAAGGCCTGACTGCAGCAAGGGATGGGCAAGCATTCACCTACCTGCTCTGCTCATCTTTTTAAGACCAAATGCAGAACTGCATTTGCTGGGTCTGGCCAGCGAAGTTGGATTCCAGCTGGCTGGAATACTCAGACAGTACCAAGGCCCTGAAGCAGTGCACTACTGTCATGCACCTTACCTGTAAACTTGGCCTGAACTTTCCTTGAACAAATGTGGCCTGAGCTCCCTGTCCCTCTCCAGTGCCAGGGATAGCAGCAAGCCCTGGACTCTGCAGAGGCACGGTCCACAGACAGCTGTCTCCATAGGACCAGGATCCCTGACACTGGCAGTTGTATTATAAACAAACATGGCTTATTCCTTTCCTTGTTGGTTCTAGTTGTTTGCGTCTTGGACTAGGGAGAACTCAAGTGTCTGCATCTCTAGTTGGATTGCAACAAGCTGCTGTAATACAAGGACCAGAGGCCACTACTTCCAGGTTAGGGAGGACCTAGCAGGCTATATACAGGGCCTGGGTCTTCTCACTGCTGGGTGTCAGGAGAATGTGCTGACAGGTTAAAGGCTGAACAGTAAAAGGGCAGGGGCAGGGCGGACCTTAACCCTTACAGAACAGCTAAGATAATTTTAGTTATTCTCAACCAGGGTGTGAACACACCCTGGGGTGCCTCAATCCTTTCAAGGGTAACAAGGGGTGTGATACAATGTTAGGATGATTTGGCTTGAAAAAACAAGATTCACAAGTTAAACCCAGAGATTTCAAACAGAAATCCATAGTTGTGGCCTTCTGTTGCAAAAAAACTGAGGAAACAACTTATTAAATTTTCCTGTAGGAAAAAAAAAAGGCTAAGAGCTGGCACTCTCAAAGATGTGTCTAAACAAGTTGAGAGCTGCTGCATTCAAGTGGATGAAGCCCCAGAGTAAGGTTTCCTTTTACTCCCAGTGCAGGGCTCCTTTCTTGCTTCTGGGCTCTAGCACCAGTGTGAAACTTCAGTGAGTGTTACCTTATTTTCTAGCTTGTGAAGTGCACTCCTAATTGTTCACCCAACAGTTAGTCACGGGAGGCAGGGAAAGAACCAAAAAACTTAAAACTTGTATTACATTTTATTACAATTATTCTAGTTTTGTGGAGGAAAAGCATAGTTTATGCCCTCAAAAAATATAGTAAACTGCTCTAAAATGACTTGTTAGAATTAAAAAAAAGTGATTAGCAAGGCACCACTACCTACTTCAGCCAACTTCTTGGCTTGCTCATCTTCTATGTCCAGCAGACTGATGTCCCTTTTGCAAGATGTTTCATAGTCAGCACCAAGGTGTGGAATTTTTAAAGATCTAGAGAGAAATTCAAGTTTGCCAGTACCCTTGGCCATAATTGCAGAGACAGTGCTGGGTTCAAGCTAAAGGAGCAGCCCTTGGGTTTTTTGTTTACTTCATTGCTTAATGTCCAATGTTCACTCAAGCTGCTTGTTTTACTAGACTGCTGCAAGTCATCATCCCTTTTTCTGCTGTGATAGTCACTGCTGTGCCAACAGGCATGGCTCCTCAGGGGAAGGACCACTTCCAAATCTACTGGATGCTCACAGCACAAGGGAGTGCTTCACAATGCCAGCATCCTCTATAAGGTCAGGGTTGCAATGAGCCCTCATCCTGCCTAAGCCTACTCCTGAGGAGTCTGACAGAGCACTGAGGAAGGTCATAAAAAGCGGTATGGGTATAATGCCAGACTTGGGGCCTTTTATAAACCATACTCCCACTAACTACCTATCCAGTGAGGACAGACCAGCAACCCAATACAAAGACTTAGTCTGGGTTTTGCAAAGCAATGAGGGGCCATAACTGGATGAGCATTTCCTAAACTGGATTGGTATTTTTACAAGCAAGTTTTTTGCCAACAGCCTCAGGTACTGGGAGTCTTCAGGGTACAGTAGTTGTCAGTGAATGCAAGACTATAGAAGAAAGTTTAAAGCCTGGCAAATGACAGTCAGTGACTGAAGCACAGGTTAGATCTTATGTCTTGTCTTCTATAAATCTCAGCTCCTCTCCTCACTTTTATTGATTTGCATTGACTTCAACTGATAAGAATTTAAGATTCTGAATAATCTAATCCCCTCAAATGGGGAGAGGACTTAGGCCATGGAGCCATATAGGCCTGGGGTGGAGATGGGGAAGGGAAGGCACATGTGGCTTGCTGTGATGGGCCATGGGCAAAAATAAGAGGCCGGCTGGGGTCTCAAGCATATTTTAAGGATCTATGGTAAAAATGTTTGTGCTAAAGATGACAGCAGCAGTCCTGGAAGGATTTTGTTATGCTTTTAATTAACATTTGAAACACATAAGGCATATGGTAACATTAGGCAGAGGAGCATTACATGTTGTAGTCATGTAAACAGCATTGGCACAAATCGCTTTCTGTTCAACTTGGTTACACGCACAAAGCGGAATATAGTTTTTCAAAACACCAAAGAGAGACTTTGAAGTGTCTGTAGGACGAGAGCCACTCGTATCACATATCCGCAAATCAACAGGACTTGGACAGCACAGACCACACCATGTGTCATTAGAGGCCAAAAAGTCTTAACACGTCTTACCGTGCTAATGCTATCTGCCAGTCACCCTTTGCCATCACCAGTGCTTTGGGCACCAAAGACTCCATTTAGCAACAGTACTGGTTTCACACCTATGATAGGAGCTGCAGGCAGGCCAATTCACTGCATTAAAGCCTAATGCCCACAACACTTTTTGCCCCTCACTGGTCTCTTACTACCTCAGACAGCAGGTCTGAGCTAAATATGCAGCTAAACTCTTCTCCCTTGTGTCTGAAGAGCCCTTACCCCATCTCAAAAGCATCCTCTTTCTTTCTTAGCTGTGGCTACAGGTCTCTGTGCAAGTCAAAAGTGGCTTTTTTCTGCTCCCTTCTCCCCCATGGAATATGAAAGATTGGTATAAAGAAATTAAACAGCAAAACACTTGTTTAAAGCTGCCTGATGATGGCAAAGAAAGTCAACGTGCATCTAAGGTTATCATCCCAGACTGGCAGTTTTGGTTTCAGACAGAGCAGTGATGTTCTGGTCACACAATTAGAGAATTACCATTGGATTTAGCAACTTAACGTACACCACATGCAGCACACACCCTAAGCTACAGCAAGGCAGAGTGGAAGGAGCAGGGAAGATTTAACTAATGCTTGCACAGCTCCACTGCTCAGACCTTTCACTCCTCACAGTCATTCTCCTCCGTATGGCACAAGTGATCAATTAGAAAAAAAAAACCAGAACAATAATAATCGGCATTGCTGCTATTCTCAAGTGACACAATTTAAGAGGAAACATAGTGATCATCTCTTTGCTAGATGGTAAAAGTTTGCCCTGAACCATTAAAGCAAGCTTCATTCTAATCCAACACTTTGGAACGGAATGATGTTTTGCTTTGGTCCTTGATGTAACAACCTGCTGTTAACTTTAGCAAGTTAAGACACTGTTAACAAGGTTGGTTTAAAGTGGTTTTTTATACTTATTGGCCCATAGAATATTTTTCCATAAAACTCAAGAGTTAGTAAGTCTACTATAAAATCTAAGACAGAGCATTAGTCAGTGAGGCAGTATAGAGCAAAGTTAGATTTAATCTTAGTTTTCTGTAGAAAATACTGTAGCTACTGAGGGGCAGAAAACAAATCAGTGCTAAACTATCACAATACCTTATCCACTCAGAAGTATTCAGAAATCGCACTGTATAAAGGGCTTCAGACGTTTATAGGTAGAAAAAGTCACTAGCAACTACATTAAAAATCAAGAAAGCCCTGATAGTTTCCAGAGAGCCACTGTAGTGGTGGCAAGCACCCTTCTGCCCTCCACCCCAGGAGATCTTACTGCTAGCAATACCCTATAAGCAGGATGAACTTTGGAGATCTACTACACCAACATGTACAAGCAGGCCAACGTCACCTTTGGCCAGAGGCAGACAATTTGGAGCAAGACATCTGACTTATGCTAAACTCCACTGGATTGTAGGAGCACAAACCTCCAGAAATCTGCACAGAAGTTCTGTAACACACATACAAGGAGCGTCGGGTCAGAGAATAAGTAGGACCATGTCACTTGTATACCATAAAACATAGCTATGATGAATCATAATAGATTTTTGGCAATATTTTGAGAGGCCTGTATGGCAAAGGCATCAGTGACTTGCTAGTCCTTGCAAGTTGTCTAGAAAAGGCACTGATATACTGTTTTCTGTGGTGTGTCATGATGCAGCATACATCAGTTGTACAGGAAGATACCAGATTCCCATTTTCTTCCTTCACATGGTATCAGAAAAGAGGGACTAAACTACAGAAGTCTTTCAGTGCCACCTCAGAGGCCATCCAGAGTAAGGCACGGGGTATGCTCTTTGTTGCTAGGGTAGAGCCCCCAAAAATGAAAACTTACTATAAAAAAAGAGGTTGAGTGTTTTCTCCTTTTAAAGAACGTGGAGAACCTGAAGCTTTGCAGCTCAGTGTGCAGCTTGGACCAACTACCTTTGTCTCAGGAGCCAGGATGCTGGAGCAAGTGTGAGCCTTCCTTTTCACGACTAACAACTATTTGAATAGTTTCAGAAGGGTATGGTAAAATACTGCATGCGACAAAAGGGAAAATTAAACTGATCAGCTGGGAAAATGCAGCAGGAAGAGTTTAGATTAATGACTGGTTGGGGGGAAAGAGGGTGGAAATTGTGCTTGCAAATTCCATTACATCATACCCATTGAGTAAGCACAAATCCAGAGCACAAGGAATGAAACAGGAGCCAGGCTGAGTCCCAAGTAGTTCTCTTTTTAGGAGGTTCCAACCAGAATGCACTATTTAATACTTGAAACGATTTAACCAGAGCAAATCCTTCTGGGTCCCAAGCCTATGGCAGCCCTAGGAGCCAACAGAGCTGGGAGCTGAATTTAGGCATGCAAAGTAAGAGCTGCAAAGACCAATGTGTTGTGAACCACCACCATCGTCCTGAGGAGCATGTAGTGGACAGAAGAAGTCCCTTTGTTACTTGTACAATACAATCCTTGTGCTGCTGCTAGACCCAAAAATTCTCTCTGATGGAGGAATCCTATCTTTTTTTTTTTTGTTAAGAGCTGCAGTTTGCTTCTGCCATACCATCTTTTTAGAGCAGTTCAGCTAACTGGGACTAAGCAATAAGCCCCTGTGTCTGGATGTTGAACTCCAGAGCTCTTTAAAGGTGGGATATTTTTTGTTGCTTCACATTGTCCTTGTCAGATCCAAAATACACACAAAGCCTGATCTCCTGCACATCCACAACCAACTAAGACAAAAACCAAACTGCTAAAGCAAGTGCAAACAGCAACACAAGCACTAAGTGCTGGAAATAGTGACTGAGGCAGGAGGACCAGCAAAGCGCAGGAGGCAGCACTAGCCAGAGCAGAATGTACAGGGCTAAGTTTCTGCTAAATGTTCACAGACTGAATTGTCCCTACATTCAGGGGTCTCTGCTTGCTTGGGTGTGGAAGCCTGTGGTTTTATCCTGGGGAAAGAGACATCCTGGACAGCTTCCAAAGTCTAGGTGCTACGAGTACCCTGAAAAGGACTGGCACTTTATGGTTTGAGTGGGCAAGACAAACCTTCCATGAAGTCCAGAAGCTGGAAAAGGAAAGACTCAAGGGCTGGTCTGATACTAATGGAGATCTGAGGCGCCAATTCAAAATGGATGGGTAAGCATAAGCCAAAAGCCAGGATTAATTAAAGAAGAGTCCCTGGGCAAGCAGTTGTGAGATCTGAACCTAGACAGTCAACTGTCAACACTGTACAGCTCATTCAACAAGCACACTGGCTCTGGAAATGAACCAGTGTGCAGAGCACCAGCCTCACATTTCTGGCACATGTTGAGAGATAGGTTATTGGTTTCTGTTGGTTTGCTCACTTCCAGGGCAACCATGTCCCCCTCCCACCAGCATGCAGCACACACAAAACAGAAGCAAGGGTAAACAGAGGCTTATTCTGCCTCATCTTGCAGACATTTGTTTTCACACTGCAGCCCTTGGCAATTACAAACACAAGGGTGACACTTAGCCTGAAGGTTATCAATTCAGAGTCCAACATTAATAAAGCACACGGAGCCAACATGAATTGTTCCAGTCATTTCTGAGACACAGTTGAGTCCTTATGGTCTCCAAACCCAGATTTTAGCATAGAATTGGTTTAGACCTTCCCTAACTGTTGGGATCAGAAAATGGACAAGATCAAATGGTTTAACCGCAATGTCTCTTTAGTATTCACAAAGCACCAGGCCAACTTCTCCTCAGGTTACAGGCAGCCTGCAAAGAGAAGGAGCTGCAAATTAAACTAGCGTGACCAGAATGGAGATGCTAGGCCTTTTAGCAAAATAGCCCAATGTGTCTTTTAAAATCACTGGCTTTAAAGGCCTAGGACAAAGGGGGCAAAGGCAGGCAAGTGTCTCATGGCAAGTGTAACTAAAGAAATAACCAGTGTTAGAATAATGCAAGAGCCGAGGCAATTTTCCTCTAGCAATTTCATTAAAAAGCATCTACAATTTGGCACATTCATCAGTCAAACATGCCTCTTGGAGGCAGCAGAGTGAAAGCTCCAGCAAGGGCTCAGTTTCTATGGAGACAGTCAATGGTTGCTATAACAATTTGCATTTACGCTTTACAGTGACATACTATGCAACCGTTAGTCACCGACTGCCTGGAGGCCAGAGAAGTATTGCCAAAGGAAAATAATTTTTTCTGGAATTTGGGAAAGAAACTAACAATCAGAAACTGCAGGTGAGAGCAGGCATTCAAGCAGAAGGCTGGGGAGAGACATGGGCTCTAATATTACTGTCACACCTGGGGAGAGGTTGGCAATGACAAGTGCACACAGTTCAAGACTAAATGGTGAAGATGGCAGCAACTGATCTGTCCATTCCCAGGTCCCAGGAGGGCCAGGGAGTTAAACCACAAGTTCACAACCTGCAGACAGGCCTCTTGGTTTTAGTTTTCTTCTTTCTTGGATTCCTCCTTCAGCGCTTCAGGAACTAGGACAACTTTCCCAATATTCTTCTTCTCCTGCATCTGCCTCATGGCATCTGCCACCTAAGGATAAAGGGAAGACAGCATAAGAGACCCAAACCTGACTTTGAAGACACAACCTTCTTCTCCAGTCCCTCTAATGGAGCACAGCTGTGTTGATAACACTTCCTGGCCCCCTTTTAACCCAGGCATAAATGAGAAGAGGAGCGGCCATGCAGTGGAGTGGCACATTTTGCATATACATGGCCAGAGGTGTGGAATGGTGCAAGCCAAGGCAGCCACCCCAGACTGCTTCCAAAGAGCATGCAGCCAAGGGCTGAGTGCACTGAACACCATGCTGAAGGATGTTGCAGTATTGTTCCAATCGGTTACTAACAGCACCACTAGGGTTTCTGGACAAGCCATAATAAGCTGTACCAAGGTTGTTGCACCAAGACTGTGGGCATGTGGGGAGCGGCATCTGGATGCAGGACAGACAGGCAAAGCTGGGATCACCAGGTGGTGACAGCAGAGCCAGGGCCCAGCCACAGCCTCCGCTCCCCATGCATCCAGGGCCCTATCCCATCTGCCTGGTTAAGTACACTCTACCTACAGGGGTCCTGGGTTGGTTTCCGTGGAGACCCCACCAGCCCATGTGCTCCATCCAGCACCGGGTGCAGGGCAGATGGGCCAGGATTGCCCAGGCAGCCAGGCTGGGTCTGGCAATGGAGACGCTGGCAGCAGCAGCTAGGCAGAGTGAGCCACTGCTAAAGGGTTTCTGGGAAGCAGTGTGGCTGCCAAGCTGCTCTCACCCCATTGCATACCTGGGGTCAGTGGGACCACAGGCTTGAGATTCTGCCCACTCCTGCACTAGGCTATACACTCTTATTACCAAGCAAATATCCGATTTGCTGAAGCCATTATAGATGCCATCTTTAGCTAATAAAGCACCTTTGTGTTATGAGCCAATAACCAGCAGATCAGTGCTGTAATATAAACAGGACTTCTTGCCAAAAGTGAAATAGACTGCAGTTAAAGGGGAGAAGTGTTCCTTGAGAAAATGCAGTTGTCCGAGCAGCCTAGTTCATTGCAGCCTTGGGATGTACCCCACAGCCCCACTGGAAGTTCTCAAACCAAAGCCACCAGCTACCTCATTATGTGAATCACTCTTTAGTTTTGGGTAAATGTCTCCCTTCCCAGCCCTCCTAGGATGGGGACCAGGCAACAGGGAAGATGATATTCAGACTATGTCAGACCTGAATGTAGCAGGGATGGCTCCTCTATCTACACAGTCCTAAATCAATCAAACACATTGGTGAACACAGAAGAGGCCCTAGGATTCTAACAATGGCTGCAGGCCAGAACAGTGAGTAGAGATTTATAGACATCACCAATAAGCGAGTTAGTGCACTGGGCTATAAAGCTAAAGGGCTTCAAGCTAGTATTGCCAAGAGAAGGCTGCTGCTTCCTCCACAGGCCATTCTACACCATGCCCCAAAACCTGCTATTCTGCTGAATGAATCCAGCAATCTCACTCCTATACCCATGGGACAGAACAGTGAGGTCTTGGCTGTCAAAGATCCCACTCACAGCACTCTTAAAACCCCTCTACAAAACTTGAACTTTGAGCTCGGCTTACTCCGAGACCCATCAAGAACAACTGTATTTTGGCCTTTTTTGTGGACATGGTCACCCCAAAACTGGTACTTGGGTAAAGGATTAAAAGTCCACCTAAAGGAGTTCTGCATTCAGCTGTGGTTCACAGGCTGGTCTCACTTTTGGGCATTACTACATGTTCTATGGACAAGTGTCACTGGCCACCACAGCAAAACATACCAAGTGACCCCCAGCTCCAACAGACAGCCTTCCCTGTACAGATCTAGAAGTCTCAGCCACTAAGCAGTCAGCTAGCTACACCCCAGCCACCATGTATATCCTCCAGGAACAGACTTGATGAAGGGGCTTCTACCCAGCAGCAGCACTTGACACAGGCGTGGAAGTCAGAAAACTTCAGAAACCTTGATTTCAGGCAGAGGTATGTTGACCACACTGAAGTCCTTGCAGAAGAGCTTCCCTGCCACCAGCACTTGCTGTGGCAGACCTACAGCTATCTCAGTTCTCCCAAAGCTCCTCACCCAGCCTAGAGCTGGATGAGGACCTACATGAACCTCAGCTATAGAACTTCATGCAGAACAGCAAGAGCAAGTACATGCAGCTTCTTCATATAACCCCCTCCCCCAGCTATGCTTTTCTTCCTAGCTCCATCTTTGCCTTCCATGGACAGATGAATGCAGCTGTAAAAAATTCCTTCTACTGCACACAAAGATCATCCCCCACCCAAGCTGATGAACTCCTGCTCAAAGGATTCCCAGTACCAGCTTTGGAGAAACTTGGCACAGAGGCAGAGCTAGGAGGAACAGACAAAAAAAGCACACGGTGTCCCCCTCAGAGAAGTCCTGCACAGAATGTACACAACACCAAGACTACAGGCCTGTTACACCCTGTGCTCCAGGCCCTCCAAGCACACCAAGGAGGGTTCAGAGCCAGCAGCTGCTCAGTGAAGTCAGCCTCTCCTCCCCAAGACTGCTGTTCACTCCTGCAGTGAGGTTGCACTGCTTCCACTCCAGCAATCCTGCAGCAAGCCTCCCACAGCATGTTACAGGGGCACTGAGGATGAAGCTCTCCCATGCTGCCACAGTTGCAGGCAGTATTCCCACCCACTCAAACTGCAGGTCCAGATGTGCCACATAAGGACCTCCAGGAAGTCAGTCACAGACACCATAACTGTTACCCATCCCCTAGAAGGCTCCATGATTCCCCCCTGCCCCATCCACAGGAGAGCTCTGCTTAGAAAGGTATTACATTTCACTCTCCTCATTCAGGTCTTACCATGCCCCCAGAGCCTTATGACCACCAAAAAGCTTTTGCTGCCAACTCTTTTCCCACTGCAGAGGAAAGCTAGTGGGATAATCACATTCCTGTTGCATTGTTGAACACTGATTCCTTCAGTGAAACAGGGGGATAATTCTCTCTGGTCTCTAGGGCACTGATTTAAGCCCTAACCCTGGGTCAGCAGCAGGATGGGTAAGGAACACGCGAGAGCAGTGAGGGAAGACAAATACATTCCTTTCCCTGCCATAGTTTTCAGGAAAGAACTGAGCTTCAGCTGCACTTCTTACCCTGTTTAGGCCAGCAGCAGAGAGGGAGTCCCAGGTCTTTTGGTCAACAGCAATTGCTAAACTGCACTGCACTAGTGCCCAGTGGGCCAGAGCTCTATTGTGCTTACAGTATTTGACCTAGCATGTACGTGCATGTGCACATGCACACACACAAAGTCATACACACTCCCTGCCCATAAGTGCTTGAAGTATTAGATCAAGCAGAAAAATCAGGGAGTGAACACTTCTGCCAGAGCCAGACCCAACTAAAGCCCTGCATGTTTCAGAGTGATTTGCAGGGGAGGCCAATATCAATAACCCCATTTCAGTGGGACAAGTACAGAGGGGCTCTTATGGCTTACCCAGCAGGCCAGACCACAGCTCCATTTACTAGGCTGTCCTACATCAGCCCAGTTTTCTTGTACATGAAAGCCCTGCTTGGGAAAGCCAAGAAGAGATGATCTGCTATCTGAAGGACTGAACAAGGATGCAGGAAATCTGGGTTAAAAATTCCAAGCTTGGACATTCCCCATGTGATCCTGTATCAGTCACTTACTCTTTCTGAGCCTTGTGCCCCCATCTGAAATGCAGGATATATCCTCTTTGCCTCTCTTCTCAGTGCACCTCCCAGGATTATAAAGTTTTGGGGTAGGAAATGCCTTACACCAGGTGGGCAAAATACAGCCTGTGGCCTATATCTGGCCAGCCAGCTGCTGCCAGTACCCTGAGGAGAGCTGCACCCCATGCCTCTCCACTCTGCCACAGCCAGGGCTGGGCAGCACATAGCCCCTACCCCGCCCCCCAGCTTCTTATGGGTGCTGTACAGTCCTGGCACCATGGCTCTCAGCAGCCAGGCCTGCATAGGACTGGGCACAATGCAGTGCACTGAATAGCTCTCCTACCTGCTGTGATAAGCTGCTGCTGCCACCAGAAGATGAATCCCTGTTGGCTGCAGGGGGTGGGGTGGCCCAAGGCAACCCCCCGCCCCCTCCCACCCCAGACTTCCCTGGCATGGTGCTGCAGCAGCAACTTATCACAGTAGGTGGGGAGGGTTACTCTGCGCATTGCACAGCACCCCATCTTGTGCAGGCCAGGACTGCACAGGAAACAAGGGGAAAGGGGGTGGAGGAGTCTGGCCAGCCCTGGCCGCAGCAGAGCAGTGCAGCATCAGACAGCCAGCAGCAGTTTGATAAGATCAGCTGGCACTTCCCTGCTCCTCCCCCCGCCAGCCCTCAACAGCTCACCAAGACTCCTTACGTGGTCTTCCAGCCCAAATAAAATTGCCCACCCCAACTATATGCTAGGTACAGCATCCTACACAATAGGAGGTCATCTGTTGGGCTCTCTACTGTAATAAAGGAATCACAAATCCCAGAGGACACCACAGCTCTGCATAACCTAGCTTCAAGTATGAGCAGACTGGACTGCAACTCCCCATTGTGTGTGCAGCACAAGCCTTTTCCAGGCTACTCACCTGCTCAAAGGGCCACACAGAGTCTATTTTGGGTTTGATTTTGCCCTGGTTGTACAGGCTAACCAGCTTGGCTACAACACCAGCAATGAGGTCAGATTCTTCATCCATGTAGCCCAAGTGGTAACCACACACAGCCTTGTTATGGTGCAGGAGCTGCAGGGCATTAATGCTGAACTGGTTCCACCAGGTTTTAGCCATAGCCATAAGGTTCTTCCTCTGCCCAGTGAGCAGGTTTGCCACCCCTAGAAGATAAGAGTATCATCACAGTGAGAGCTGACAGAATGCTAATATGTGGTGCAAAGTATGTGTCACACCTGGGCTAACAGTCAGTACTGTCTGAGTTGTTGCTTGCTGTGCACATGGGTGTAACATCTGAGGATGACTGAGCATCAGTGTGTGTCAAACAGGGTTCTGGAGACAAAAAAAAGGCACTCACTTTGGCCCACAGATGATTAAAGTGCAAAGCCAGGATTAGAGCTGTTGCCTAGCCCTCTTCACACAGGAGGTATCAAACTGAAGCTGTTTGACCTTTGGTGGCAGCTTCAGGCAGGCAAAGCTATGTGTCATGCCTGCTTGAGACTGATGGAGATCAAGTACTGCAGATGTTAAATCACAGCCAGCAATGCTGGCAGAAAGGAAGCCAAACAGTAGTTTAAAGCATGGATCACTGCAATGGTTAATTCTGCCAACAGAACTAGACAGACTGCACAGCAAGAGGCCAATTCCAGGGGCTGGAATGCATATCAATGCAAGATTCCTGCATATTGCATTGGGGTCTGTGAGACTGCTTTGTCTGTGGGGACACAATCACACTGTTTCACTGCTGGGGAATGGAGAGATAAGTATTTAGTAGCTTCAAACCTCATCACCCACACACCCTGCAGAAGAAAAGCAAGCCTCTATTAGTGCTGTACATTAAAATCAGGCTGAATAATGCTGCAGATCCTGTATAAGAGGCATTCTACTTCACCCTGTATGCATGCCTCCCTTCTGGGAGGTAACCCTCTTTGCAAAGGGAAGGAGTGTAACGCATGAAGTAGGTGACCCAGTGTCTTGGTGATGGGAACAGGACAGGAAGCTAGGGCTACAGCTGTTGAGACAATATGTGAGCTGCCTAGATCTCACCAGGAATCCAGATTCGCAGTGCATGAGGCACTCCAGATACAGGAAACTCTAGAGGTGGTAAGCAGTATTCTCAATGCTCTCTTGCTTCAAGGCCCTAATATAGACCAAAATTCACTTGCAGACCTATACCATCTTGCTCCATCACATGATCCCACTCCTTCAGAAAACCTGGCCTTACCCATCAGCAGTTCAGCAGAAGCCAGCCTCTAACTTACCATAGGTTATGAGCTTGCCCATTGGTTTCAGGAGGTTAAATGCTTTGGAAGTATCTGATCCTCCCAGAGGGTCCAAGACTATGTTGACACCTGAAGAGAATTTGCACAAGGACTAGTCAGAGGTCCCTTTCATTTCTTGAGGGAAAAACACAGGACAGGAGAAAGCAACAGACTGCAGCCAGCCTTCCCCAAACTCATGCTCTTTACCTTTTGGAGATATTTTTCGGACTTCCTCCACATAATCCATTGTCCTGTAATCAATTGGGTGAGTAACTCCACTCTCTCTGAGGGAGTCGTGCTTGGAGGCTGATGCAGTGCCAAATATGGTAACATTCTCCACCGTCTTGCAGAGCTGAATGGCTGCTGTTCCCACACCACCTGAAACAGCAAACCCAAGGGAATTAGCTTGAGCTGCTTGTCAGCCATCAGGAAAATCTGAGGCACTGGGAGATACAAGTCAGTCTTCATTTGACTCAATACCTTTCCCTCCACCTCCTCCTATTCCCAACTTCCATATCATCCAGGAGTGAAGGACTCGCTTGGGTCTCACCATGTTGAATAGCAAAGTATAGTAATATGGGGAAAACCCCTGGTTAGGTGGAGCCAAGGCTATCTTGCTTTCCCAGGTTGGAGTTGTCAGATGTCCCACAGCCCAGACAATTTCATCATGCATTATCCAACTGCTGCTGTACATCAGACCAGGTGTTAACACCTGCTGGTGGCACAGTAGGACATTTTGCCAAACCCCACATCCACATAAATGATCTTTCAAGGCCTTTATGTGAAGCTTGTCATCCACATCTGTAAACACCCCAGCCACTTCTGCCACTCCCCTCCCCCCATAGTTTTACTGGCCATTCCAAAAAAAAAAAATCAGCTTACCAAGGCACTGAATACCACACACCACAGAAGCTTGCTGAGAAGCACTTTACCTGCAGCCATGTGGATGAGGACACTCTGGCTGGGTCTCAGGTTCCCAAAGTCAAAGAGGATCATGTATGCAGTGATGTAGTTGACTAGAAAGGCAGCTGCTTCCTCAAAGCTCATTCCCTCGGGCATCAGGAAAGTCTGATTGGCAGGTACAGTCACTACTTCCTGCCAGAGCCCTGCTCTGGCCAGCACCATCACCTTATCACCAACCTGAAGTAAAAGATATCAAGTGGGTCAGTGACACACATCAGATTGGCAGAAAAAAAAGGTGACACACAACATCTGCTGTGCCCCTGGCTGCTGCCACCTAAGTGCATTTGTTAGTGCACCAAGCACACACGGAACATTACTTGTAGAATATGCCTTTAATAGACAGCTTCTTGGCTTCTGGCTGGGAAAGCTGGGACTCTTTTCCACCACAGAACTAATATATGATGTTCTGTTGCACTCACTATGCAGGCCAGGTTTTGGGCAATGCACTAGATACAGTCTTCTAGAGTTTACTTCCAACATGCCATCTTCAAAATCCCCAAACCCAATCCCTACCATGCACAAAAGAGCATTCCCAATGAGCAACCATGGAGCGGTCCTTGAATGACTCTAGGCCTTGAACATCTGCTTTGCTACAAGACAACCTCTAACAGATGCCTCATCTAACCAAGGCTTTGGCATCTCAGGACTGGAAGATCTGGTAGATTAAACGCAGAAAACCAAAGGCAAGATCATTCCACTAATCAGTTACAAAAGATGTTGCAGGGCATTTGAGTGAAGGATGCCATGCTTTCTACTTTATCAGAATACGGTCTCACAGACTCCCTACAGATTTTCTGACCAGTCTCTCTTGGCAGCTGTGTACACACCACCTGCAAGTTCTTTAGGGCAGGGACTGGACCATGTTCTGTAGGAGACCAAGAACACTAGTTCTCAAACCATAACAGGATATCCAGCATTTTTCTCTCTCCAACAAATAAAAACAGAAATCTTCCAACACAGCCCATGAGCTTAGGTTAAGCTATGTTTCAGGCCTTTCTAAGTGAACCATGACAAAGTTCACTTGGGGCTTAGAGATCACTGGACAGAGTCAGCTGGACTGGTTAACACTCCTCAGGCAATTTGCTTCTAAAATGCATTGCAGAAGTTATGTGAACTCTCAGAGCAGCAGGACTGAATTGTACAAGTCTCTTAGGTTCTGGCCTGATGGGATGGCTTCCCAGTCTTTGGATAAATCTTGCGCAACTGAACCCCCTCCCCCCCCAAAAAACCAACAAACCCCAGCACTCTGTTCACCATAATCATCTGCTTTGCACATGATCCGTGTCTCTGTTCAGCTGGTGTGCAGCCTTTAAGGAGGTATAAAAAGCCAACACTGCCTCAAAGCCTTTAGCAAAAGGCTCAGAGCTATGGAACATGACTGCAGGACACTGTCGATGAAGTACCAAGACTGCTCTGTTTGTCAGAATCCAAGACAGGTGAATAAGACAATCCCCAAATAATTAGATTCTGTACACGGATTAAAAAAAAAAAGTTGTTATAAATCGCCAATAATTCTATACCATGGAAAATATCTTAAATCCACCCCCCACCCCCCCAGCTGCAGCAGGGAAAACAGTGGAGGTGGAGAAGCCAACCAGCCTGAGCCCTACAAAACACCCACTCTGGCCTGCCTCCCCTCAGTGTTGCCCCTAGCACCTACCCCTCCCAACCTCCCCACTACCAGCTGCTTACCCTCTAGCTCTGGCCACACTACAGTCCAGGGTACAGATTCATATGGTTGTTCCAACCCCAGCCCAGCCATAGAGCAGCAGCAGCTCCAGCCAGAATCTGCTACCACTCCACTGCTACCCAGGTGGGCTGGAAGAAACTCCAAAGGTCACCTAGTCTAAATCCCTGCCTGAGGTAGATCATCCCTATCCAAACCAAAGAATAAGGAGTTAGTCACCGGAGCCCACTCATCCCAAACTGTGGCTACAGGCGGCCAAGCAGGGAGAGCATCTCAATCCAGGGAGCAGGAGAGTTGAAAATAAATTTATCCTACTTGAGGATTGTCCTTTAACTGGACGAACAGTTCCAGATTTGATGCTTCAGATGTTTTCTGCTGTAAGATTTTGGGGAAGTAACTCAACTCCTCTGAACTCTGAAGTGGGAGGAGATGCAGGATGCTTATTACATGAGTTAGCTTACCAGAGGGAGGGCAGCTTGCATGGGTTCCTCCTCTTTTGGAAGGGTTTTTGATCAGCAGAGAAGCCTGCCTATAACTGATTTTCTCTCACATTACAGGCCTTCCCTTCGAACGTTTGCTCTTGAAAAAAGCCCCAGGTGAGACACTGGTTAAAAATACTGCAATAGGAGAGAAGTTTTCTAGGCTTGTTAAGTGGTATGACCCTACTTCACCCATGAATTCCATGGGATCACAGCAAGAAGTAGCTGCAGGTGAAACAGACCTCAGAGAGTTTACATCAGGGCTGGAAGACAAAGGCAAAACCAACCTGACTCCCTGACCTGGCAGCAAAGTGGGGGAGGGGGGTGCAACAACATTCATTTAAACCAATGGAATAGCAATTGTAAAACTTGCCTAGTTGATGCAAGCTGCACATTTCTGTTTGCTATGAGAACCTAACCTTTACTAACGAAGGCTCACAGATGCAGGCATTAGGACTCTTTTCACTTGGGAAAGTCTTCCCATATGGAAGCTAAGAGTGCAGCAGTTGCATTAAGAAGCAATTGGTACAGTAAATCCAAGAAAAAGTTCTCCCACAGGAGATGCTCTGAACAAAGAGAAAGCAAAAGCTAACTGTCCTCTGAAAAGCTGGAGGCTAGGACATTAGTGCTCTCACCTCCTAAGTTAGGAAGAGTGCAAGATGAGAATTCTTATGCCCCTGAAGAAGTGCAAATGTGTACTTCTTCCAAATTTCAGTTTACTTCAATATACATGGAAACCCAAAGACTCACACCCAGCCTTCAGCATCCTCTTTGAACTACTCATCCAGCCAAGAAGCATCTGTTTAAAGTGCAAAGGGAGAGACACCAGCAGAATACCAGGTAGCAATGCATCAGCCAGCAGAGAAGTGCAGAGCTAAGGCAGCAGAAAGCCTCATAGCTGCGTAGGTTTGGCATTTACAACTGAGCAAATGAAAATGTTTTTGCCGGGGGGGGGGGGGGGGGACAACATAACGGAATCCTTCTCACTTACCCTACCAATGCTTTAGCAAACTTAATAGAACAAAGGGAACATTTCAGTCCCACAAACTTCCAAAAATAACAGCAATCTACAGGGTAATGCCAGAAATCATGTAGGACTGCCCTAAACAAGACAGAGGGACTAACCTGTTATAATTCCTTTAGCACCCTATCTATCTGAGAGCTGGCAAACAGCATCCAGAACGTCTGCTCTAGTTTCCTTACACACTTAATGTTGTTACAAAGAGCCTTCAGAAAGAGTGCTTTGATGGGGGTGGGGAGGGCATGTACCCTGCTAACTTTTATCTGATATCATATCCCCAAAGACTCCATCTATCCAGCAAAAGACTCTCATTTGACTCTAGGATTTTCAAACATTGCAAAACTCTTTCATACAGTAGGATCAGGCCAGCTAAAACATTATAAGTGCTATTTCCTGTTCATGCAAGCTAACAGTTTTGCCGCTCTTAGAAACAGGGCCTCATCAGCTGATCTCCCAATCATGAGGCTCATGAAGAGATTCTCCCTTTAAAATAAGGTGTACTGGACATTTCTAATAAGCAATCAGTAGCCTCCTTTCTGAATCCTGAAGGGTGCCTGAACTGTGTTTTAAACAGATCTCACTGGAACTGCCTGTTGCTGAAGCATCTACTGTCCCTAGGCCCTGCATCTTTCATACTAAAAGAAAAAACACAACCTTCCTCTGCTGACAGGAAATCCTGTATTTATTTGGCTGCAATGGCAGGAAAAAAATTGTTACTACTGATCTGCATCCTTGTCCTTTAGCACAACTCTTCTCCAGCACATATAAACTATTTTTATGTACATCATACAGTTCTCACCATCTTTGCTCTTGTGTGTAAGGACTCTTTCTGCTGGGACATCCATACTGCTTCAGCCTTAAGAGACTTTAATAACAGTGAAAAAAAAAAAAATTAAACTAGAAGAACTGAGCACTTAAAGTAACCCAGAGATGTGCCAGACACTATGGGAGGTAATACTTTATTTATTTCCAAGCATTTCTAGGATGTAAAACCAATATATTCTGCTACAGCAACCTGCTCATCTGACAATCCTTCCTTAGCAGTTGTGTACGTAGCACTTGATGCACCACATTTCATCAGCCCTACATGAGTTACTAACACAATGGTGTGTACCAACAAGGAGGGCAGTAACTAGAGGTTCACTGATACATTGGTCTGATATTAGATTGGCACCAAAATAAAGAAAATTGTCTGCATCAGAAAACGGCCTGATGTGGCCAATAATTTGGTTGATAAACAGCCCATGCATGTGCACAACCGCAGCGCAGCACGTAGGCAGTGAAAAGTACAGCCGGCAGCATGGAGAGCTGCGTGCTGCTGGTAAGTCTGTGGTGGAAGGGAGAGGCGTGGGGAGCAGATCAAGGCCCCCCCGCAGTGAGGAGGGTGTGGGACTGAAGCAGGCATGGAACGAAGCCATGGCTTGTCAGAGGGGGCGGGGAGGGCTCCCACCGCTGCACAGCTCATTTGGCGGCTCATCCAATCACCCAGAGACTCCTGCCACTGCTTGTCCAGGAGGACATGGGGGGAGGCGGGTGTGCTCCCAGATCCGCATGGGGCAGGCAACAGCAGCACTGGGGGGGGGGGTGCTATGGGGTGGCTACAGGTCTCTCCCATAGCCCCATCCCAGCCTGACACTACCCTGCTGCCAGGCCCAGCCCACCTGCACAGATTCAGGGCGTACACCCCCACCCCAGGGTGCGTGCAGCAGTGAGCTGCTCCCTGCCCCCCAGATGAGCCGTGGCTCCAACCCATGCTCTACTTCAGCCGCAGCCTCACTCCCTCCCTCCCTCAGCACACAGGCCTTGCTCTGCCCCTCATTCCCTCCCCACTTCCCCTTTCACCACCACAGACTTACCAGCTGCGTGCAGCTGCATCGGAAATCAGATCAGTATCAGCCAATACGCCTCCTTAAAAATCGGCTAATCTGTATCAGCCCCAAAAGGTCTCCATCAGCATAACCCTAGCAATAACCACATCTGGATGAAAGTCCACCACTAGAATGGCATGAATTATAAGCTCTCCTAACCAGAAGAGAATTTCAAGCTTATCATTGTAGAAACAGTCCAGTTAGTTTGTGCAAGACGAGAGCTCTCAACAGTAAGAACTAATACACTTGCAACACTCCAGGGCTGGCCTATCAGACAGTGAACATCCATTTAAATGCTTGGAGAACATAAGAACTGCTATTTACTGGGTCAGACCATAAGTCCATTTTGCCCAGTAGCTTGTATCACAGTGGCAGAGTGGGTGCTGAAAGGGAGAATGAACTCGGTATGAACCAGGGGTCCCCCCTGGTCCTCCCCTCCATTTCTCTTTCACTTGCAGTCTCCAGCATTTTAAAGGTCTAGGAAGATCTGATCCTGGGGCTGTATCCCTAACTCCTATAAGAAGTCATGAAAATGGGCAGCAATAGTTCTAATGCTATTGTCTGGCAAAGGACTGAAGCGCTTTAATAAGAATAAAAAAAGACAGATCATTAAAAAAAGGTTAAAATTAAATAGGTATTAAAACTGCTTTAGGGCAATTTATACTCTAATACATACTGCATTAGCACTTACAAGCCCCAGGGACTAGAGCACAGCTGCTAAACACACATGCTCATTCACTTAGATAGTCTCTGCCTTGAAGAGGTTGCACTCTTGCTAGACAAAGGATGAGGAAGAAGGGATCCAACACAGAAGCAGTTAATCCTACAAAATGACCACTGCACAGCTCTTTATGTCACTGCAGGAACTGAGGACCAGCAGCAAGCAAGCTGCGCTAAAAGGTATGCAAGGACTCAAGCAACAGAAGTGCCCACATGGTTTGAAAGCCACCGCATCTTCCCAGAACAATGCTTATTTAGGTAGCTTAAAAACTAGTTCAGATTTTTGTGCAAATTGCCATTGCCAACAGCTGCAATGATCCCAAAACTAACCCAGGCTCTTTCCCCTTCCTTGTAAACCAAGCTACATCATATGCATGCTCTATCTGCGCAGTTGCACAGACATGTCTCAAAATTATCTGAAAAAGATCCCTACAGTTCAGAAAGATGACCTGAGTATCTTTTGCTTTACGGTGTGGCATGTAGCACCCAGCAGCAGAGAGGCACCCACAGAGCCTCAATGCAGCCATTACAATCACACACACACACATTTGTGATGAACTGTTTTGCCAACTCATATTTGACCATTTTGCACCTGCCACTGAGTGACTTCCCCTGATGGCACACCTGCATCAAAGCAGTCATCCATTTCTAGTGTCTTGTAGCAATGAGTAAACTGCAGCCAAGTAGAGCAGAGAAGAAAAGGCAGAAGTTAAAAGAAATTACTTTTAATTAATACAGTCTTTTGTTTTATTGAAGCAACATTTGACAGTGAACTCCGCCTATAAAAGACAATTAAGCTGGCTTCCCAAATCAGTGTCAGCAGGAACGGATAACACGCCCTTTGTCACACTGGCCGGCTCCAACAGCTGGGAAGCGCAAGCTGGTCACAGGCATTTCTAGGCCTGACCTCTTGCATTAAGACCCTTTTGTCCAACCAGACGAGGGAGGGTCTCAACACACAGGTGCACGCCCTGTTGAACTCCAAATCCTATATATTTTAAACTCAGCAAGTTTCAACCTTTTTTATACTCAAGACACTCCTGGAAGAGGCCAGCTCTTAGTATCCACTTTTGTTTTTTGCCTACAGAAAAAAACCAGAACTGCTGTTCCCACTGCAAGAAGCCCAGGAAGGCAGGGAGAGATTTCTTACTGTGAAGTCTTGGGGCCACCCTGAGACTCCTCCTCACCCAGGGAGCTGCCCAGCACCCAGCCGGACACCCAGGGAAAGGTGTCAAGGCAGGCGGGGGCGCCAGGCTGGAAACCGTCCTAGCCGAGACCGCCTCGGGCCGGCTGTAGGGGAAGGGCCCCCGGCCGCAGGGCGTGTGCAGCCCGCGCCTGCCAGGGCCGAGCGGGCCCGCGGCCACCCACGCGCGGGGGCTGCTCCCTGCGAGGAGGCCGCCCGAGGGGGCGCCGCCGCCGCCGCTGCTGCTGCTGCAGTGCGGGGAACCGCACCTGGCCCTCCCGCCCCGCCCCCGCGCCCAGGCGGCACGTGCCGGCCCCGCCGCTCGGCCCGCGGGCCTGGCCTGGGCGGGGCGCGGCTGCGGAGCCCCCCGGCCGCATGCGCAGCGCGGCCTATTGTCTCCCGGCCGCAGGGCGGCGGCCCCGGGCGCCCCCGGGCGCCCCCAGCCCCAGCGGGGCTCACCTGTCGGTCTGAGACGCCCTCGCCCAGCGCCAGCACGGTGCCGGCGCACTCCATGCCGGGGCAGACGGGCGGCGGCGGCAGGCGGTCGTACAGCCCCTGCCGCGCCAGCAGGTCGGCGAAGTTGAGGCCGCAGGCGCGGACGCGCAGCGCCAGCTCCCCAGGCCGCGGGCTGGGCGCGCCCTTGCGCACCTGCACCTTCACCTTCTCGTAGCCGCCGAAGCCCGTCAGCACCAGCGCGCGGTGTTGCGGCTCCGGGGCCGAGGCGGGGGCTGGGGCGTCCCCGCCGCCTTCCTGCGGCGGCTGCTCCGGCGGCGACTGCTGCTGCTGCTGCTCGGCGGCGGCGGCCGGGGGCGCCGCGGCGGCTTCTTCCCCAGACATGGCGCGGGGCGGGTGTGGGGCCGGCGGCTGCGGGGCGCGGGGCAGCAGCGGCCGGACAGATGCGCACAGCTGGGCTGAGCCCGCGGACTGCGGGAAAACCCGGAGCGGGATCCGGGGTGGGGCCGGGCGCAGGGAAAACCCGGAGCGCGGGCGGAGCTAGCGGAGCCAGCTGCTCCGGGGGGCGGTGCCGGGACCCGGGACTTGAGCGCTTCCTTCCCCGCGGCGGGAGGTGAAGCCGGCCCGGGCCCGGGAGGCGCCAGCTGCCGCCCCCGCAGAACCGGCGGGATGCTCCAGGCAGCGGCAGCTTCCTGCCCCCAGCAGCTGGGCAAGGGCGAGCTTCCAGGGGCAGGTCCGCCCTAGGTCAAAAAGCAGGTATGGAAGCAGGGCAGCGGCTAGGGCTGCGGGAGCTCCGCTGAAATCAGTCCTGGCTGGCGTTGTGTCCTCTGTTCTCCGTAAGGCTCACACAGATCCCACACTGTTGGAGGATCTGTGGTCAATGAAAAAGGTTCCCATTCTCACCTCGGGGTCGGCGGGGGTGCTATGCTGGGCGTCGTCAGCCATGAGATCATGTTGTCTCACTGCTGGACTCGTTGGGGATATGAGAGGAGCAGTAAGGGGCCTGCATCTTTTCTGGGTGGGCTGGACCCAGCAGCTAGCCAGGACCTCCTCTCTGCAGTGCCACAAAGGGCAGTTCCCTCTGCTCTTTTTGGCCATCACCATGTAGACATAAAGTGCACCCAGCAGGTGACATGGACTCCAGTCCCACAATAGGAGCGACATGCAGCTCTGCCTTCCCTTTGTCACATACAATCACTCAACTCCACCAACATGGCCTCATGTGCTTGGATGAAATCAGTTTGTGAATGAAGAGCACCTGGCTGAAGGTAAACCCAAGGCAAATCAGGGTGATGTAGTGAGCAAAAGAAAGCACTTTGCAAGGTTTGCACGCGTGCTGCCGCATGCTCTGGTTTAAGGATAGAAATCTGTAGCTGGTTGGTTCGGTTTGTTACTTAGGAGATGCTCGGATTCCTTGCTGATGCTGAGTTCTCGCGTAGCAGCCAGCCTTTGCAAGTAAGGTTCTGTAGCCTCCCTAGTGACTTGGTCTCCATCCTTCGCCTTGTCACTGCCCGTCTGAGCTACCGCAGCGTAATGTACCTAAGCATAATGCCATCATCTCTGACTCCAAGCAGTAAGAATGCTTCAGTGCATGCCCTCAGCAATACTGGCTGCTGCAAACACATACAGTCAGATTCCTTTCCCTATACCAGTATCCCTTGGAATATCAAATCACATTCAAAGTCTCGGACCTTGTCCTCAAAGTGCTCAGTCAGATGGACTCAGCATGTTTGTCAGTGCCTAGAGTTCTGGGGCAAAGACACGGTGGTCAGTGACTCCACTACTGCAAAAGTGAATTGTGTTTGTGCAGGAGACAGCTTTCTCAGGGGCATGTCCAACACTAGAGAGCGGATGAACAGCCACAAAACCTCCCTCTCTTTTATTCTAGGTGTGCAGGGCAGACCTACCTTCTGTAATATAAGCACTGAGCAGCCAGTACGCTTTTTAAAAAATCCTCAAAACAAAACCCTACTCAAACAAAGCACTCAATGGCAAACAGCTTCCCCACCTCCCCAGGGAGAGGATGAGAAAGTGCAGATGAACCGCATGTGACAGGCACTGCTGGAAGATATTGTGATACTGTGATAATGAGGTTAGGTGTCAGAGTTTATGCAGAATAGATTAGATGCCTGGGTTCTTTGCCTAGCTCAAGGGAAGAATGGTTATGGTGACTTCTTGGTAAGGGTATTGAGAAAATGTGCAAAATCCAGGTGACATTTATTTCTACCAAATCTGAAATGGCTCCAAACACTCAACCACCCCATTGCAAAACTTCTATTAATGTACTGGTGTCATTTGTGGACATTTTGGGAAAAACCCTCTTGAAGCAGCAGATCTAAATGACACTATAGAAAAAAATAGGTTATATGTATTTATTCCTCTGGGACAGTACAGAATAAATATCTATTACACATCCTTTCAGGTCCAGACGTGAGGATGTAATGTATGAACGGCATGTCCTTTGTTCCTGATTCAGTGCCCTCACCTTCCTCAATGTATCCGTTAATAAGCCTTCTATATCAGTTTTTAGCTTTGTCATTTGGAGCAGAAGAGCTAATGAAATTACTTCATTAGCGAATCCAGAGAATTCCCTTAGCTGCAGCTTTGTCTGCTTTAAAAGTCTTGGAAGGCGATGATGGAGGGATTTTAAAGAGATCGTTTACGAGCCTATTGAAAAAAACAAGGGATTGTGCAGCTCTGAGAGCCTTGCAACAGCTATGTTGTCAAATTCATCCCTAGTGTAACTGCACTGACTGCACAATCCCTCATAGACCGCAGAGCTGAACATAGCCCATTTTGGTATGGAGAGAATCCTTCAGGCAGCAAGTGTGGAGGGCTAAAAAGCAAATGGTTCAGTAAAAGCAGAGGCATTCAGGCACCTCTCTTGTCCACAGGACAAGAGACCTGGGTTAGACCTCATGCCTGTCTAGCTCTAACTGCTTCCTATCCCCAGCCAGGACCAGTACCAGCTGCCTACAAAGAAGATGCCAGCCACTACACAGGAGTTGTGGGACAGTCTGCCTCCTGGGAAGATCTTGCCAACATTCCTTGTGTTGAAAGGTGAGCTGGAACCTTGAACCCTGAGAAGTTAGCTCCCTTTCAGTACCATTTGCTCCCTGAACTATTTTCCTCTGTCCCAGTGGATGTTGTATTGATGGTTTTCAAGGTAAATAGGCTTCTTTGTCTGAACAGAAAGGGGAAAGACTAATGGGGAGCTGTAAAATGCTACCCTAGCCCTGGATGTGGGTGGCTGTCAGTCGGAGAAGGGACAGGGACTCAAACTTGACAAATCAGCATCAAATGTGAGGTTTAAGTCTTTCTGCAACTTGATACTTTAGGACCCAGTCTTTTGGTAATTGCAGAGTCTCTGTCTTCCTAAAGCAGGGGTGGGCAAAATATGGCCCACGGGCTGGATGTGACCCACCAGGCCATTCTATCAGGCCTGCAGGACCCCCCCCAAAATTTAGAAAATTAATATTTGTCTGCCCGTGGCTGCCTGTCATATGGCCCTCAATGACCTGTCTGTGGCGGGGCCAGTAGGGGGCGCTCCCGTTTTGAGCCGCCCACCTTCCAGGCTCCGAGTGCCTCCCTTGGGGTGCCTCGCGTCCGGCCGACCCCTTCCCTGGAGCACACCCGCTAGCCTGGGGTTTCCGCTGCC
>JAGPOW010000268.1:1534775-1555631 GCA_030014935.1 Caiman crocodilus | reverse complement strand
TGGAAGTTGGTTCCAGATCCCAGCCACCCTGACCATGAAGTAGCGCCTCCTGATGTCCAGTCTGAATCTACCCTCTGCCAGCTTGTGACCGTTATTTCTTGTCACTCCTGGTAGTGCTGGGGGAACAGGGACTCCCCCAATGCCTGCTGGTCTCCTCTGACTAATTTGTAACAGGCCACTAGATCCCCCCTCAGCCTTCTCTTGTGGAGGCTGAACAGTTCAGGTCCCGTAGCCCCTCCTCGTAGGGCCTGCCCTGCTGCCCTCTGATTATGCAGGTGCCCCTCCTCTGAACACTCTCAATGCTGTCCACATCCCTCCTGAAGTGCGGTGCCCAGAACTGGATGCAGTACTCCAGCTGCAGCCTGACCAGTGCTGCATAGAGGGGGAGGACCACCTCCCTGGACCTGCTTGAGTTGCACCTGTGGATGCATGACAAGGCATGGTTGGCCTTCCTGACCGCGTCCGCATGCTGTCGGCCCATGTTCATTTTGGCATCAATAATGGGTCCAAGATCCTTTTCTGCCTCTGCACTGACGAGAAGGGAGTTCTCCAGCCTGTAGGTATGCTGCTGGTTCTTCCTCCCCAGGTGCAGTACCTTTCACTTGTCAGTGTTGAAACCCATCCCGTTCTCATCCGCCCTCCCCTGTAAGCTGTCTAGATCCGATTGCAGCCTATTCCTCTCTTCTAGCGTGCCCACATCCCCTCACATCTTAGTGTCATCAGCAAATTTGAACAGGGGGCTTTTTACCCCCTCGTCCAAGTCACTGATGAAGATGTTGAACAGCATTCTTAAGGATCAAGTTACACTTTACCCTTAGACCGTACTAAGAGTACTTAAAACATGAGCATCTGCACGTTAAAGCTCATTAACTTGTGATGAGTGTCTCAAAGTTACACCACTTAAGGCAAAAGTTGACTTGAGCCACACTACCCAGCTCACGTTAGGGTAACGTCAGTCTGTTCCAGAGGTAAAACTAGCAATTTGCAGTCTTCCAGTATCCCAGGATGTACCAGTCCCAGCCCCACCTCCCCCACATACACAGAGCAGGGATAAAGCCCAGATGTCCTGGCTGCTGGCCACACCTCTGATCGCCAGTCCTCTAGTGGCAAGGCAGAGCTGTGCAGGCAAAAACCAGTATTAATCCTTAACGTGCAACTGTTTACAACACATTCTAGCTTTAACACGGCTTAACATTCTGCTGGCTTAGTATAGTCTAAATGTAACATGTAATTTCACCCTAAGGAAGTGGAAGACAAAGACAGGAAGTCAGTTAGGACTGCAGAGGCTCAGAACAGGATACAGCTCCAATGGCTCTGCTGTGTGGCATCTTTAAGGGACATTTATCTGCCTGCACTGAGAACCAGGGAGGAGGGTGGCTCATGGTTAGTAGTAGTTACAGGTCACCAATCCATTCCTAGGGAGCTGCAATCACCCTCCACAACCTTTGCAGCAGCTGTGCATTCAGGAGCTGCTGTTCCAACCTGTGAAGTACAGGGGGAGCCCAGCTGCTGTGGGGATGTTACGTGGAGGTACAGTTAAAGCAACCTTTCTCCTACTGTCCTTCACAGGAGTGCTTCTTAATCCATGGATTTCGAGATGTGCCCTCACATGATTCACACTGTTGTCATGATGAAATTCTTGTGGGTGTGACAGGATTGAGAGTCACATGGGCTGGAGTGGATCACACAGCAGAGGCATTTTTGTACAGTGCATACGTTTAGGAGGTGATTCTCAAAGGAGCAGGGAGCAATAAATGAAGCCAGTGGGATTTGGGTGTCAGACCCTTCAGTCCAGCAAGACAGAGCATGTGCAAGGTGGCTAATTAGTGCTTGGAGAGGCTGCCTGAATTTCCTATCTGGCCCTTCTTACCTTACTGCTCCCAAATCAATCCCCCTATATTCAGTGAGTAATACCACCTTCTCCCTAAAGCTCACTTTTGAAGTTCTGGGACTGGTGTTTTCCCCCTGCAGTTTTTTCCACCTTAACTCCTACATTTATTGGGACAACTCTGGTCTTTGATCCCTCCACAGAATGTCAGTGTGGGGTGAGGAGCTCCCTGCCGTCTGGGCTTGTGGGAAGCAGAGCCTGGGAGGTACTGGGGACATACGTGCTGGCCAGAATGACCTCTCTTGGAATGCTGTGAGTTAGCAGGGGCTCCAGTTTCTCAGTGCAGGGGATTGGTTGGCTGCTTATCACTGGGGATGGGATGCTTTAGCTGGTGAGTAATAGGAAGCATTAGCCAGAAAAAACAGAAGTGTTCCTAGTGGAGTCAGTTTTCTCTTCTCCACCCTGTATTTCAGAAAGTATTCAAAATATGGCTGTGCACTTTGGCAGAGGACACAGCCAGGCTGCTGGGCCCCTTCAGGAACATCCCTGGGTATGCACTTTCTTTGCATTGACTGTGATTTACAAGTAGAGATAGCCATGGGGTATGTTGGGAACTGTAGTGAGTCTCTGACTCTCTGCTCTTTCCCAGACTGTGGGGGTTTTAGCAGAACTGTTCCTGACCCTGTTCCCACTGTCTTTAATCACCTCCTCCTCCTTTCCTCAGGCCTCTGACTGTCTGGTCCCTTGGCCAGAGTGAGGCGAGGATGTGCTGTGGCACAGACAGAGCCACTGACTAGCTAATTGTTTCAGCTCAGTTTATATTCACACTGAGCTTTAATAATCGCTCTGTATTGTCCTCAAGGACCCGGGAACAAAGAGCATTGAAAAAGCCAGAGGATCAGGAAAAGCACAGCAGCCTCTGAGCAGCAGGGCACCCATCCTGTCAAAGCATCCTACCCCCGAGGTGTGAGGAACCAGCACCAACTGGCTTCCAAAGGAGGCTTGCCAGTGAAGGAGAGAGAGAGCCAGGGGAATGCAATCAGAGGCAGGTTTCACCCCCACCTATGGAGCAGGAGGTCTAAAGGTTTAATTATTACTGCCTCCCCTTCCGCCTGTGGAGAATAACGTAGCTTTTCTGGGGCTGCAGGGCCCAGAGGATCATTACTGCAGGGTGTTTGGTGTGGTGTCCTGGGCCCATTTCTGTGCTTCTCTCCCAGGCTGTGTGTGCCCTCACACCAGGGGCAGGCGCTGCCTCCTTGCCAATGCTTTGATCTAAAGGGGTTGGAGGGTAGTTTCTATGACCCATTCATTCACTGTATGAGCCTTGTATTTCAGCCTCTTCCCTGTCTGCAGACTCTGTGCTCTCCTCCTTTGCTGCAGACTTGTTTCCTGGTGGTGGGGGACATCAGTGGAGCCAGAAAGAGAAATTGGGGTGCTCTCATGGTGGCATAGCAGAGGGAGGATGGGCATGCAAAGGTGGCAGGACGTCTGTGGTCACACCCAGGAAAACTGCCAGAGAAGGATCCAGGCTCTTTGGGGCTCCTTGTTAGGTCTGTCACCCTGCATTGCCACTCAGCTCACCCCAAGGTGTGTGTAACTCAGCTCACCCCGAGGTGTGTGCTGCACCCTAAACCTTTTAGTCCTCAGACAGTGTGGTGACTACTGGGAATTGCAGCATCCTTCAGCTACTGCATTTTCCTGTGATGCATGGAGCTACTGACTGCTGGCTCACACCGCTCTAGTGCTTCCTGTATCATCAGGTTTCCTGCTGCCTTGTCTGCATTGCTGGCACTGTGAGAGGTGCCACTCTTCCTGGCCAGGGGCTCTGGGCAAGGAAGCCCTGAGCAAGCAGGTTAAAAAGCTTACTTTGTGATTATAAGAAAAAATTGCAGAATGGGTCAGGGCTTGCTGCTGGGACCACGGGCTCCCTCTGAGCAGGCATCTAAGAGAAATCCTGGTGATCTGAACATCAGAACACTACTTGCTGGCCAGGGGAGGCAGCTCTCCCCTTCTCTCATTAGGGAGCAGAGTTTGCTGGGTCATGGAAAGGTGAAGTACAGGCCTGTGGTTTGCAGAAGGGTGGGACTGCTCCTCCAAGTAGGAGGAGAACTGTCCTGCCAAGAAAGACTCAATGAAGTATTAACAAGCTCCAGTTCTCTCATGTGCAGGATGCGGTGCTGCCTGGGGTTTTGGGGCTCAAGGCCTGGGTCTGCTGGGCCAGGCTGTGAGGAGGTACCTGTGTTAGTTGAGACAGACAGCATGTCCAGGAGTTGTTTAGTGGGTGAGGGTTTGCAGGGCTGAGATGGAGAGAATTTAATGGTAGGACTTTTGGATGCAGCCCGTGGGAAAATGTCCTGAAAAAACTCCAAATATTCCTACCACCACCAAGAAAAAAATTAATCGTTTCATAGTGAGGAAATGTGTGCAACTGTCTCTGCTTTGGGTCATTTCCTGGGGTCTTTGGAGTGTGCTGCTATTCTCTATATAGCCTGTCCTCTGATGGAGTACACCAAACCCTCTCACTCTCTACTCACCACTAATGGGAGACACAGTACAAGCAAATGCCAGGGCCGTCTGCTTTGATATAAATGTTACTGCAAGACAGGGGAAGTCCAGGGAGGCTCCTGGCACATTGTCTGCATGGTGGTTTCACAACTGCAAAATTTTGGCTTCCCTAATCAAAAACTAGCACTGCCCTGGTTGATTTGTCTAAATTCATAGGGAACTAAGGAGAGAAACTCCCTGTCTACTCTCAATTGTTACTAAAGTGTGTTGAGCAGTGCAGATAATCGGATGCAGGGCACATCCACACATGCCATTAGTGCACAGCAATAAACTGCAGACCTTATTGCTCCACAGTTTATTGCTCCCAGGAAGCTACCAGGCGCATGGTTAACACTTGCAGCCAGACCATAGTACTCTGAACAAGGTTGCAGCAGCCTCTGCTGGCAGGTGGTCTGGGAAGGTCAGCCTGCCAGCCCTGGGCTGCTCTGCCTGGGCTCAATGTGCTGCAAAGAGGCTTCCTGGAGCACAAGCGTGATTCAGTACAGGGCAGCTGGCAGGCAGCCCCCACACTGAAATACCTTCCTGTCCCAGCCAGCCAGCTCTGTGTCTATACGTTCTACTGTGCACGAAAAAAGTCTGCAGCTGGGTAGTAGTTGTATTTACAATGCTATTCTGCTGTGGAGTTACTACTTTCCTGTGCCTTAATAGGGGTGCACATATAGACACTGAGATGTTTACTGCACAGTTAATTAGTCAACTGCATGGTAAATGTCTCATGTAGATGTGCCCACAGTCAGTAAGATCTTTGTGCTGTATTACACATGATAGGAATACCGTGTGTATTGAATTCTGTGTGTACACATTACAGCAAATCACAAGTGTTTTTGACATGTACAGTAGCACAAGGAGTGAAGCTGACATAACCTGTCAGAAATACCTGCTGCTGAGAGCCATAGTTATTTCCACAGTTGTTTTGATCATACAGACAATAGAGGCAATTGTGTGATGCTAACTGATGTTCAGTAAATGCCAGTTCATTTTTTATAGTGACTAGAAACAGAAAACATCCTCTTGAGTAGCTGCATAATCCCCACACTTTGTGAACCTGAAATCACAATTGTATTTCCTTTCAGAAACCCAGTGCTAGAAAGCAGGAGAAATCAGGAGCCAGGACAACTTTCAACCCCAACATTACTGTCACAAGCATTAGTTCTTGAATGTCCTGGCGCTACATTCAAGCATGCTGGTGTCTTTCCTAGTTCACTCCCCACTGAACAACTTTATCACCCCGGTACACATCAGGGAGCTGAAATTTACTGTCCTGACTCAAACTTAACTCTGATCTTCCAGGGCTGCATTAATAATTTAATGACAATTTAAACTTAAAATTACAGGCTGAGCATCTCCACACGCTGCAGAAAGAATGGGAAGTTGATTTTGTGGTGACTGCGTCTTACCTTTTTAAAAATACAGGATAACTTCCCCAGTAAGCATATGTGATAGCTTTCACAAACTCAGATCAGCCATGTGATGTGCACAGCTAAGCAAAGCCATGCACCAAGTTGAAAGAGGACTTGCTTATTCTCAGCACTTCAGATATCCTATTTTGAAAGCCATGACCAGATTTTATTGAGCTGCACGTGCACCTACATACCCCCTATATGTCCTTGTGCACACATACATGCACATCTGTCTACACACGTACATACACATTCTCTCTTGCTTGCCCTGACAGTTTTAGCATTTAATATTTGTTTTGTAGGAGCACTTGGAGCTGCCAGTCAGAATTAGGCCCCACTGTGCTGGACACAATACAGGCAGTTGAAAAGAGGCGACAAGTCACACACCAGACAGTGAAAATGCAGGCATTACAGCAAATAGGGCAGACAATAGGTAGGGAGAAAGAAAGTCTGCTCCCCTGGGCTGGGGCTCTGGGGTGCGGTGCAGATGCCAAAGTTTTGGGGGCTTTCCTACAGTGACCTATGTGAGGCTGGTGGGGGGAGCCCCTCCCTGATATGCCAGGGGCCTTTGCATCCAGCAGTGGTTCACACCCTGCCTAGGACTCAGGGAGGGATGCAGTGGATTTCATGCATGTCCCCCACTCCTAGGTGCAGGAAGGGTGAGTCAAGGTGCAGGAGTAATTTATCATGGCCCTTTAGCATTTCATCTTCCACTTTGTAAAGCAGCTTGATCCCCATTTGGTAAATCCAGTCCTCCCTTTGAAACAGCTGTTGCAGTAACTTTCTGGAAGGCCTTGCCTCCTGGTCTCAGAGCAGCTCTGCGTCCCTTCAGTGTCCTTTCCCTGCTGCCAGCCCCATGCATCTACATGGTAGTCCTTTCCATTCATTCTACAGCAGATCCCTTTCTAGCACAGGGCTTCCCCTCGCCATTTAATACTGACATGCCTTTGCCCATCCTACCTGTACAGTAGGGAATCCCAGCTACAGAGCCCCTGTGAAGAAGGGCTGAAGCATGTCCTCAGTGGACTCAGAGTCTGCCTCCCCTGCCAGGAGAAAGGAGCAGCTAAGCCTCAGGACTTTCTTTGTGAAAGTCCTGGCCCTTGGGGTGGGGCGGGGGGCAGTGGGAAGACAGGAGCTTTCTTCTTGAGTCACAGGGAAAAATCATTGTTTTTGGTCTGGCCTTGCCAGTGCTGGGCTGGAACTGGGAGTTTTGTACTGAGCTGTCCACAGATGATGATCTGGCCAGAAAGCTTTAAAGCACTGTGTGTTGTTCCTGGCATTGGGACATGTTTGGTGACTGGTTTCTCTGCCAACTGTTACAATGTATCTTTATGGCAGAAGGGTCATGGTGTTCTAACCTGGATGAAAGCCCGACTGGACCAGGTGCTACATAGACAGGAAGGAAGACAAGATCTCTGTCTCAAAATCACAGGATGCCTACTCACCTCTGGAGATCAAGCAACAGGTTTCAGGGGGCGAGCCAGCTGAAATGTCTCCAGTTCCCCTGTCCCCTCCTCCTCCTTGTTAGCTTCCTTTAAACTCCTCTGCTGGAGAATATTCCAAGCCGTGACTCTCTTGCAGCCTCAGCACTGACAGGAATAGGTGTCTCCTCTCAACCCAATATAATCAGCTTAATGCAAACTGCTAGGACCAGTGGGCACCTGAACATCTGATTTCTGTATCAGCCTCCTCACAGCCTGTTAGGCCCTGCATGGATGTGATTAAAAACCCATCCTTTGCAAACCTGTTTGAAATGCCTGCCTCATTCTCACTGGATAAATCAATAGGCAGACTCAGCAAACACCAGCCATTCCTTTGTAAATCACCTCTTTTGGCAGGGTGTCAACTCTGTGACACCTCCAGGTGCTTTGCTGGGCAGATTTATCTGTGTCCCTGTGGTGGACCGTTAATTAAAATTAGTAAGACTGTCGTTTTTAATTGTTTTTCATTTAGATGCCCCGGCACAAGGGGCCAGGCAGGAAGGATGGTGCTGGGTAATCCAGGACATGGGGCACTCAGAGAACTAAGCAAGTGCCGATCACGCAGGGAAGCCAGAATGACAGGCACAGTCCCTGTTGCAATACTGGCTAGGCTGATTTTTTCCTGTCGGCTCCCCCTCTTGTCACTTAAGGCTGGATTTTTAAAGATAATTAGCATCTATTTCCATCTTTGTGGACTCTCTTAAAATCTGCTCCTTGCTCTCTCTACCACAAACCCTTACCCACCCTGGACCCTGTGGCTGTTGTAACACCCAGCAATGGTCATTCAGATCTTCAGTAACACACAGAGGATAAAATTGACATTGCTGTACTGCAAAATGGCCAGGCCCTGACTTCTGAGCTAAAGGGAAGCCCAGCTTACTGGGCTGGGGCCACGGGCCTGCACTTGAGGAGTTCTGATTCCATCCAGCAGAGGGTAGTGCACACACCCATCCCTCTCTGTGAGTGCATCATATGCACGTGCTCTCGCTCTTCCTCTCTCATTGTCTCACACACTTACGCACCCATCCCTTGCCTCTGTCAGTGCATGACAGCACATTTATGGGGATGTACAGTGGTGCTGCACATATAAGGAAGCCCAATGAACAGCTGGGCCACACCTTGCATTTAGATATTTTCAACAGAAACTCAGGGAAATAAATCCTGGCCCCAAAAGTGTCAGTGGGTGCATCCACACAAGGCGTTTACTATGGAGTGGACTAATGAGTTCCAGATGGGTGTGTCTTTGCATGCAAATGCTGCGGGGCAAGTTACTCTAGAGTAAATTCACCTCAGACAGGCATCTACATGTGCAGGGCTGAGGGAGAAGATCTGGTGCTCCTGACAGCAGTCTGTTCCCACCCTCTTCAGCTCAGCTGTCTCCTGGACTGGGCTGGGAGATTGCTTTCTGCCCCTGAGGGGCTGCCTGCTGCCCAGGGACAGGGACAATGCCCCCCTGCCCTTGCAGGAGGTAACTCCTGGCTCAGGGTCCCCATTCAGGGACAGGAAAGTTGGAAAGAGCTGCAAGAAAGGGGCAAGTCCCAGCCCCCTACCCTGATCTGCAGGTGGGGTAGCTAGCACTGAGCCCTCAGCTGGGCAGGGAATCCAAGCCCCATGCCTCTATCGTCAAATCAGGACACAGGGCTGGGACCTGCACCTGACTAGGACAGTTCTCAGCCCCACTCTGCAATCATGGTGTGGGGCCTAGAGAGTCTGTTTCCTGCCCCTCTCCACATTTGTGGAACGGGGCTGGAACAATCTCCCTAGCCTCTGCTCTGCAATCGCAACTGGGGAGCAGGAGCTGGGAGCTCCCTGTTGCCAGGGCATGGTTCCTGTGGGCAGAGGTGACCCAAGCAAGGTGCGGGGCCTGTGACAAATCACCCCATGCAGGGCCCCACCCCTGCTCTGATCCCATGGACCCGGACTCAAAGCTGCTGCCACCACCGGCAGCATCAGCGGTAGGGGGTAGTGAGCGGCTGGGCACAAAGCCACCGCTCCATCCTGCTCCGCACTGCCGTTGGTCTGCCCGGCTCCACAGGGCCCCCAAAAGTGCAGGGCCCAGGGGAGTAGCCGCAATTTGCCCCCTCCCAGGGGTGAGCCTGCCCACAAGGCTCTGGTGCCCAGGCAGCAGACAGCTTGTGGGGACAGGGAGCAAGCTCCTGCTCCCTGCTGCCAGGATGCCCGGGAGCAAGTTTGCTCCTGGTCAGCTATCTACATATGCTATACAGTGCAGTAAGTAATGGGAGCAAATCTGCTGCTTATATTTACAGGTAGCACATTTATTTGTGATTAGAATCAATTACTGTGCAGCAAGCATAGATGGTGATGTTTACTGTGCAGTAATTATCTCTAATCTCAAGTAAAGTGTCTCTTGTAGTGTACCCAGTAATGTCTTGGTGTCTACACCAAGAGTGGCAATTATTTCAGGTGGAGGGCTGCTTCCTGAGTTTTGGCAAGCTGGCAAGGGCCACGTGGGTAGCCCCACCCCCTGGCAGGTGCCCCGCCCCCTGGTTGCCATCTTGTGACCAGAAGTCCCACCCCGTAACCCCTGACTTTTGCCACCAGAAGCCCCTCCCTTTGCCCCCAGAAGTACTTCTTTCAGCAAGGGGTTTTGCCATCTCAGAACCAGACAAATACCAAATTATATTCTAAAAAGCTATCATCTACAACATTGATTAATTTGATTTCAAAAAATATTTTTGTCCTGTTTTACATGTGTTTGTGTAGTGTATGCAGAGGTGACTGCACAATAGCTAAAAATGAAGTTTTACTCTTGTATATTTTTGGGGGGGTGGGTGGGGTGTGGGTGGGCATGGGGGGAGGGCGGCTGGGGTTTGTGTATGGCAGTGCAAGGGGAGGCATAGGTGCATGTGTATGGGGGGGTGTGAGACTCAGCCTATGAACACACACACACACACACTCTCTCTCTCTCTGCCCCTCTGCCTGCTGACGTGTGCACACACACATACACACCCCTACCAGTGTGGTCCCAGGAGCCACCTGGTGCTGGAGCATGGTGGGGGCAGGAAAGCAGGGAACTGACTGAGGGTGGGCGGGTCTGGGCTGCTGAAGCCTGCAAGCCTGCTGAGGGCTCCCTCTGGGTCCTACTGCCCCTGGCTCCAGTCAGCTTTGACAGAGAGCCCGAGTGAATGAATATTAATTTACTAATTTTGGGGGGGGCTCTGTGGGCTGGATAGAATGGCCTGGCAAGCCAGATGTGGCCCACGGGCCATATTTTGCCCACCCTTAGTTTATGAATATAGGGCTATTAGACTGGGGTAAACTAATAAACTCCACAGCAGGGTAGTACTTGTAAATACAAGTTTTATACTCAACAGTGGTGCCTACATAGACACTGACGTGGCTGGCTGGGTCAGTGGCTAGCACTGCACTAGAGCACCCTTGTGTGCCAGCCAGCCCCTCTGCAGCCTGTTGAACCAGGTCAGAGCAGCCCCAGGTGGAAGACTGACCCCTGGGCTTCCTGCCAGTCGGGGCTGCACTGACCCGGCTCAATGTGCTATGCTCCTGGGCACATATGTAAACGTGGTGCTTGGAAGCAATAAACTCCAGCGTGATAAGAGCTGGAGTTTATTGTCACATTAATATGGACATGTAGACAAGCCCAGTTGGAACATGTGTAGTGCTGATGGGGTTCCCCTGGGAGGGCTATCAGATTGCACCAGGTATAGCACTGGCTGGAGGATGAGTAGCTCATGAAGAGGAGAAAGGAGGTTTTCATCTCTGAGGTAGCAGACAGCCTTGTGGCTCATGCTCTGAACTGGCCATTGAGCTCTGAATTCAGTTATTTGCTTTACAGCGACTGCCTGTGAGGACCTGGGCAAGGTGCTGTGTCTCATGTTTGCCTCTGCATAATGGGACCCCACCTCTGTCTGCCTGTACTGAGCAGAGCTGTCCCTCACAACAAGAGAGTACCAGTGGATCCAGCCTTAGGCAGGGTGCTAGGCAGTGCTGCCAGTGGTGGTGGCAGTTCCTCGGAGTCAAGGATGATGTCCATCAGGCTTCATGGGTTCTCAGGTGGCTGAGGAGCCCGATTCTGGATACACACATTCTTTGGCAATGTGGTCATGTTGTTGCGCGGAGGAGTGGGATTTGCAGCCTCGGGTTAGTCTCCTTCTCCTTCTTCCACTGCTGCCATTCTGCCTCAGTATCAAGCTGGTGGGCATCGAAGTGGTGCATGCCTTGGTGGACCAGGTGGCACCACATTGAGTGGTCACCGGCTTGCTCCTCCCAGCCATTGGTGTCAATGCCTCCATGCTTGAGGGCAATCTTGAGTGGATGGAAGCCTGCATGTGGCGTGTTTAGCGTGGGGACTCTGGTGTGTAGTTGGGCTTGGTGGTTGGTGGCCGGGTTCAGTGGCATGGTGAACCATGATGACAGGGCAACTTCTCCACTGCAGCCTTCTTCCATCTTCACAGCCGTTGGGGCTGCAGCCTTCCTCTGCCTGCTCCACAGTTGAGGTCTTCTTGGATCATTCTTTGTCTGGGACCTCCCCCTCGCCATGGGTGGCCCTACCATGAGTGCAAGCTCCAGACAGCATTGCTCTTGGGGTCACTGGAAGACGCAAGCCTCTCCACCGTGACTGCTGCTGTATCAGCAAGGGTAATTACTGATGTTTGTACACATCAGGCTCAAAACAAGCTAGCTCCCTACAAACAAATATGAGCAGAGCATGTAAATCAGAGGTTTGTAATATTTTTGGGCAGGGTGCCAACCTTCACCCTTGATTTGTAGATGTTGGCATGTCAGGGGCAGATAGTTGGGGAGCCGTGAGAGGCCCAATCCTTGTTGTGGCAGCACAGCTTTGGCTCCTTCCCTGCTGCTCACCCCAAGGCTCACAGACAAAGCAAAATGCCTTTGTATGCCACATTCTGGCACTTGTGCAGGGGGTTGCCTGCTCCTGATATAACTGCACAGAGGTGTGGGGCTCGGCAGGAAAGGGACAGAGACCCCCTCTGCAAGGGAAGCAGTCCACAGGTGGCAGAATCCAGTGATGCTTTTTGGCCCTCTTGTGGCCACATAGTGTAAAGTACTGCAAAAATTTCCTTCACTAGTTGTCTGGGAAAGTTTTCTGGGGTGTATGCCTCCTGCACTGGCTGCACACACCTTGTATCAACTTGTCTGACTGGTCTGGCCCTGGTCTGGCCTGGTTTCTCAGTGACTGAAAGAGGGAAACAGGTTTGATGCCGTACCTTTTTGACAAAGATCATTGTCCCCCAAGTGAAGCTGGACTGCACAAAGCATCAGCGCAGTGGATTGGAACTGCTAACCAGGACCCTCTTTAACTTTGCTCTTGAGAGACAAGAGACACTTGAGGTAGTCATAGGGCTAGTAGCATGCAGGAGAGGCTGAAGTGGACACTTTTGTGGTCCTGCCTTTTGGATTTCATGCCCAAGACGTGGCTGCCTGCACTTGCAGGGGACTACACGCCCTAGTTGAGGCACTCCCTTCTAGAACTATGTTCCTAAGGAGAAATTAGCTGCCCCGACAGCCTAGTACTTTCCAACTTTGGGAAAGCTTAATACTTCTTAACAGTCATGGGAGCAGCATGGGCCAATGGATGGAGCTTTGAGCTAGGAATCAGGATATCAGGGTTCCAGTCCTTGCCTTGTCTGAATGTAGCTAATTATCAGCAGGCAACTCCATTGCAGCTTCTGCTTCACACCTGTTGAATGGGGATGTTCTTGACTTTCCCTGGTTGTAAAACATTATGCAAGAATGAAGTGCTTGCTGTGATATTTGTGTGATAGAGCAAAGAGGGCACAGCACCAGCAATAAATTGTGTGATTGGAGGCCACTTGCATGCCAAACTGCTGATTAAAATGATGTGATTGTTTTCTGCATTTCAGAGTCACAGTGGTTACTACAGCTCTGATTGCATTATATCATGTAACGTAACATTTTCCTACCAGCCAGTAGGAGTGGGGCAATCCCTAGCTCAATTACAAATGGCATTAATGAACATTATTTAGTGGCATGGCAAGTGAGGAGCCCAACTGTGTACACAGCCTGCCCGTCCCAAACTTCATTCCTGTCATTCCATCCACACCCAACATTTGCTTGTTCCATTCTGCTGTATCTTGTCTTTAACCCACAAAGTTTAGCTCACTAGTGTCTTTTTACTACATCTGGTCATGCCTGCTTAATCCTACTGTGATGCCATTAATAAATTGCCAACCATCCCTGCTAATTGGGAGTGTTTGATGCAGAGGACTTCAAAAGGAAGATTTTTTTAAAAAAGATGTCCTGGCAATTTGCCCTTGTGCTGTTTTAATGAAACAAAGAAAAATGTTCAGTTCAAACTAAAATGAAAAACTCCCAGTTTTTTGGTTTTCTGTTCCCCCCCTGCAAATCTTCACACTCAAAAAGGAGGAGAAAGGGTGTAGAAAACAAATCCAGGAACCAAAAATGTTTCATTTTGATAAAAAAAAAATCAAACACGACAATCATGGTAAATGTTTGTATAGTTGGAAATGGCCCTTCCAAACAATATTCTTGCCAAGAGGATTTTGACTTAGTCACAGAAAACTGTGCCACTAGCCAGCAGAGAGCTGCACTGCTGTGAAAATGATTGGCAGTCTTGATACACAGCATGTTCTGAGATATCAAATGCATTTGTGCCTTGCTTCCACTTGCAAGCTAAGGCAAGGGAAAGGCAAGAGCAAGCAGTAGAAGCTGAATGTCAACCAACTGGATCCTGAGATGGGAGGGAAGGGGAGGGAGAAGGGGGTATGTTTGTGTGCACACACGTGCATGTATGTGAGGGGATATATTTTCACACACACAATTAGAAAGTGAAGACCACACATTTCTGACCTCTTCCATGCCCCATATGTGTTTATAAGATTCTTCAAGCAAGTGTCCCTCCAAGTGTACACTTATTAGAAGGAATTAAAATCCTCACATGACTTTAACAGTAGTGTCATCCTGACATGGCTGGACCTGGCAGGACCATGGCTCATCCTGGCAGCATCCCTGGAAATGTCTCTTCAGAAATGCAAGATAAAAAGGGGACCAAGTGTTGCAGAGGCTCCTGATTACCTTTCCGATACAGAGAATTTACAGCTGTAAATGAGGTGTTGTATCACATTAGGCTGTAACACACAATCAGATCACCATCCTTCCAGTAAAAGCCTTGTCAGTCTAATGCCTCTTTCCTTTAATCCTCAAGATTGCTGAAGGATGCTGCTTTCATCTGATAGCATTTATGGATGATTATAATGAGCTTTGGCTTGCTGAGATAAATTAAATTGCTCACCCAGAGGTGCAAACTTCATTAATGCCAGCGGTGAGTCAGATCAGCATTATTCTAGTTCAGAATGCCAACAGGCTGGACACGTTAAAGGAGACTTATTTGGGTTTTTTTCCATCTCTGAACCTCCCTAATTGCTGTTGATTTTTATCTTCTACTTTGTGTTCAAACTCTACTGCTACTCCACATTCAAATCTTCCAAGGGAATCCATCAAATAACACATTGTTCCATGCTGAATGATTGAACTGCTGAAACCACATTTTCAGCTAGATCACATCAATCCACTATATTGGCCTTGTGAGTTTCTAGCTCTTTTGCACAATATTTGACAAGACACCAAGGAGATATTTAAAGATAGATCTGCTGAGAAATAAAAACGTGTGTCTTCCTATTTCTGTCCAAGTGCAGGAGGGGAAAAGTATGAAGCCACAGACTGGGATAAATGGTGCAGTGAAAAGCCTGAACTCAGGAATAATGCAAACACCAGGAAAATACTGAAAGGAAGGGAATAAACAAACCCAGCAAAGTACTCAGGCTATGTGTACCCATAAGCTTGTGCCCAGTGCAGCGGCCTTCTGTGGAGCTGCAGAAGTGCTTCAAGACAAGTATATGTTTAAGTGCTTTGCTGGATCAGGTCCTTTCTTCATAGAGCAACACAAGGAGATTTCTCTGCTTCCCTTATTTTTTACCTTGCTTATTTTGGTGTGGCTCCAAACAGACCCCAGGGAAATCCCTCTGTGCAGAAAGGACTGATTTTTCTGCATCCCTCATTTTTCGCTTTGCATCTTAAATTAGGCCCTGCTCACTTCAGTGGGCCTCCAAGCAAGTCACAGGGCAAGAAGCAGCAGGCATCACACTGTGTTGGACCACAAGCAAGGCAGCTTGCTACCAGTGTGTGTACGTAGTGCAGGTGTGGGCAAAATGCAGTCTGCAGGCTGGATGCGACATGCCAGGCCATTCCATCTGGCCCGAAGGATGCCTAAAAAATTTATAAAATTAATATTTATCTGCCCCTGACTGCCTGTCATGCAGCCCTTAAAGACTTGCCAAAACTCAGTAAGCAGCCCTCCGCCTGAAATAACTACCCACCCCTGACTGTAGTGCCTGGCAAAGCTGGGACCAATCCTAATGAGAACATCTAGATGCTACCATACAGCAATAAAGAAAATATTGATGGTAATATTAAATATGTGTTCAAATACACTAGTGATTCAGAGCTCCTTTGAGAAGGGATCAAGCAAGTAAAGGTCTAACCGTTTCCACCCAAGACCATCTAGCACTTCACAGCATGAGTCAGCTGTGGCAGGATTTCACCATGCAACTCTGAACCCAACACTGCACATTTGCATTGCAGCATGGATCAGTTAAATGGTAGATTTTAAAAATTATTAGAAATATAGAAAATTAAGGTTATTTACATGGCTTTGTAGAATTGGAAGAAAATGTAGGATTCTGTGTGTGGTAACTACATGGGTACATAGCTGGCATATGTTGGCTCAGTCTAAAGCATGCTGTTAGTCATGCAGCCTATATTACACCAGAGCAAAGGGCCTAAGAAACTTCAATGCCATGCTATGATAGGAAGAAAGGTAAGACCCTATGCATGGTAACTATATAAGTACAAAGTTAGAGGGTAGTAAGACATTCTTAGACAATTTTAGCATTCAGCGTACAATTGCTTGGGTGGTAGACTCTTAAAGGCATCAACAGTCTTTGTAGATATATAAGTAAGTGTGCCGGGGAGTTCAGTCCATCCCCACACTCTTGCTTCTGAACAGTGATTTTGACTATCTTCATACTGCTGATGGCCCATGACATGCTCGATGTAGATGTCCCTTGACCATCAGATGGCATTGGTACCAGGAGGCACCTCATCAGTTTCACATAGCAGTGGGTACTCTATAGGCTCATGGGACACTCTTATTGTTTGGGTCTCATGTTCCAAATGCCCCAACAATCAGTGCCTGTTCCTTCACATTGTACCTCTTCTCCCTAAGGGTATCAAGCAGTGGCTTGTATACGGACAGCTTTTGTTCCCATGGTTTGGTGAAAGCCTGCCACTGGTTCTTGAAGAGGGTGGTCACGTTGATTATCAAAACCCCATAAGACAATGGTTGTTGTTCTTGTCTGTTATAATGTACAGGCATAACTGGCTGTCACAATCTGGGAGAGGATGGTTCATGGCTACTGTTCTGACTGACACAGAGGGTTTTGTGGTGCAGTCACCAGGCTCGCCCTGTCACAAAGGATGTGTGCGGTTGAGAAGCTGTCCCTCCTTTCTGCACAAAGGCCTAAGGGCAGATTCACACAGCTATTTAGGTGCCTAATCCCAAATTAAATCAATTTTCCATTGAAATAAATAGGGAAGCAAACACCTAAGTAGGACTTGGGTCCTTCAAATACTCTTTTGGATCTAGCCCTACCCATTTGCTGTATTCTGGGTTCACTCTGGAAAAGCTGAAGAGGTTGGGAAGTCAATGAGTTTCCTTCATGCTTGAGTTAGAAGGGCAGAAGGTGCTATGAGGGCCTAGGGACTGTGTGTAGGGTAAACTCCCTTCTCTTAGGAGTGAAGCAGTAACAAGCCCAAGTGGTTGAAAGCTGAAACTAGAAGTCAGACTAGAGCAGCCAGAACCAACTTTTTTGCAGCTGTGCCAAAAATTAGCCCTGCTCCCCACCCCGCAATGTCCTTCTGATCTCCTTTGCCATCTGCGGTTCTATTCTGCTTCCTTCCCTTGTACTCCCTGCCCAATTTGCTGCACTGATTTCCGCTCCCTCCCCATCTGCTGCTGTGCTGCTTTATCCCCTCCCTGATTCACCGTACGCCACACACACAGCCTGCCCCTGTCACTTGTGGCACCAGTGCCACAGGTTGGGCATCTCTGGATTAGCAGGTCACAGCAATCCTCCTGGGTTTACTATCTGTGAGCATATGAGTCTAATGCACTTGTTACTGGGGTGGTGAAGCTACCTCTCCTGGGCATGACTTTGGCTACTCAATCCTACCCTGTTATCTCTCCTGCTATGCCTTGATGTCATAAATTGACAGGCTGCCCCCAAAACCACAAAGTGGGTTTTGGATGGTAGGTCCTTGTCTGGGCTGAGTAAGGATGTGAAAGGTTAAATGTTTAATCATGTTTAACTGATAATAAGTGCAGCAATAGCAGTTACCTTCCCAATTATCCTTTAGCTCTCCCCACTACCCCCAGTCTAGCAAGGAAGGGGAGGAAGGGAAGCCACCCAACCCCAGCAGGAAACAGCAGGGCAGGCAGGAGCAATGGAGGGAGGAGAAGGAGGGATGGGGGAAGGGGACTAGTACCCGTAGCCTAAGAGGAAAACAGCCAGCAGCCTAATGACTCATCAATTAAGCAATTAGCTGCTTGTTCACAGATGCTCCCTCCCCTCTCCCAAGGCAAGGCTTCACTTGGGCTGTGTTATCTGGCTGGACTTGTCCCCGGACCCGCCCAGTGAAAGGACTCTGGGAGCCCCACAGCAGCAGCTGTGTCCAGCTGCCCTGCTATCAGTTAATAATTTAACCAATATAATTAGAGGAGGTTAAAGAATTTAAAAAATATATGTATTTTTACATCCCTGGGGCTAAGGCCCTCTAGCCTTGTCCCACGGTACTCTGGCTGAGCCCCTTGGCCTGGGGTCTATTATCACAAGCTCCTACGCCTTAGCTCTGGCCCTCAAAGGCTCTGAACTCCTCAGCCCCTGGTCTCACCCTCACAAGCTCTAGGGTTGTTGCCTAGTTTTTGCCGGCTTCTATTTCTGTCCTTTGTCAGACAGGAATAGCCTTTCTGCCAGGCATGGGATAGCGCACCCCTGCAGCCCTTTGGGTCACAGTCTCGGGAGGTCTCTACGTTGAAGGTCCACGCTATACCAATGAGCACTTTTGGGGGTTGGCTGTCAAGCCTGCTCCCCTTGGTTCTCTTAGGGCTGCTCTGAGGGCTTGTAACTGGGCACATGGCTCAAGAGTGGGAGCACAGCTGCAGGTGTTTAAAAGTGAGAACCTGCCTGCTGGAGGGCAGGGGGACATCCGAGAGCAATGAGCATCTGGTCGGAAGGAAATTAAAAGTTCCCAGGGGGCAGAGCTGGGGAAGAAGGATAGTGCCAAGAGCGGAGCCAGCCAAGGTATCCTCTCTCTGGTCTGGGGAAGGACCATAGTTGTGAGTTAGCCCTTTGTTAAGTGTTTGGTTGTTTAAGTACTGGATTTGTTACAAATAATGTTTTCTGTGTGGGAACAAGTTTGCCTCAGAAAAAATAAAGAACCAAGTGACAACCTACTAAATGTGGTGGTGAACTCAGGCACTTTAAACTCCAACACCAGCCACGGAGACCAGAACCCTGTTAAAATGGCTGAAGGGGCTGCAGCAACAACACCAGCTGTTTCAATAGCTCCAAACCCAGCAACAGCAGTTCAAGAGAGAGCAGAAGCAACAGCAGCAACTACAGCAGTTTCAATGAGAGCAGCAGCAGCAGTTACTGAAACAGCAACTGGGTGCTAGGCAGACCCCTACCCTTGTGGGAGAGTTACTAGGTTCCCCAAAGTTAGAGGGAGGAGTCCTCACAAAAGCAAGACTGACAGACAATCCAGAGGTTTTTCTCACCATGTTTGATGGGTGGCAGAGGCGTATCAGTAGCCCTGGGACATGTGGGCTGTGGCAGTGGCCCCCTTATTAACTGGGGAGCCACAGGATGCTTACTGGGCCATGGAAACAGACTCAGCCCAGGATTATAGGGCCCTCAAAGTGGCCATACAGGACCAGCTGGGACTTATAGAGGAGGCTTATTGCTGCCAGTTCTGATCGGAGGCTTTGGACCCAAAAGTGTGGCTCTGGGCTGTGGCTCAGAAGCTTAAAGTGGCTCAACCCAGGGTCTTGCTTGGCTGCAGAGGTTGTGGAACTAGTGGCACTGGAACATTTCTGCACCATCCTCCCAGCAAAAGCTCATATGTCAGGGGCGGGTAATTATTTCAGGCAAAGGGCTGCTTGCTGGGTTTTGGCAAGCCATCAAGGGCCGCATAACAGGCAGCCAGGGACAGATAAATATTAATTTTCTTGGGGCCCTGAAGGCCGGATAGAATGGCCTGGCGGGCCACATCTGGCTCACAGAACATATTTTGCCCACCCCTGCCGTAGATGGATGCATCACCGCTAGGTGGCCAACCTGGAGGAAGCCACACAGAGGGTATAAGACTTCACCGGGGTGGAGGTGGATTGCCAGGAAGCCCAGGGAATCTGGCAGACTAATGGGCCCAAGGAAGCTGGGGCTCTGTGGCAAACTAGCTGGGGATTTAGGGAGGCTTCTGATATGGACATTACCTCCATCTTCCCCAAGGCCCCAGACAGGAAGAGAGCCTTTGAGAAGGGGGCCAGGAGAAGAAGGCCACTGGGGACATCCCCACAGCCTAGGCAGGGAAAAGGAGGGGCAGATGATGTGTTTCCAATGTGGGAAGAAAGGACACAGATATTGAAAGTGCCCCCAGATGGACTATGGATGCTCACTTGGTCTCAGAGGCAAAATGGGGGAGCCCAAACCCAAGAGGATATGTGATCCCAGTAAAGATCAGGGATATCAATGTGGCTGGACTCAGACTCAGGGCAAACATTTATATACAAGCAGTTTGTGAGTCCGGCAGATGTTCAAGTAAGTAAATGTGTGTAAATCATGTGCATTCATGTGGGAGGTGCCAAGAGGATGATGCTAAGCAGCTAGCACCAAGCTAAATTGCAAGCCTTGCTATCCTCTCTCTGGGTCCAAAAAGGACTGTAAATGTAAGTTAACCCTTTGTTGAGTGTTTGCTTGTTTGTTAAGTACTGGCTTTGTTATGGACATTGGGCTTGTGTGAGAGAGATTTTGCCCCAGGAAAAATAAAGAACTAAGTGACAACCTGCTACAGGACTCTTAGGTCCTTGCCTCATCCTAGCAAAAAGTTAATTGTGTCATCAATATAAGCCACCCCATAATTTTGGTGAGGTGCTAACACTCAGTCCATAGGCCATTGAAAGATGGCTTCTGCCCCATGTAACCTGAAAAGCATTCATACAAACTCATATAGGCCCCATAGATTCATAGATGTTAGGGTATGAAGGGACTTCAATAGATCGAGTCTGACCCCCTGCATAGGCAGGAAAGAGTGCTGGGTTCAGATGACCCCAGCTAGATGCATATCCAACCTGCTATTGAAGACCCCCAGGGTAGGGGAGAGCACCACGTCCCTTGGGAGCCCATTTCAGACCTTGGCCACTCTAACTGTGAAGAAGTTCTTCCTAATGTCCAGTCTAAATCTGCTCTCTGCTAGCTTGTGGCCATTA
>JAGPOW010000268.1:1408733-1528415 GCA_030014935.1 Caiman crocodilus | reverse complement strand
CGCAGTGGCTCCGCCCGGCCGCAGCTCGGGGGGTGGAGGAGGCGGAGCTGGGCCCGGCCCGGCTGCGGCTCCGCGCCTGGTTGGTGCCCGGGCGGCGCCGTGGGCGCGGCTGCCGGGTGGGCCGGCCCGGCTAAAGCCGCCCGGCTGCCCGCGAGCCCGGCAGGCTGCGCCGCGATGCGGGGCGCGTAGTGGCACCATGGAGAGCCAGCTCGCCCGCTGCAAGATCGTGGTGGTGGGGGACACCCAGTGCGGCAAGACCGCGCTGCTGCACGTCTTCGCTAAGGACTGCTACCCTGAGGTGCGGGCCGGGGGCCGGGGCTGGGGTGGGCCGGGGGCCGGGGCTGGGCCGGGCCGTGACGGCGTGTCCTGTGTCGCCCGCAGAACTATGTGCCCACCGTGTTCGAGAACTACACGGCCAGCTTCGAGATCGAGAAGCAGCGCATCGAGCTCAACATGTGGGACACGTCCGGTGAGGGCACGAGTGCCTACCCCTGCCGCCGCCGTCGCCTCCGCTCTGCCGGGCGGCCCGGCCCTGCCCTCCCCTGCCCTGCTTCTGCCCGCCTGCTTCCCAGGCACATCCCCCCCCCACCCCGGAGTCCTCGGGCCCCTAGGTGCTGCGACCTCCTAGGCAGGGCGCACCCCGGGGAGGTCGGGGCTACCCGTGCCGGGAGTTGCGCTCCCTGCCCCACCTCTAGCTTTTTGTCTTTTGGAGCCAAGCGAGTAGTGCTTTGTTACCCCTGGGCCCTGAGATGTCCCTGCTCCCCAGCACCTGGGGGACAGGCGCTGTGCCGGGGTTGTGAAAGGGCAGGAGCTGTTTTCATCACTTCCTCACCTGCCCCACACCCATGCTGGAGATTCTCTAGGGCCCCAGGAAATAGGAGATTTGAACATACCAGCACTTCATTCTGGCAGAAATGAGGTCTCCATCCCCCCTGTGCTCGGGGCCTGTGCAGCAGAACTGTGCCTTGCCCCAGATTTTGGAGGAGGCTGCTCCCTAGGGCTTCAACTAGCTTCCCGTGTGAAAATATGGTTTTGCTCTCTCTGGTCCTTTCTCAGCTTAAACCCACTGAGCTGAAATTCCCCAGCCCACGCATCCCTCCTGCAGCAGGGGTGCTCTGCCGATTTTTGTACTGTTGGGTCTTGTCTTGTTTCTGGGGAAGAACTAACTCCCTGTTTGGTAGACTTCCTCCCAGCAAGGCAGTACAAGTACTGGATCTGGGAGCTGCGCCTCATTGAGCTAGGTTTCTTTTTCAGTCCCAGGGCTCATTTATAATTCTTCCCCCCCCCCCCCCGAGCTAAATAAATCCTCTCCCTTCTTGGGATGTATATATGTGCCTTTTGGATATCTTGTTATATTTACACACCACTTGCATGTGTGCTGGTAGACTTGCTTGGTTTGCTGGGTGCGTTCATGAAGACCTGTCTATTTAGTGAGTGACTGCTTGGTCCTTAGAACTAGTGTTCCTGCTTTTGAAATGTTATTAGCTGTATGTTGTTGAATGTTTTCCCTGAATGGCATATTTTGCTGTGCTCAGACCAGCCTGGCTGTTTTATAGGGTCTAGCTGGACTGTAATATACTAATGGGGTTACCATGGCATTTATTATAATTATTTATTCTTGCATTAAAGTGTGTATAGATTTTCTTGTGTTTCTCCCAGCTTGCACTAACACAGTTGCCTAGAGGTACTGCTGTAAGCTGCATTCAGTTGCTATATTTACATTAGTGCCATTCCTGTTTTGACCACATAATTGAATAGTAATAAAACCAGTTCTTAGGTGCAGTGTGAGGCTATAAAGGAATGAAGAAAAATCCCAACACAATTTTTAAGTGGAGACCTCCCCATGTTGGGGGAAGGTTTCTTTGTATTAGTACTTATTTTGCCTTAAATTTATTTGGGCTTTTTTTTGTGGTGGGGTGTTGTTGTTTGGGGAGGGGGTGTTTGTCTGTCCTTAGCTGAAATAATTCAAGAAGTCATAAACAGTCTTCCAAACCTCACTTTTGTAAAACTTCATGCTTCTGTTTTATATGTTAGCTGTAAGTGATCAATTTGAAGCGAAGCTGATGAAAATATTGAACAAGCTGTTCTTGTGTGTCTGAAAACAGGACATGGGAAGTAAGTAGTCTGTGTTGGAGACTTGATGATTAAAAGCGACGTTAGGTTGTTGGACAGAAATGAAATTCATTTCTCATTCGGACTCCAAGAGCAATAATGTGAAACCTTACCGGAGAAGTTCATTATTCTTGCCTGAACTTTGCATTTATTCAGCTTGTGGTTGTGGGATTAGCTTTGCCTTACCCAGCATAGCTGGTTTTTATTGAATCAGACTTGATTTTTTTGGGGTTCAAGATGGACCTGGTGCCCCTGCTGGGGCTTCCTTACTGGAGAGCTGTTATATCTTCTGTATAAAGGCCTCAGTGTCTTGAGAGACCAAATGTATCTTTTTTTCCTTTGCTAGAAGAGATTCTGGTTGGCAGCTGAGCTTCTGGAGGGCAAAAAATAAGGTGTATGGACCTTCATATCTAACAAGGCATCAGCATTTAACTTCAACTTGAGACAAGCTGCAAAGACTAAATGCACAAAGTAATGGAAACTGCTGCATGGGTGGGGGGGGGTGCAGACACAGACATTTTGGCAGACTTGCACTGCTGGATCCAAGGGGCTTTTTACTGCTGGGTCCCTTTTGTAGGAGCCACACCAGCACAGTGCTGAATCACCCCCCCCCCCCTTTGGCTTTCCAGGGCACAACTTGTGGATGAGACTCTCACCACTGTCATGTTCTGGGCATGCTGAGGTCTGTTATCCCAAGCAGTTCCTGAGGAGAGTTTCTAAACTGCAGTCTTGAGGACTCTAAGCAGAGACAGGGTGCGGTGCCTTTGTTAGAGACTAATGGCTGTGTTGTGGGCAGCTAGATTTTTACAATTTAAAACATCACCTCTTGTATGTGGGAGCCCATTTGATGTACTATGTGTGAGACAATGCGCTCAAATTTACTTTAGAGCTTTAAATATATCCTGCCCCTGTCTCTGAGATCGTAATGAATGCAGCTCTACCTTTCTAAACCAAAGATGTGAGGTGTCTGTTGTGTATCCTTCTGCAGCAGAGCCGAAAGTAACTTGGATTCTTTCTCATTCCTTATGGGGAAAAATACAAACTCTGGCATTTTGTGGGGAGGGAGGGGGAAGGACTGTCTCTTGCTGGGGGGGGGGGGGGGTTCCTTGGACAAATTCACTTCTGATGCAGCTTTACTCTGAAATATGTAAGAGCTGGTCCTTCAATACATGGTTTAGCAAAGCAACATGCAGCAATTTTCCCCAGTAATCAACCTGATATTTTTAGCTGTAGCCTGTGAGCTGTTGTTAAATTTCCACTTCCTTTTGGAGACACTTGTAAACAGAAGCTCTTGGTAAAAGAAGTTTTGCACAATAGCAAATTGAGCCAGCTGAGCTGACAGAGTGGCTAATTGCTCTGTTTGTGCAGAATGACAGTCAGTGGGGGTGCACTTTCCCTGGTCTTGGGGCTACCCGCTGTCCCTTTTTAAGCGGTTTCTCAGGCAGGAACATTGTTAATGCTAAATTCCATCCTTGACAGGAGGGGAAGGGGACCCGCTGAGAAGCTGCTTGTCTCCTGTCTTAACCATTCTTTATTTTAAACACTTGCCAGCCCCTGGCTAGGTAAGTGAAAGCTACAGACAGTACTGGTCTCTCTGCCCTCCTGAGATTTGTAAGAGACTTGAACAGGGAACTGCCTGTTGATATCTCTCCCCACGGCTTCTGCAGCTAGTTGTAAAGTGCATGGAGTCTCCCAAGGCTGGGTGGGGTGATCTGGGCTGTGTCCAGTAATGGGCAGCAGGGCGAAAGCAATCCTGTTTAAACTCCTTTTATTGGAGCCGAGTCCAGTGAGGGTATTGCAACTGTTCTGACTGTTCAGGGGCTCTGGGCTTGTGGGGCTGAGCTGGTGCATGCAGTAGCTGGCTATTATAGTTATTTTGGACTGAATTTGCCCCTCTTACTAGCAGGTAATGACATTAGCAGATGGCAAATGAGCAGATAAAGATTTTGTTTGTTTGTTTTTAGGGAAGAATTACTCTTGTAAGGTGCATGGCAAGGACAGGAAGCAAATTAATCTGATACGGTATCTGGTTTCTTTTATACCAAATGGTGTGAAGGGTTTTCATACCTGGGTAGGGGGTGGCTCTAGTCTGGAGTAGAGATGCTGGCACTTGTGCCAGGTTTATGCACCATTTCCAGCACATTGGAGCCCAAGGAATTTGACTCCATGCCTTTTTAGGTTTTCAAATATCCATAACACGGTGAAGCAAGGATTCCTTGCCTGCCAGTCTTGTCCAGTATTTGTTTTTATTTTTGGGTCCATCCTACATCCAGATGCAGTGTAGCAATGAAATTCCTTCTGGTACTGCTTTGCATCACAACGGGCTGTACTTGTGCTGCACTGCTCCACCTCAAAGCCTTTATGTGAGGGTTTAGGTATCTTTGTGCAACCTTCTTTAAGAAGCACTTTGTGACTCCTGTGTGTGAGGAGAACCTACCTGCTGATCTGGAGGAGAGGGGCATTATGCCTAGTAGATCTTGGAGAGACAAAGGGAGAGCTCTGGCTTTGGGAGCTCTGTTCTGTAGACCCATGGCTCTGTAGCCTGGCAGAAAGGAGCTTGCTTTGCTTTCCTTCAAGGTATGCAACTGCTGCAAGTTCTCCTCATTAGTATCCACTGGGACAAATGTTGGCACAAAAGCAGCTCCTGAGTGGCCCTGCTGTGCCACTTGCATTAGGGAACTTTCCAATCTGACCTGTCACTTTTGTCTTGTTTAAATGCTGTCCTTGGTTCTGGGACTGGGTTCCTCCTTGGAGCTCAAGTGGTACCTGATGCCTGACAAAGCAAAGAGATCCTTCCCTCCCCCAGCTGGTGTGGAATGGAGAACTTCAGCTAGGTGTTTAAAAGGTCTAGATAATGTTGTACCCTTTTTTAGGGTTAGGCTAGCCACACTTCCAGCTTCTGGGGGGGTGGGGTCACAAATGTCTGCTCAGTGTTCTGGCTATTGGTCAGGTGCAGGTGTTGGGAGGCTGCTGGGTAGCTGCTGTCAAAAGCATCAGATATTGGTCATCATTAGCCTTTTAGGACCATTGGAAAACCCTGCTTTCTAGGGGAGAGCCCAATGGGTAGCCAGCCTTTCTGCCCATACCTCTTCAAGGGCTGCTTCAGATTGGGGGTTTGTATTGGAGACTACTTTACCCACCTCTTTTGTGCCTCCCTGCCTGAGGGAAGATTTTTTTTTTTTCTTTCTCCCCAGTGGTTCTTTCTTGTGCCTTACTTATTAGCAGAAAAAGAAGTGGTGCCAAGGTACAGATAGCAAGCCATGAGGCTTGCTAAATCTTGGATTTATCTGGACAGCTTCTCCTACTAAGGGACAATATGCAAGCCAAGTTAGCCTACACCTGGTCTGTGCTGAGGAGCTGGACCCTAGCCTGCTCCTCTGATTGTGGGCACTGTTGACACTAGCTGATGTCTATGTAGCTTGCCTACTTCTGGTGCCAGCAGGAAATTTGGCCCTGGTGTAGTTTATCCCTGTTTAGCACTTGAATGTGCCTTGCTGAACCAAGTCACAATATATAGCACTGCTGCCTGCCCACACCAGGGAGAGCACTGCCAGTGATACAATTGGCATGACCTGGGACTCATTCCCACATGTAGGCTCAGATTCAGACCCTTTCAGGCAGCTGTGGAGGGCATGTTTGGTGACCTGATGGGAACCCAGAGTTTGGTACTGCTGGGAGTGACAGTGGGACCTGTAGTCTAAAGGGCCTCTAGCACTCTTTAACACTATATCCTGCAGATGTGCTAGGATCTGAGCACCCATGCTCTGAAGCAGTGTCATCCAGCCCTGTTTGTGCTGCCACTCTCACAGTGGTGGGGGTGCTCTGGTGAAGGACTGCAGGTTTTGCCTGTTGAGTGATGGTGCTTTCAATTCTTGTCTTGAACTGAAAATTCAGAACGGGGAATCTCCACACCCTGCCCCCCTGCTTTCCCCTCTGCACTCAGCAAACAATCTGTCTTGGTGTGGTCCACAGTGTGGGAACTCCAGTAGTTTCTGATAACAAATCCCTCTGCAGTGGGAGCTGCTGAGAAATGCTGATGAGATTTAAGGAGCTGAATAGGCTGGGGTTAATGGTGAAATTCCCTGTGTAAAATGCTTCCAGGATTACCATGGCTGTTCGTTCATTTAGTCTACGGGGAAAGTGCAAGGTCTGGTTTGGGAAGGGTACCACTTGTACTCTGAGGTGGAAGGGGAATGCAAAACTGTCTTTTCATCCAAGAATAACTTCTCTAGTGTTCTCTGTTAAGGCTTTTGCAGCCTGAAGGTAATATGCTTGCATCCTGTCTCTGCACAAATACATAGACTCTGGGCAGCATGAGAAATGTAAATCGCTGATGAACTGGACAGAAGTCTGAGAAGTGCTGGAAATAGATTGCAGAGGCATTTGAAATTTAGTACAAGACAAGTCCAGCTGCTCTGGACAAGTACACACAGCACCTGAGATGTTCTGCCCCACTACATCCTTCATTGAAGGCAGGCCAAGGGTGTGGAGGTTTTGAGGGCTGAGTGCTAGCATGGGGGTGGGGGAGGGGACTTCCTGTCTGTCAGTGATGTGCTAGGTTGTTCAGTGGCTGGGGCATAGTGTCATTACTGTCCCCATCATTCAGACAGGCTGGTGTGAAGTCTTTAGAGAGGTCCTGAGGAAGGAGCTGTAAGGTGTACTGGTGACAGGAGGGTAACCCGGTTTAGCAGTGAGTCTGGGCAAGAGGTAGGGCTAGCTGTTCTGAGAGCAACACTTACTTTTTTTTCTGAGCCTGGTTTCTCCACTGTAAGAGAAGAACTGTCTTTTTTCCCTTGGCTTGGACTATAAGCTGTTTCCAGGCAGAAACTGCAGGGCTTGTTGTACCTTATGCTGTAAACTGTATGAATGTTAATCAGCTTAATGATAGGCTTGGTGCAGCAGTTGCACCTTAAGGTGAAAAACCTGCTTTGAGTGTCTTTCACTTGCAGAGCTATGATTTGCCACGAGAGGCTTGGTGAGCAGGGGCAGGATCACCTTGCTGCTCCAGCCAGGCAGAAGGAAGCACTGCAGCCCTAAAGCTCGCTTGCTTTCCCAGCAGGTGAGCCAGTCTGGGCAGCAGCGGGAGGCACTGCAGCCACTGAGTGCTCCAGGGCTGAGGCAGTCACTCTGCCCAGCAGGAGCAGAGCTGCTGTGCCTGGCCCTGCTGCACCCAGTGTCCCCACTTGCTCAGGCTCGGGACAGGCTGCTGCATCCTGAGATACTGGAAGACTTCAGTTTGGGCAGAAAAGGTGTGGCCACTCCCCACAGCTATTATGGAACAGGAGCAAAGTTAGGTGGATTGAGATCACCTTGCCCTGCAGTGGCATAACTTTTAAATGGAATGAGTGCTTTAAGCTACTTAAAGGTGTTAACATGTAGGTAATCCAGAAGTTAAGCACTTCAGAAGCTGCCTAAAATTGCTATGCAACAAGGTGGCATTTCTTACTGGCCTGTGTCTTGAATGGCATCTGATTTCTGATGGAGTCTCTTGGTGCTACAAAGACAAATAGTCATTAAGGGCAGGGAAAGCTCCTCTCACTAGGCAGGAGGTATAAGCAGAACAGTAGAGAGGCTCCTAGAGCTGTAGAGTTCGCAAAGAATACTCTGCACCCTGCCCCTCTGCTTTAACACAGTCAAGGCACACGGGCATCTCCAAATATAACAAGAACATTCATCCCTTCTTTTTAAAGCTCATAAACATCAGTCTGGACCCTGAGCAGGGCCAAAGGCAGGTAAGGGGAAATGCTTCCAAACCCTGGCCCTTCAGGATGAGCCAAAGTGGCAGTGCTTTCTGGGGCCTGCTGAATTTGGGGATGCAGTGCCTGCTGAACTGCCTGCCAGAGAGATCCTGAGGCATACAGCCAAATGCTCAGCACTGCATGTCTGCTCTCTAGTGGTCCTATTTTGCCACTGATCCAGGGAGCTGTCTGCCATTTCCCCTGAGAACTGCTACCTACTTTAGCCCCCCAGAATTTAAAACCATTTAAACCATGCAGAGCAAACCGTGTGTGTATCTGCCTCTGAACTCTTGGATATGGGACCTTTACTACCTCCTGATCCTGGCTTTCCATCTGCCCAGCTGCAACTGAAAAGGTAAAGCTGTACTACTGGAAATGTGCTCCTTGGCCCTCCAGCCTCAATGTATATGGGAGAGAATTGAGAGGGACTTGTGTGTCTGTCTGTGTGACATGGAGCAAAGCTCCCTAGAAGCTGCTGGACATGACCTACTTTGTGGAGCCTCCCAACTGTAAGAACTAAGTTTTGGTCCTTGCCTGCAGGCCCAGAGGTAGCAGTGAGTGCATATATCTGAGCATACCCAGCTCCTGTGCACTGAAGTAATGCATCTGTGGTGAACGAGATGGCAGGAGGACTTTGTATGGCACAAGCTTTCTGGCCCCTTCCTTAATTAGGGATTCCTTTGCCAATAAGCAAAGCAAACTGGACTTCCTGTGGGTGACAATTGTTCAGTAATGAGGGCTGGAGAGGGGCCTGGAAATGCTGCATCAGTCACATGCTCCCTTTATCCTGGTCATGTCTATCCTGAAGATGGGCCAACTGACCTAGTTGGTAATTTATTCCATTGACTTCTTGTGATGCACACTAAAATTAAGAGCAGAGGTTAATTGTCTGTGTTGATTAGCTGTTGTCTCAGCCATGTGCTTTCCAGTTGATTGCTTGCTCTGCCTAGTAGAATGATCTCTCATTCCCTCATGAGTTTATGACGATGTGCAAATGCTGAAGACAGGAGTAGCCCCTGGTGGAGCCTTGGAGAAGTATGCTGGGGATTTGGGCTGGCAAGTCTACCTGGGGTTGGGGGGAGCTTGCCCAGAGCATTGCCCCTAGTTGGCTATTTTTTGGTCTGCTGCATCATTGCATGTCCAGTCTGGCTCCAGGCCAGTACTTGCCTTTGTTTCCTGACACTAGCATCCCCCTGCCCTTTTCTAGGTAGAATTCATTGCCTTGTTCAAGTTACTGTTGTGTGGGCACAGTGTTGTTGGTGTGTGTGGTGGTGGTGGTGGTGTTGTTTTGTTTCTTGTTTGTTTTCTCAGCATGGAAACTTTGCTTTAGAAAGCAAAGAAAAACAAGTCCTTTGTCCACGGTGGGGTACTGCTCCCAGAGACTTTCTTCCTCATTCCCTTCATGTTGCTGTGTCTTGCTTTGCAGTACTGCTTGCTGCTTCAGATCCTACTGCAGGGGTTGGTGTCCTGTTGCAGCCCTTTGTATCTGCCCTCTGCACCACTTGATGAGCCGATCTTGCTGCTTTCGAGCTGGTCTGGTATTCAAACAGGGCTGGTTGGACCTAAGCCCATTGTCCTAAATGGATAAGCCTTACTATCATGACGCCATGTCGAGCTCTGACTTCCACAGGGAAGGAGGTTCATTACTTGAACAAAACTTCTGAAGTGCTGTCTTGATAAGACCTGCAGGGTGCTCTGGTAAATGTTGCTCACAAAGAATTTCAAGGCGCTACTGTAGCGGGCATGTTGGGGAAAGCCCTGCTGTCTGGTTGCGTTGGCAATGGCATCAGGATGATTAGGGACTGCAGCTGGCTTTGTTTTTGTTGGTTGTTGCTTTAAAAATGCCAAGGTACCCAGCATAGCAGATGGTGCCTTGCTATTTCCTGCAATATATGGCTTCATTTACAAACCTTGCATTTTGTATGCAGATGTGATTTTGCACTCAACATAGAGAAGGCTGGAATACTTGTGATTCTGTTTGATCTCTCTGATCTTCTGTTTATTAGGTCCATTTTGCTCTTGGATTGATTTGCCCATGTCTCTAGCTCAGAGCTGTCCAACTTCTCTGCAGCCAGGGGTCACAAGCAGCTTAGGCCTCAGGGCATGCCACAGGTACGTGAGCAGGAAGCTCATCTGCAGAATGAGCAGCCTGGGTCCCTTCTTGCTGGGGAATGGGCAGCCTGGCCCCCTGTCACTGTACCGTTCTAGGAGCAGGAAGCTGGAGACAGGAGGGGGAGGCCCTGGCCATCACCCTCAGAACAATGGGCAGAGTGGCAGCTGGGCAAGAGCCTGCATGCTGCATGTTACCCCTGCCAGTTGGACAGTTCTGCTCTAGCTGATTCTTGTCAGTGGATTGTGATACTTCATGCTGCTGATCTTCCTGCTCTGAATTCTGGTGCATACATCCATGTGTGGCCAGTTGTTATGCTTTCCCAGTTATCAAGGGCCCTTGATTACTAACATACCCCAGTTAGCTACCAAAGTTGTTTTGATTGTGGTCTTTACTGCTTGGCACTGCCTTGAGCTGGACTCCTCATGAGCTTTGTGTGGCCATTTAAGATGGGCTTCATGCATCAGCAAAGACCCCATTATCAGGCTTTTCCAGGCAATGAGCAGCTTGGCTGGGTCAAGGGTTATGACCTGTCTTTGTATCCGAGTTAACTGGGGTTAGGAGTATACTCAGAATTTGCTTTCTGGAATATCTCTGCTCCGTACGAGTTTGTTGCCAAGTTATTCCTCTGACTTCTTAGAGATTGGTTCAGAGATCAGCTGCTGCTTCCCAGTTAAAACTTTAAATCCATCTCCCTGACCTGATGGTGTGTACTGCAATGGATAGGGGCAATTCATAATTTCTTGGTTTCTTCATTTAACCCATCAGTTCTCATGCAAAGGGCATAGGCCATCCATGTATTTTGCGCTGTCACATTCCAGAGAGACCAAGCCCACCTCTCTTTGAATACTGCCTTTTCTTTGTAGCTTACATATTGCAAAATCTTCAGGGCAGGGGCCCTGCCCTCTCACATGTATACAACATGCCACACTGAAGCCATGTAAATAATTAAGTGTTTGAGAAGTATCACATTCCAGGGACTCTCCAGTGACCTAGTCTTGAGGGACCCTGGGAACCTGAGGGAACGGAGTATTGTCCAGCTGGGTCTCGCTCAAGAGCCCTGCAATGGGATGTGCTGCTTGGAAGCGGGGGCCCTCTCATGGGCGACTGGTGCCACCTTAGTTGTGGGGGGGCACATGCCCCACCCCACAACCAGTCCTGTTGACCTGGGTGGGGGAATGTCCCCCTGTGGCTGATCCCATGACGGCTGATCACTATGGCCACTTCTGGGAGCAGCTGCAGCGATCAGCCGGCGCTTGCAGGGGGGACACGGCATTACCACCTGCCACCCTGCCCATCACCTAAGCGGTGAGTGTGGCCAGTCAGGGTGTGCACCAGCACTCTCAAAGTGCACATTCACCCCTGTGCACCCCCTGCGTGTTGCTTCTGGGTCCTTTAAAGAGTTCTTGCAAAACCGGACAGGGATTCCAAATAGCAGTTACCAAAACCTTGGGACCTTTCAGCTTTTAGAGGGACAAAAATACAGCTCGCTTGTAATCAGGACCTTTTTTTTGCCAGCTTTTAGATGCAGACTTAAGTTACAGCTACAATTCTATTAATGATTACCCTTTAAACACAAAATTCAGGTATAGTTAAAATTCCCCTAATCATCTCCACTCAATCAGAAAAGAGGCAAAGGACATCTATAATCTGACCTCTTACTGTCATACCTCAAAAGCACAAGACCAAACACTGATTCTATTGCCTAACTAACCCCTAAAACATAATGCAGCATAATGTAGATTCTTATCAGCCCAAAAGACTTGGAAGGTGGCTCACAGACTGGCAGCAAGTTGTCTCAAATATGTGGAGTTTTCCCCTCTTACTTCCCCCGGTTTCCTATTAGTCTACATCTTTCTGTAGATGGAGATGGCTTTATTCTAATAATTGTTCTCTGATTTAGTTTCATCCAGTTGTTTTTGTTTCGTTGAACCTTTTGGAACTGAACTTAACCAATTCTCTTCTCAACTCTGGAGGTGTCAATTAGTTTGAATTAATGCCCTTGTTACTTCCCTAGAAGGTTACTTCTAGAAGGGAAGATCTATTATCTTTCCCTTTGTTATCTTGGAATGTTATATGCCACCACTCTGTTTTCTTGTTACCTTTATTTATGATCTTCACTGACCAAGCTGCTTTTTTTGTTGTTGTTGTAATTTACAGCTTACCTAAAACTTAACGTAAAAATATACTATTAAACTCTATTCAATACATTTATTACATTTAATCAGTATTGCTAATACACTTAACTATATCATGGTTATAGTTTGTTTGGATGATCTAATTTTAAGGTAATATTTTATCCCTTCATTTAGGCCCCTTGCTCTGTTTTTAATATTAAGCTTTCTATCCTTTGCTAGGTGTCATGTTTACAAAAATTCATTATGTGGTTACTCTGAAACAGGCTTTTGGGGTCTCCTGATTTAGCTTTGTAATTTGGCGTAGGCCCCTTGAAAATTATCATTGCTAGCAACAAGTAAAACAAAAATATCTAAATTACCATATCCAGTCAACAAAAACACATGATCATTTAATAGGAGTCTAACTAGTTGCATATAATTCAGTTCTTCTCATCAAAAGATAAAATGTCAAATTGTTAGTAGCAGCTGTAATGGTATTTTCCAAAAAGCAATTATTTGCACCTGGTGTAGCCCAATACTAGTAGTCTTGACCAAGAAATTCTATTCTACTTTCCAATGCTGCTACTACTTGTGGCTAAAATGCAAGCTTAAGCACATACTACCATCATTTTAGTTCTATGCTAGGTCCAGATCTGCCCTTGTCCAGTGTCTGAAATGCCCAAATGACATGTCTGAGGTTTATAGAGCAGGGGAAAGAGATCCAAGTACACACTGCAGATCTGTATGGGCCTATACACAGTAGCAGTGAAATTTGGTGACCTACTTGCTCACTGTAAATGTCAACCTGAAGGTCAAATGAAGTTTTAGTAGAGAGTAGGGCAGAGAAAAACACCTCTGTGTAATGTAATCCCATCCTCCCACCCACTGCAGATGTGACCTGAAACTGTTTAACCTGTACTCTGCTCTGTGCAAGCTTTCTCCCAGAGGCTGGCTTGCTTTACTGGTTTCCACTGGGTGTGCTGACCATGCTAGAGAGTGACATTGAAAACCCTTGCCTCTCCCTGCATCTGCAGAGGAAACAGCAACTCTGAAAATGGCCTAGATTTCTTAGAAAAGCAGCTGGAATTTTTTGCAGACTCACCATGGGGACCAGCCTGGCCTCTATTTACCAAAGGCTTCTGGGAAGGCTGCCACTTCTGTCCCTTTCATTCACTGTCAGATTTTCAATCCAGTGTTTTTGTACTTCTTTACTTCCCTTTACAGGTCCTGGGAGGGGGACAATAGCTGGGCTGTTATAGCCAGATATGTGTCTTTCTCATGCAAATGAGCTGCATGTGGAGGAGGCTCCATTCAAGGACATACCTCAAAGCTCAGTCCTCTCTGCATGGCAGTGGAGCTAGGGGGGAGGGAGCCCAAGAGCATGTATTATTCAGAATGGCTTTTTGTAGGCCTGTGAACTGCAGGATTTTGCAGAAGGGAGTGGGCAAGCACTTCCTTCTGGTGAGGGGACTGGATTGAAATAGAGAAGGGATTAGTCAGCGAAGAGGGAGCAGGTTTGTTTAAGAAACAGATGGTAGCAAGACCTGCTTTTGGGCAGTGAGGGTCATTGGGCTTCAAAGCCCTGGATTTGTGCTGGTGGAAGGAGGTGTGTGTGTGTGTGTGTGTGATGCTCTGTGGAGTATAAGAAACCTGCTGTGTGATGCACTGGACCCAAACAAGATTTTTCAGAAATGTCTGTAGTGTGGCACATGCACTTCAGATCTGCCTTCTGCTTCTTTCCCAGTCATAGGTCACATTCTGCAGCCAAAAGAATATCCTGGCCCTCTAGTACTGAGCAGGACTTTTCCTTGCTCCTTAACTCACTTGTATCACAGAGGATGTTGTTGCAGCAGCTACCAGCCATTGTAGCCTTGCTCCCTGATATAGTTTGGCACCTAACTGAGCTACTTTGAGCAGAAGAAACGTCTCTGAATCAGCTGACATAGAAGGTGCTGGGCAACGTTGCATCTATTTTACTTCAGGTTACTTTCAGCCCTGGATTGCAAACCCAGTATCCACCTGTCCATTTGCCCCTTCCTGTGCAACTCCCCCGTTCCATGTTGTAACTACTGTAGGCAGGTGTGGGAGATCTCTTGGAGACCGCTGAGGTGCTGTAGAAAGTGAGGGCTCTTCCTTCTGACTAATGCTCTGGTGTTTGAGAGGTCTTGTGCCTTGTGGAGGGGTGCTGTCTTGGGATGAGATATACAAATCAAATGCAGCTTCTTTAACAAGCATGGGCTGTGGGGGGTAGTGCAGGCTTCCTTCCAGCTCTCACTGTGGCTAGGGTCATTCTTCCATCCTGATCCCCTGCAGTGCCATCTGGGCATGCTCTACCTTTAGAAACATCTCACCCTCCCACATTCTCCATCTCCAAGCACTTTTCCTTCTTTTTACTGCACTCGTCTTTCCATGGGGGCATAAAGATAAGGGCAAGTTATTATCAACTTTTGCATTATTGGAGGAGCTGAGGGATTAAGTGATATAAGGTCACAGGAAGTGTGTGGCAGAGAAAAGACATTAGCCTAGGGTCTTCCAAGATCCAGGCTGGTTCCTGAACCACCAGACTAACTGTCCTCAGTTCTGGCCTTCTTAGCTGTGTGACCTCACCAGCTGGGTAGCATGACTATGTGCTGTTATGGACTGGGTACAGTAATTTGTAAAGTGTGTTGGGACCCTTCAGGCTGAGGCTCAGTACAAATATATTATTATTATTTCCACCTCCATCACTTGTCCTGCTGGAGGGGGATTAATTATGAACTTAATTAAACTCAGCTGGCACTTCATGCAGTATCAACTTGGGAAATGTGGTGTTCAGAATGCTAAAACAGCAGTGCCCAGCGTGCCACATGATCCCATGCTCTCCATGGCCCCAGAAACTGAACTTTGCTATTGTGCTGCCTGTCTATCTCAAAAGCCCTGAGGACTCTCTTCAGCCTAAGCATCTTTTGCTGAGGTGTGTGTGTGTGTGTGTGTGTGTGTGTGTCAGAGTCAACACCTTCAAATCTGGCAGATGCTTGTAGAAATGAATCCTCTTTCCTGAACACGTGCAAGGAAAAACTGGAGCAACTGGGATTCATTAGAGAAGAAAAGGCAGGTGGAGTTTGATAACACACTTCAAATAAACAAGGAAAATGGTGATCAATTGTTTTTTGTTTTTTCCCCTGCACAGGATACAGGAAGTAATGGGCTTAAATTGCAATGGGAGATTTAGGTTAGATACTGGGAGGGTGATTAAGCAGTGGAAAATATTCAACAAAGGGGTTGTGAAATTTCTGTCAGAAGTCTTTAATGGGAGGTTAGATAAATGTTTGGTCTTGCTATGAGGGGAGGGTTGGGTTACTGGACTGCTAGATGTTTCTTCTAGCCCTAATTTTTGTATCATTTTATGTGGTGTTGAATTCACCTCAAGAAAGCTGGGCTTAAGCTGGCATGTCTCTGTTCCTCCTCCCCATACACATTCACATTAGTATCTCTTTGGTACAACATCACACATTCATAATTCATGCAACTTGCAGAGACTTCAAGTTGGAGGGCCCAACTACCTACATCTCTCATGGACCTTCTGTATCAAACAGATGGTGCTGGCTTCAGTTTGGAAACTGAGGTGGTAAGTGCAGCCCACACTCACTTGTCTAGCGCAGCAGCTTTATCCCTTCCTGACGACAGCTGCCTTGCACGCTAACACCCTTAGAATGCAAAAGACCTGTAGTGCGGGGGAACTGCAGGGGTTATTGTTTAGTGCTATGATTCTGGCCCAACTGGAGGTGGGATCAGAGTCCAGCGTTCTGGGAATGATGGTGGAAAGCGAGCCCAATGCTTCAGTTCTGAGAAGGAGCCAGTTGCACCTTCTGTACAATGGGAAGAAGGGGAATAGGAATGGGACTAATGCATTTTGGTGATATTTCTGCAATGTCCACCTCTTTGCACAAGATAGAGGGTGCCCAGATATTTGGCTGTCTGCTAGGAGTCTGGAATCAAATTTGGTAAGCCTGGGGGGGGGAAAAATATGGCCCGTGGGCCAGATCCATCTCACCAGGCAGCTTCATCTGGTCTGTGGGCACGCACCAACTCATTGTACCCTTCCCAGCCCATGTGCTTCACTCTTCTCCTCCTGTGTGGCAGTGTGCCCTGGCCTTGGCCAGCATGCACAGCTTCTAGGCAGGGCTGCTGCAGCTGCCAGGAAACCTGCTCTGCTTCCTCGGCCTACAGCAGCTCTTCTTCATGTCCCTGCTGCAGCACTCTCTCTGCAGCTGCCCAGCAGTATGCGGCTCCAGCCAGTAGCATGATTGCAAAAAGGTTGGCAAGGAGAGAAGCCAAATCGGCCAACCTTTTGTAGAATGTGTCTCGTACAGCTTCTAGCACCTCTGTGTCACTGGGGCGGGGAGGGAGCACCATGAGATGGAGCTGGCTGCTTGGCCCTGCTCCCTGCCACCATGTGCAATTCACAGACTCCTCTAGAAAGGAGGGAGCAGGACTCCCTGCCACTTCCAATGGAGTCCCATGATCTACATGTGGTGGCAGGGAGCAGGGCCAGGCAGTTCGCTCCATCACACAAGGCTTCTTCCCTGGTGGTGCTCCCGTCTCGGGAGCTGCATACAAGTCTCATGCAGTAAGAGGCAGGCCAGCCTGGCTTTGCTCTTTGCTGCCACATCCAGTTCTAGGAACTGGATGAAACCATGTACTGCTGGCCAGTAGTGCCTGCATGGACTACAAGGACCCCAAAGGCCAACCTCCTGTTGCTGCTCTGGCCAGCTGGCACCATTGCCCAGTGCTAGTGCTAGCACCAGCGTTTGGGATGGGGCTGGGGTCCATGGACCTGTATAGACCCTGACCCCATCCCGGCGCTACAGACAGCCCTGGCCACATGGTGCCAGCAGACCCACCCAGCATCACTGCAGCCACGGAGCCAGGGCTGTTGGCAGTGGTGGGATGGGGCTGGGGCACCTGCACAGGCCCTGGCCTAATCCTGGTGCTGCCAGCAGGCCCGGCCCTGGCTGGTGCTGCCGCTGCCTGCCCCAGCCTAGTGCCACTGCTGGGCCGGGGCTATCTGCAACGCTGGGATGAGGCTGGGCCCTGGCCCCATCTCGGTGCTGCTGGCAAGCTGGGGCCTTCAGCAGTGCTGGGTTGAGGTCGGGGCCCTATCCCAGCATCGAGGGCAGTCCCGGCCCCAGCCGTGCTGCTAGTGGGCCGGGCCCTGCCCAGTGCTGCTGCTAGGCTGGAGCCATCTGCAGCACCAAGAAGAGGCCAGGGCCGGGGCCTGTGGACGTGCATGGGCCCCAGCCCCATCTTGGTGCTGCAGGTAGCCCCGGCCCCAGCCATGTGCTGCTGGCGGGCCTGGCCTTAGCCAGCACCCCCACAGTTATGTCCCAGCTGCTGCTGTGCTGGGGCCATGGGCCTGTGCAGGCCCCAGCGCCATCCTGTTGCTGCCAACCATGCTGGCCCCAGCCATATGCCGCTGCTGGCGGGCCCAGCCTCGGCCCTTGCTGCCAGCCCCAGCCCAGTGCTGCTGTGGAGCCCAGGCTGTCAGCCATTTTGGGATGGGGCCAGGGTCTAGGCAGGTCCCAGCACTGCAGACAGCCCTGGCAGCCAGCTGAGCTGGGCCCAGGCCCCAGTTGCAGCAATGGTACCAGCAGGCCTGGCTCCAGCCCTCACCACCACCACGGGCCCCAGCACAGTGCCACCGCCAGGTCGGGGCCATCAGCAGTGTTGAGTCCTAGCCCCAGCCCCATCCTGTGAACCTGTGCGGGACCCAGACCCATCCCAGCGCTGCCGAAAGCCCCAGCCACGTGCTGCTGGTGGGCCTCAGCCCTGTGCGGGCCCAGTGCCAGCTGGCACCACCACTGCCACAGGCCCCAGTCTGTGCACGGCCCTGGCCTCAGCCCAGTGCTGCCTTCAGCCCCGTCCCGGCACTAGTGCCAGCCTGGCTGCAGCCCCAGCCCCAGCCCCGTGCTGCTGTGGGCCCCAGCCTGGTGCTTTTCAGCGGGCCCTGGCCCTGGCCCTGGCCCCAGCTCCAACTGCAGCCCCATGCTGCCCACGGCTAGGCTTCAGCCCCAGTCCCCTGCTGCTTGGGGTGGCCCCACGCTGCCCACAGCCCCGGCCCCAACAGGCACGGTGCCGGCACTTGCTGTCTTACCAGAGCCCAGGGCCGGGCGGCAGCGGTTCTTTGCAGCCTCCCGGCCTCAGCTGGCCCAGGTTCGTGGTAGCTGCTGATAGCCACAGAGCCTGGGCTGCTCCTGGCAGCCGGCTGAGAGGATGGGAGCTTTGCGGCAAGCAGCCCGGGCTCCGTGGCTATCGGCAGTTACCATGAACCTGGTTTTTTGTTTTTGTTTTCTGGCATGCCAGCACTCCAGCACCCTCCAAGGTAGGCACTGTGGGTTTTTTTTGGCACTCCAGCCAAAAAAAATTGCCTACCCCTGCACTAGGCAAACCTACATAAAATTCAGACAATTTTTTTTTCAATAAAATTAAAATAATTATAATATATGTTTGACTTTTTTATACCTATACAATTTGAGGTTTTTTTTTTTCAGGTTCCAAGATGCCTTTCCCCTGTCCAAAGGAGTATTTCCAGGGGTAAAGGGCGCGGGGACTTCTGGTGGCAAAGATCAGGGGCTGGGGCTTCCCATCCCAAGATAGAGATCAGAGGATGGGGCTACCACTGCAGCCCTCCATAGCTTACCCAAACTCTTCAAGCAGCCCTCCAGCCAAAATAATTATTCACCTCTGTTCCAAGCAGTTTGTACAAATTCATGACCAGAGGTGTATTTCAGCGCTGGCAGGGGGCGGAGTACCTTGTACTTTGATAGCGATGTGTAAGCTTGGGCTGCTGCAGCTGCAGGATTAGCTCCTTGTGTCTGGGTGCAGAAGCTCCTCCCATGCAGGCTCCCTGCAGACCACTGCTCTGGTTTCCCCGCCATCAGTTCCTGGCACTGGTGCCCCACTCACCTGCCCAGAGCTGTACCTAGATGGGGTACACGAGCACACTTGCACCCCCTCTTGATTCCTGCTCAACCGAAAGTTTAAAACCAACTGCCTGGCAGTGGCAGCAGCATTTCTAGTCAAGTAGTGCTGAGGCAGTCCATTTACTTCCTGGCTCATTATAGTTTACCTGATCCCTTCTGAACTCTTTATTCCACAGGAGTTAACAACCCTCTCTTCTCTTTAATGGTCTTGATGCTCCACTAATCAAGCAGTCCTTTGTTCTGCAATTCTGCTGTCTGTGGGCTGCTCCTGATAATGAAGCTCCCATTTCACAGCTCTGCAAATTTGTTTTTAACTCATTCCAATGAGTTAATGCTTGTTTTTGCTTCAATCTTAAACTGAATAATACAGCCACTCCTAGCCCTCTGGCACACTAAAGTGTCTAGTTTCTTTGTAACTGGAGAAAAACATGTTGTGTTTGTATGTGATGATGCACCTCACCATGTACACCAATCTTTTTAAAGTTCTTGATCTGCCTATGTGCTTGCTCCTAGTTACACTACTACTTCTGACTCTCCTTATGCTGCTGTAATGAGAGGGAGCTCAAAGTACCCTTTACCCATAATTCAGCACTTCAAAATGCTGGACAGATCTGCCGTGGCCCTGTGAAGGGTGTTGGCTGGAGCAGCAGGATGCACTGCAACATCTCTAGGCTTTGTAGGAAATGTATGTAATGACTTCTCTGGGTTGTACGTGATGCTAAAAGCCTTCGAGCCTTGGCAGCTCCTGCTGCCGTATCCGCTGGAGCTGGTCGGAGGTGTGCAGGGATCACTGGCTCTTTGTCAATATTCCCTTTCTTAATTTGGGATGTGCTGCTTTGGATTGGAAGGTGCCCATATTTGGAGTCATGCTAGCTTTCAAAACTGCTAGTGAGCAACAAAGGAAGCTTAATTCTGTGTTTGGTTTAAGTGCAACAGCCCATTCCAGTCCCTTGCCTATCAGGTGAATCCAATGGTCGCTGTATCTCAGCCAGGTAGTGGGGCTGCCAGTTGGGAAGGGAGAAGAGCTCTTTTCTGCTGTATCATCCTCTGAAGTTCAGATGGCAATGGTGGTGGCTTTTTTGTTTGTTTTTGGGAGGTTGACTCTTTGCTGCCAGAGAGGTCTCCAGGATGTACTACTAGAAATTTGAAAAGTATCAAATGTTAGATGGCAACTGCTGATCTTTCCAGATCATAGCATATTCACAAGAGGTCCCTGGGTCTTCAATATATACATCTAAACAGGAATATGGAGGAGTGGAGGTAGCCCAGACCTTCCATCCACCCTTTTAGGCCATTGAGACAGTCTGGCCTTTGGATCCTAAGTTCAAGCATCCAGTTCTGAGTGCCACACTTCAAAGAAGATGTGGACAATCTTGAAAGGTCCAGTGAAGGGCCACAAGATTGAGGGCCGGGAGAACAAGCCCTATGAGGAAAGACAAACTTTGAGGATATGGGCCTGTTCAGCCTGGGGAAGAGGAGACTGAGGGGGGACTTGGTGGTATGTAAGTGGTGAATGTTAGCAGCTAGGAGAAAATATGTTCACTAGAGTGCCCTAGGGAAGGATAAGGAGCAATGGCCATAAATTGTTAGAGGATGGTTTCCGTTTGGATGTAAAGAAAAACTTTATGGTAAGGATGACCAGAATCTGGAATAGACTTCCAAGGAGGTGAAGACTTCCAAGGTTGGGGACTGCTCATATATATGCACATCTGGGAATAAAATCCAGGTCTCCCACATGGTACACAAGGATTCTGCCACTGAACCACAACAGCAGGTATCAAATATTAAGTGAGTCCATAAAATTAGATTTGGAGTCACCATTACTGGGGACCTTTGCCTCTACTGCATTGTCTTCAGATTTGGCAAGGACAATTAGATGCAGAAGTTAAAATAAATAAAATACCCAGGGGAATTTTCTGAGACCAAAAAGTCTCCCTCATAATCTGGAAAGCAGAAGTGCTGGACTGGTATAGGGCTAAGAGGAGCACTGCCCCCAGGCTAGCCTGTGCTGGACTCCGGAGGTCTGGGGGACAGCTGTACCAGTAGGTCATGCGAGATCATCTCGCAATTCTTTCAGTGACTCTTCCAATTCTGGGAGGTAGGAGTAGCAGTTTAATGAGTGCAAAGGCAATTTTGATCTCATTAAGCTCTTGACCTGAAGCTGCCTTGTTTCATCTCCCTCTGTCAGACTGCTGATGTCTGTGCTGGTAGGGTCTGCGAAAGAAAGAGCATGCTTGTAGAGCTTGACTGGGGAGGGGGGGCAATGCTGCTTGCCACATCCAGATTGTATGGAGTGAACTAAGCAGTGCTGCTAGCTCTGCCACCCCATCGCTTGCATGACTCACCAAGGGAAGCAGCAGGTTGCTATGATACAGTTGGTTGTAGCAGTGTCTTTGCTCAGAGGAACTGAGGTCTCCTTCCCAAAAGGGAAGGCGCCCAGATTGGGAGGGAATGCCTTTATCTAGAGATCTTTTTATAAACTGTGGGAACCAAAAGGTGTGAAGTGTGCAAAGGGCATTCCCATCTCAGCAGGGGGTGGAGAGGGAGGAAGGATGCAGTCTCTTGCCTGGAGTGGGCACAGGCTTGCCCCAATAGGGTGCCAGAGGCTTATATAAATAATCTATCCATATGTCTTAGCAGGGACTGAATTCCTTGCAGGAAAGGTCCAGCCATCATGTGCATCGCTGCCTTGATTGTGCCAGAGCTCAAGCTGCTTACTGGCACTGGGCAGGGGGCCTGAAAAGTGGCTGTCTTGAAGTCTGGGCTCAGTCCCTTTCATCAGCAGTGTCGGATTCAGTGGGAACTGGGTCAGCTTGCTGTACCATGGTGGGCGGGGAGGGTGTTGCTGATGCCAAGTCTGCCACTTCTACAAAAGCAGTTTCAGCCCAAAGCCAGACCAGGACTTTCCATATCTTTGTGGCAGTGATCATGAGGTTTAAGCTGATTTCCTAATGTGCCAGGCCTCCTCCTGCCCCAAAGAACCCATTGCTGATGCAGGAAACAGCTGCCTTCTGTGAGTACTGGGTGACTTTCCCACCAGGCATCCTTGGGGCAGGAGCTGGCTGGGTACATTAGGGCTTGTGGCAGTGGGGAGTATTTGGGCCATGTTCTTCTGCTCTGGGTTCTGGTTGTTTCTCCTCCTGGCTTGCCTGGTTAATTGGGAGGTTGTCTACACAGGGACTAATGTCCTTGGTGATTGTTGGTGAGAGTTGATGGAACCATCAGGGAGCTCCATCTCCAGGAGACTGGCAGTAGCATCCCTCCTTGAGCAAGGGACTTTGCTGAGCCAAACTGAACCTGATTTCTAACATACAGTGACCACAGCAGATTTATGGGTGCTCAGTGCTTTTGAAAATGTGGGCCACATCATGCAGAGTTGGGCTCCTAGAAGCAGAGCCCCCTCCGGTTTTTGTGGCTTTAGGGAATGGATGGTGTCTGAGACTAAAACGAGTGCTGTGAGGGTAGCAGGGACTACTTCTTTTCTACTGTCCCCTCCTCACCTCCCCATGTCTTTTCTTTTCCAGGCCTCACTGTAGGGGAGATGTATTAAGGGCTTTACCTACATGTGCTTAAGTGGCATTTGTATATCTGGGTAAGTGCCAAAAACTGCAGGTACACAGTTCAGATGTTATTTCTCTGTGGCAGAATAGGATCGCGTGGGGGCATGCAAAACTGCCAGGAATAAAACTGAAGAGGATAATTTCCTCTTAGTGATTTAGGGCATTGGCTCAAAGAACAGTAGACCCACATTCTAGGCCCTCATGCAGAGGCGGTTTCAACTTGCATCTCTCACTCTCTTTGTTTCACCAAAGTGCTGTAGCCACCAGCCTGTAGCCTGGGCACTGCCCAGAGCACCCTCCAGGCTGCCGTTGAAGTTGGGCCACTGGACAGCCAGGAGGAGAAGTCTGTGTCGTCAGGAGGAGACAGTCAAGGCAATAAGTCATCTACTGCTCTGGAAAGGCAGGGGCTTTGATTTCTGACCTGTCTCCAAAAGATTGTTAGCTCCTTGCATTTAATATTCATTGGGTAATGAGTACTGCGATGGCTGCCCCTTTAGAAGAGAGGTTTCTTTCCCATTGGCCAGGACCATCTCACTGAAACATGTTCTTTTTGGCTTTATTTGCTTCTTCCTAGCCCCGCATATCTTCCCTTTCTGGATGCCTAGTGGGTGAGCTTCAAGAGAAGGCTGGAGGGTGCTCTGTGTAATGCACAGCCCGTGGCTGTGCTGGGAAGTCGGAGAGAGGCACAGGTTTAAAAACCCTTTCTGGGTGAAGGAAAACTAGAACCCAGGTATCCTTCTCCTTGGGTAAATGTAATCACTAAATGGTGGGAGGTGTCGTCCATCGTCCTCTTGTCTCTTCCCCCTCCCCCAGCTTGTGGCTCTTCTGTGACTAATATTTTGGGATGCATCTACCGTTGCCTTCATGTGCATCCAGGTGATCCTGTTTCACCCTGCAGCTTATGTGGCTAGAGTGCAAATGACTGAGCACATGCAGAAGGGAGGCATAGGGCAAACAGATCTACGCGAATGCAGCAGAAATCCAAACCATGCAAGGGCCAATTTAATGTCTGCATTAAATCCTTGTAGGGATTTTTTTGGGTGTGGCAGGTAATGTAGGCCCTTCCTAGCCTTTAATATCCAGACCCTCATTGGATAAGGGGTTTGAAGGGATCTCCAATTTAGTACTGGATTTGCAGACCTGCCTAGGGCAGGACACTAAGATGGGCTGCAGTACCCACCTGGCTCCTTGCCCAGCTTTCTGGCTCTTGTTTCTCAAGCTACTGTGTCAGCTGCGCTCCTGGACCTGCCAGCTTCTCTAGGCCCATGGCCTCACAAGAAGCTCTATCATACCAAGGACCACCTACAAGCAGATGGCTTTCATGTACAGCCCCTTTGGGGTCACACCAGATTTGGTGTTGAGGCAGGACCCTGTTCTCTGTAGTTGGAAGGGATACGTCCCTGGCCAGGGTTCCTTTATTCTCCTCTGGGCATCTTTTAGTGTTGTGATGGCACTAGTGGGCTGCCTGCCTGGTCTTGCAGTTGACTATCTGGGACGGGCGAAGATGTCCTCCCTCTGTGCTGATACAAGAGATGGCTTTCAGAACTTGGAAGATTTTGGTCAGGTTTGGGCTTCAAGGAGATGCAAGAATGATTCCACTAGCAGAGCCTGCTTCTTTGGTCTCATTTTAGCCCCTCTCTATTGTGGAGAGGGGTGTTCCAGTTGGAAGCAGGTTGATGCAGGAACTTTGCCTCCTTTGTCTGTCAAGCACCTTGCATGCTATTGGCATGATGCACTGGCAGGACTGTCCAGAGGCCTGCATTCTAGCCCTGTATTGCAGATTTAGTCTCTTAGCTGCTGGCATAGGAGGCAAACAAGGATTCCCCTGCCAGAAACCCCTGCAGGGAATTAGCCTATTCTCCTTGCGTGCACTGTTTAAAGCAGATCCTTGCCCTTCCGGAAATGTAAACTGTCATCATCCATAATTCATTAGGCACTCAGCCCTATCAACGAGCCATTTGACAGCAGGGCTGGGTGCTCTGGCTCCCTCCCGCAGGGTGGGAAAGCACTGGCCCAGAGCATTCCCAAGGGGCCATCACCAGGAAGCACGTCCTGTTTCCTCACCCCCAGGATAGGCAGGCAATTCTTTTGGTCAAAAAGGCAAAAAATATGCCAATTGAACAAGGGCTGCAGTGTCTTTGCTTCCCCCTTTCATAAATAAACATCTGTTTCTCATCCCTCCAGGAAGTTTAAGCTATCATAAAGCCAAATATAAAACTGAAACAGTGTTTTTTAAGTAGCAGTAAGCTGATTGCTCCATTACTGTTTACTGAGGCATTTACAATCGCACACACAATGCGCTTCATATAAAAACATTATGGGACAGTGACTTTAATGCCTGAGATTTGCATTTTAAGGTAGTGTGTGCTCATAACGGTGCAGGATCCAGACTGTGGGCATCCTGCCAGCTCATGGAGAAATTGGGCAGAATACAGAATCATACCCCTCTAATTTATGACCTGTTCTCTGAATGCTGACACATCTTTTATGTACCAAAAAAAAAAAATGGAGATCTGACTTTTTTTTCCCAGCATAAATCCAGAGCACAGGTCTTTTTTTTCTCCCTCCCTTCACCCCCCCCCCCCATGTCTTAACTTTTCTCAGCTGTTAAGGGCCAGTTCCCCCCCCATGAGAGGTGAAGTATGTGTGCAAGTGTTATAGCTATTTGGGTCTAGCTGAGGTGTCACATCAATGAGTGTGTTTGTACACTACAGCTAAAGCAGCCAGTGCAGCCTCTGTCTCCCACTCCCCATCTCCTCTTGGCTATGCCTTCCAGCCATTAGCGCAATAGTAATTGCCTGACAAATAATTGGGGACACTTTTGAACATTTGAGAGTCATTGTAGCTTACTCACAGGCACTCCAGGCACCTCTTACCCTCTTAGGCTAGCATGCTGCAAGAGCACAGCATCCTTCCCTCTTGCTGCCAGATGCTTGCCAGGGAGGAAGGAGCACAAGTTTGCTCAATGTTCCTTCACTGAAAGATGCTTAAATCTAAGGACACCACAACCAAAGCTTTTGACTTCCACACCTGAATCCAGTGGGACAAATTTTTGGAGGGTACAACTTGGTTGGCTTCCATAGAGCATCACTACCAAAGAGCTTCACTGTTAAATTCCCCCGTCCTGGGCTAAAGTGGATGTGTGCATCCGCCTTAGGATGTTATAGGTGGCTCTGAGGCACTGCTGAAGGGGATCTCCTAGTATAGTTTCAGCTCCTTCCCTGTAGCATTGCTGCTACTGCTGTCTCTAGGTCTATCCCACAGCTCAGTGGCTGGAACTCCCTGTATATCTCCTTTCATGCATGACTGGAGAAGGAGATTTTTGGGCTAGCCTGTCATCTCCTCTGGTTGGAGGCTGGTATGTGGTAGGTATTTATCTTGTGTGTACCTATGTACATGCTGCCCCAGGGAGCTAGCACTGGGGTATGAATGAAGGCATCCAGACATCTTCAGGAAAGTAGATTTGCTTGTCCTGTGTAAAGCTGCTCGGCCCTGGGGAGTTCTCTCTCTGATGCAGAAGCGTGAGGGATGGTGATAGGGGTGCAAGACACTGGGCTCTGGCAGAGCTCTAGGAAAGCTTGGGTAGTACAAGAGCATCTGTTTCTCTATGCACCCCTTACTTTTGGCCGGTTTGGGACCCCAGGGTGCTGTGCATGAGCTCTGCTGAGCAGGACTCTGGAGTTCATCTGGGAGTGGCAGACTTGTTAAAAGGAGGTTGGGGGGCTGCCAGATCATCCTGTGATCCTGGTATCTGTAAATGAACATCTTTGCAGAGCTCACTGTGATTTAGGGGCATATTGAGCTTCATTAGCTTGTGCCTCCAGGTCTTAAGCTACAAATGCAGGCACAGCCCTGAAAGTGGAGCCTCTGTATAGCACCCCTCACCCTGCTCCTGAAACCCAGGAAAGATTGAAGGCTCTGTGTGCAGTGAATAACATTGCCTCTTCCTTCAGCATGAGCCAGGGCTTGCTGGGGAGGGGCAAACCAGGAGTGCAAAGAGCAGGTTTGGCAGCACAGGTTGTTCTGAGGGTGAAATCCAGCTGGTCTTCCAGAGACCAGGTGGGGTGAATGTGACACTGGTTGGGTGCTGGCCTGTGGAGCTGCTGCTCTCAATTTATCATAGTATCTAGGGTCAGAAGGGGCCTAGAGCAGGCCATCTAGTCTGACCCCCCCGCCAATAACTAGACCCACAGCACAGTGGTGCCATCTCCAGTTCCTATGGGTATCTGGCAGAGCTAACGGGCTACGGGCTTTGCCCCAGGCCAGAAACACCTTGCCAGCCTCACTTTGGCATCACTGGGTGTCTCTTCAACCCTCTGCTGATGGCTGTCTTCCTACCTTTTTTGCAGGCTCTGCCTACTATGACAACGTCCGCCCCTTGGCCTACCCTGATTCGGATGCTGTGCTCATCTGCTTTGACATCAGCCGCCCAGAAACCCTGGACAGCGTGCTCAAGAAGGTCTGTCTGGCATGCACTTGTGTTCACTAACCAGTTATGTGGGGCTTCTCTGCTGCACTTCGCAATAGTTGAGCCCAGGGGCTTGCTGTTCCTCTAGGGACTGCTACCTGATGATAATGCAGTAGGCCACGATTTGTAGTAAGGCATTCAGCACTGGCAAACCTCTGGCTCTGGATCCACATCAGCCTTGGCTGTGGTCTGGTATAAACCCAGAGCACTGCCCACCTTTTCTGCTTGCTGGGGTCATGCCAAGTATCCCTGGGCACCTTTAGTTTTCTCTCACAGCTGTAAAAGGATCCTTTCTCCCTGACACCTGAGCCCTCTGGTGGTGTTTGGGGTGGGGGTGGGGGGGCAGCCCCTGCTGTGAGGCACTGAGTAAGGGTTATGATGAAAGAGAACTTAAAAGAAACCTATTATGGGGCAGTGGGGCTCCTCTGGTATGAGCTTGGGCAGCGTGAGTTATAGTGGGGAGGGGACAGCTTTTTCTCATGGCATCTCTGGGTAGTGGCCTCTCTCTCCCTCTACCTCGTGAGGCAGCTGTCCCACATCCACATGGGACCAGGTCAACACTGGACATGTGGGGAATTTAAAAGTTTGGCAGCTGCCCCCTCCATGCTACATCCCTCCAAGCTGCCATCACTACTGAAGGTGATGGGTCTCTGCTCCCAAATTGCCTGCAATTTGCTTTGTATTTCCTGACTCCACCGGGGCAAAGCTGGATTTGTGCATGGGCTCGTGGAGGTGTCCAGTGATCGGAGCCCTAGTCTCTAACAGGCTTTTCTTTGCCCTGTAGCGGCAGTCCAGAAAGGTCACCCAGCAGGCTAGGAACAAGGCCCAGCTCTTCAAGCTGTCAGTCTAGTGTCTGCTCCCCCGCATCCTAGGGTGACAGAACTGTGACTTCCTGAGGGACAGGTTCCCAACCCAGAGGCCCCCACATACCATGATGAGGACTGCAGGATAAAAATATGGGTGGGGAGAGAGGCAGGACCCTTACCAGAGCCAGTGTCACTGAATGAAAGGACTTGCTGCAGCCAGCTTGTCCCTGGACTGTAGCAAAAAGGGAGACCTTTTCACAATGGAAGTTTGTGAATGGTGCATTTCATTGAGGTGTGGGTCTGTGTGAGGCATAGTTGTTTAGCGATGGCCTTGGAAAGCACTGTGCTTGGAGGAGCTCCCATTAGCATGACCAGTAGCCAGCTACCACAGATATGTTTGCAGAAGAGTTGGGAAGTGGCTTCTGGCACCCGTTTCCTTGTAGGGGAGTGTTAGTCAGTTGGCTCTGTCCCCCTCGTTTTCATGTCAGTGTTGTGGAGAAGGCAATGGCTTGCCAACTGCAGGCTGATGACAGAGACCATTAAAGGTGACATTGGTTTTCAGGTTTTCTGTCTGCATTGGCATCATCCCAAACCAGGAGGCAGAGGTCAAAAGTCAGTGCCTTGGGGCTCAGATTCTGCTGCTGGTCCTTGGGAATGTACATCTAAGCTCACTAGTCAGGCCTTTGCACTGGCTGCCAATTACTTGAAGTGCAGTTCAGTACCTCGCAGCAAAGCTGTTCTGCACAGCTGGTGGGTGTTCCAGCCTGGGACTGTGGTGCCTCAGGCTAGCATCCCAATTGGTTTGACAGTGCTGAGCAGCATCGAGGTGGAAGGCTACTGAGAAGTATCCACAGTGCAGAAGGGAGGGTGTTGAAGTCCTTTTCATAGGCTGGCACTGACCCCAGCAACTCTGAATGCTGCTTCTGGGTATCATGCTACTGGAGCTGCCTCCTTTCTGGTGGGCTGTGAAATCCATCTCCTGATTATTTATGGTCCCTGACAACCCCAGGGTGTCTTGAATGACTCCAGTGCTCTGACAAATCTGTGCAACCTGGTGAAGCCCCTCCTGCAGCTGCTGATGGGTTCTCATCACTGTGGGGCATTGGTAAATAGTTACTGCATTGTACTGGGGTGGGGAGATGGGGTGAACTGGCTCAGATCTGTTTGTTTGGCATAGTGCTTTGGGAGTCTGGGGAGTAAAAGGTATGTTGGAGCCCTAAGCCAGGGCTGTTGAGCTGGTGGCTGATAGGTTACATGAAGCCTGTAAATAAGTGACTCGCAGCCTATAGGCTCCTGTCCCAGTGCTAGTACCCTGCTGCTGCTGTGATTACCATCATCACCACCACCGCCTCCCTCCCCTAGCTTCCATTTCTTGCCCCAGTCTGTAGTGGCGGGGTGGGGAGTGGCATGTTACAGGGGGGCCAGTGACATGACTATATGACATGTGTCCCAGTGATCCTCTGAAATTGGACAACCCTGACCTAAGCAGTTGCTGTTGTTGCCCTTGCCAGTTAGCCCAGGTTGTGAGACTGGGTCAGGCTCTGCCTCTGAATAAGTCACGCTCTAGTTCCTGACCCTGCACCCCTGCCCAAATTTTACCAACTGCTTACCTGAAGTAGATACTTCTTGTTTAGGTCATCCTGATGGGAGGGTGTGGTGGGAAGTTAGGGCTGGGATGTCCTGGTTTGGGGGACACAGACCCCTTCAGACCTGCAGTTAGTGTTGTAGTGATGGAATCCAAGTTGTTCCCTGTGTTTGGCTCTGGCTGTTGAGATAGTGGCAGACTGCATGTGGCTATTGCCCAGCTTTGGATTCTGCAGAACAACCATATGAGCAAACTGTTTGCGCCTTAATGAGCAGCAAACCACCCATAATTAGTGAGAACTGGGACTTATCTGTGCATTTCCGCAGGCATTCCGTATACGAGAATTTGCACTGCTAAGCGTCAGCTTTTCCCTGTGCAGCCTTCCCAGGTGCCTCAAATACTATTAGGCAACGGCTTTTTGAAATGGTGACTTAAAATAAACCCTAAATCACAAGGGATTTCTTAAGTACCTCTGAGTAGCTGCCTCACTACTTTTGGCACAGGTTTACAGCTGCCAGAGGTGAGGAAAATTCCTAAGGCACAGTGAAGTGGAAATGGGGTTTAGCTTTTGATATCAAATGAAGAAGGAGAATAAAGCTGCCTATTCCAGCCGTGGGCCAAGATGCTAATTCAGCAGAGGGAGTCTTTATCATCATTGCCTGTCTGATGCCTAGGATGCAAAATCAGAACTGGCTTTTGATTCGCAGAATCATAGTTTATATAAACAGCACGTAGCAGCGAGGGGGAAGGAGCCACCTGAGAGAATCCAAACAAACAGCTTTCTAGTTTGTATAAACTTGGCTTTCATGGGGTAATGCCTTCATCCTGGCAAGATTGGCAGCACATGTCTCTGTTTTGCATCTAAAGCAAACTTCGGGGCAGAATCATGCCCCTCTCTCTCTACCATGCAGGGACTGCAGCTCATTATAGCCGAAAGGGCTCAATCTAGATGGCTTTTGGAGACCCAGATCTGCACACTGGGCTGTTTTCTATATTGAAGCCCAAAACAGGGCCCCAAGTGGGAGATTTGGCAATTTAGGCTTGGCAGTGTGGAAGGCAGATCTGGAACAGGCAAATGGAAAGTTTCCTCTTGGACATGATGATTCTTGCCACTGCCTGTAACAAAGTGCTCTGGTAAACTAGCCACTTTTCAGATACCTGTTGCCCTGCATAGAGGAGATACCCACACTAGGGAGGGTGCATCTTGGCTTCTAACATGTGCTCTCCCAGGCGTCTCCCACTGGGGGCTTCTGTTATGTTCAGAGGTCAAAGCCAACTGTCCCTGTGTGTCCCTGTGCTGAGCTGCTCCTAGGGTGCATGTAGGTGGGGGGGCTGCAACTCAAAGTGAGGAGAAGGGTCCCCTCTGGCCCACCCAGCTTCAGCCAGGCCAGATAAAATCTTCCTGACACACTTATCTTGGGGCTCTGGCCACTGTCACTTATATTCCTGTTGCTTCCTCACTCTGGAGACCTGGGAGGTGCTGGGCTCTTCCCCTGGGCAGGACGAGAGCTGTGCCAGCTGCCTCAAGATCTGGTAGCCTGATTCCAGATTAAACATCCAGGCAGGCTTTCCCCAGCACTGATTGCAGGTGGGAACTGCAGCTGGTCCAGTGATGTTGGGCCCAGCTTCTGTGGGTGGAAAAGCTGGATTCTCAGGGGAGATCAGCCAGGGTCACGCTGGCTTGGCCACTCTTGAGGAGGCTGGAGCCAAGCTGGGTAATGCCAAAAGAGTGGCAGAGCCTGTTTCTGAACATAACTGCTTCAGGAGGCCCTAGGGCTACTGTGTGCTGCTGAGCACTGCCCAGGCCCATGCTTGGTAACCCTCTGCCATCAGTGACCTTACCAGTCAGCCTGGGGGACTAACCCTTAATGCCCCTGATTATTCTCCCCCTGGGCATGGGACTGAGATTGCTTTGGGTTGGAGGGTGCTGGCTCTTGTAGGGTAGCAAGGAGGGTGTGAGGATGCTTTTACCCTTTTCTCCCTTTCCTACTTGCCACACAGATGTCAGCCATGGGCCTGGCTGCTGTTCCAACTTTGTCTTCAGAGTATGGGGACTGAGTGGGACTTGTGCTGGTAGGAGCACTAGTCACCACAGATGGCTGGGTATGCAAGCTGCTGAACTGCCAGCAGCATTTTGCAGGTGGATTGGCAAGTGGCATGGCACCTTGGTGTGCAACCTGCAGAAGTCTGGGCCCTTCTGCGAGAGCACAGCACTGTTGAAGGAGACTGTGTCCCTCTGGTACTGACACAGAGTAAGCAGCTGACAGTCCTGGCGGAGGTGAGGCACTTGGAGAGAACTGTTTGCTCAGGGCCCTGGGGGAAATTTGCCAAGATGGAGAATGAAGAGGGATGAAGAGAAGTTGGAGACTCAGCTGAAAGCAGCGCTCCATCCCTGCGGATTGTGATGCCCAGTATGGAGGTCTGGAGAGTCGTGTTTTATAAAAAGACAAAATGGAGAAACAGCCAGTTTCCAAAGCTCCACACCTAGCTGCTGTCTGTGCTGACCCTGCCCTGGGATGCAAGCTATGCTGAAAAACCTCCTGGCATGGACTGTTATGGTAGTTGGAGCAGGCGGGGTGGGAGAGACTGGGAGCCAGAACTCCTGGGTTCTGTGCTTGGCTGTGGGAGGGCAGTGGAGTCTAATGGATTGGAGCGGGGGAACTACGAGAGCTCTGCAAGAGTAGCGGGGCTGAGGCTGGAGTTGGGTACGGTGCAATATGGGAGACTGGGTTCTGTTCCTGGCTCTGAGAGCAGCAGAGCTGGCAGGTGCTGTGCACTGTGAAGGAGCACACTCATTCTGTAGCCATGACTCTCCCTCTGTGACTGATCCCTGTGTTGGGTGTCTGTCTGGCCTGGAAGGGGCTGGACCCAAAAGTTGAGATTGGGGCTGTTCCCTGCTCTACCCAAGAGGCATTTGCACAGTCAGCTTGTCACAGGGGGAGGGCAGAGCATTTAGCTACCCTTGATGAGGGTGATATAAGCTGCTGCTGAGCCCCTGCCTATTGTACTCTTTCCCACAGTGGCAAGGGGAGACTCAGGAGTTCTGCCCCAATGCGAAGATTGTGCTGGTTGGCTGTAAGCTGGACATGCGGACAGATCTGAACACCCTGCGGGAGCTCTCCAAGCAGCGCCTCATCCCTGTCACACATGAGCAGGTGAATCCCATATCATGGGAGGGAATCTCAGTTTTGTCTTGGGATTGTGTGAGGGAGCAGAGAGGGTGAAGGAGGGTTGGTGTGTCTGCTCCAAACCCCACCAGTGAGAGGAACTTGGGCTGCTCAGAAGCAGCTGGCTCGGCTCCCAAGCCCAGGGCTGGAAATGACCCTTTATTGCTCCCCTCCTTATCTGAAGACTGGTTTGGCCTTGGCCCACAGGACAGATTTGGAGCAAGCAGGTGGCTCCCACTCATGGATGCACTCCTCTGTGCCCTCAGAACTTGGCATATTCTTAGCACTCTTGCTGAAAATTCACTGCATGGGCCTCTCCCAGAGCTGCTGCTGCTGCTATGTGCAGGTGTCACTTCCTAGTTCACACCTAGCAGCTAAAATTACCTTCGTAGAAGAGGATGGAGCTGTTTGATCTTGCATGTGAAGCAGGAGGGTGGGGAGTGGGGGAGGGCTTGGTGGGGGGAGGGGATTTCCAGGGTGGCCTGCTGCTAGGGCAAGAAAGGCTTTCTCCAGGTCTTGAGGTCTCCATCAGCTCCCCAGATGCAGCTGGCATTGGGGAGGTCTCAGTTGGCTTGGCTGCAGCACTCTCAAGGGAAAAACAGCTGCAGGCATATGCTCCTGTTGATGATGGGGGCAGAGCCATCAGGTAGAAGGCCACTATTGGAGCAGTGCCAGCCTATGGGGATTTTGGGGTTTCTGAACATGAGCAAAAGACCTTGGCATGGAGCAGCCTATGCACAAGATCCAGGAGGACCATGGCTAGGATTCTTTTTTCTTCCAGCCACTGGAGGCAGGTGCTGAAGTGCACAAGGCTTGCCCTCAGGTCTATTGTGCCATCAGCCCCTCAGTGGGTGTCTTTTATATACATGCATCAGGAGTTGGGGTGAGGGGAGAGAGTAGGGGGCACTTTTAATTAGTGTCTCCAAGAGCTGTTCTTATTAAAGCACCAACACATCGCATGTATTGGTGTCCCCATGCTGAAAAATGGCAGTGGGGGTGCTTTAACTAAAGCTCATCCAGCAAGCTTTAGTTAAAGTACTCTCATTGCCATTTTTCAGTGTACGGACACTGGAGTCTGCTGGAGAGCGGTAATTGCCACACTCTGGCAGACTCAATTAATCCAGTCTGCTCCAATGTACCGTAATTACAGAGCGTCAGAGCAGCCTCACTGCACATGTATAGGTGCCCAATAAGTCCATGACCTAGGCATAGCACATCACCCCAGGGCCTGCAGAAATCTCACCCGTGAATGCTGATGCACAAACCCTAATTCCCTCTCCAGGTTGCTGCTGTTTGTTCTGTGAGATGCAGGGGCCTGCGGATGGGCTCAGAATGGGAGCTGTGGCACAGTCACTGAGAGGGGACAGCCAAACCAGCCAGGCTCAGTGGCTGGATTGGGATGAAAGCCCCAACAGGGCAGTTGATGCCTGTAAAGGGGCTAGCAAAAGGCCAAGCCTCATTTGAAAACCCTTAAATCAATTCTTACTCTACTCGGTTTAAGTGATGCCACTTAAACCAAGGGATGTGCATTTCTGTACAACTAACTCCTTTCAGTTCATCTCAGACCAGTTCCTAAATTACCTGGACTAACCTGAAACTGGCCTGGTTGGAAGTGAACTTAATGTGTCCACACAGGGGCTTGTCTTTCTCTGCCTTGCATGGTTTAAAGTCCTGCCTGTCATTAAGCTGGTACAATTCTCTACACAGCCAGGACTTGAGACCTGGGGGCTTGACACTTGCATTGTACCCTAGGCTCCATTCCTTCATGCTTGGATGTGGTATGTATTGATAGCAGCTGTTTCTGAGTCCTGGGATCCTTGGTGGTGCTGCCAGGCTGTCCCTACTGCCTGTATGCCAACATGTGTTCCCTGTGTGTAGCACTGTGACACCAGCTTACAGGGGAGAGGAGTATTGCTATGGTTCACATGTTCTGTTGCCAGTTGCCTGCTCAAAGGATATATTGCTTGAGCAAACAAGGATAATTGCACCACAGTGTCAGTGGCATGAGTTCCCTATGATGACTGGAGCCCCCTAGGGCCTTTTCTTGTGCCAGGGCTTTTGCAAATGAAGGAACAGATATCTGGGTGCATGACGCTATGGCAGTGTGGTCTCTGGGTCCCTATACACACAGTTGAGAACACGTGCCCTCTGTCCTAGGCCTGTCAGGAGCAATGAGCTTGCCTGGGACATGGGATTGCTGGGATCAGTGCCTGTCTGCCACTGGCTCCCCAAATGACAGTGGGCAAGTTGCCAAATCTCTCTGGGCCTCAGTTCCTTACCTCTGCGGTAGAGGTGACAATCCTGTTACCTGTCAGACCCAGGTGCTGTGCGCTATCGCTGCACAGCAAGACCCGCTCTCGGACCCAGCTTCTATGAGCTGCTGGAATGGTGGTCCCCGGCAGTGATAACATGTGAACACCAGAACAGCTCTCCTGGGTGGGCAGCCTTACGGGCAGCCAGGATAAGTGGGCAGGGAGAAGGGGATGGTTCTGTCATGGGAGTGAATGTTCTTCCTGGAGTTGGTAGCTGGGGACAAAGACTGAAACCTGTGAGGTACAGGCAGTGGCTAGGAGTGTTCTCTCTTTGCTCCCCCCTCCACCTTCCCTTATAGTTTTTAGATGCCCTGTTCCTCAAACACATTTAGCAGTGACAGTCCCTTTTTTCCAGTCCCCTGAAGTCTGAGGGCCTCTAACTTCTGCCATGAGAGCAGGCCAGCCGGTGGATGAGCAGTTCTGTCCCTGTGGTGTGAGCAGTCAAGCCTGCATTGCTGGATAAAGGGCAGACATGGTACTGTGGGGTCTGTTCACATGCCACCTTGATGCAAGCTCCATGGAGTGCACAGCTCTAGTACCTGGAGCAGGCTTGTTTACATCTAACCTCTGCACATTTGTAACCCCAGGTAGAAGAGGCTGCACTATACAACTGGCAACCTCTGAGCAATGACTGGCAAGGTTTTAGTGTGGGAAAGGACAGGCAAGGGATGGGAAAAGAGATGCCTTCCCCCTGCACCCCTGAAAAGAGGCCTGCTTCCCTTTCATTAATCTTATTCTGCCTGCATCTGAGAGAGCAGCAAATAGGCACCTGGCATCAGCATTTTTGGCACCTGGCAGTGCTGTCTCCCCCAGCGGCCATGCTAGCATCTGACTCTCACACTCTCACTTTTGTTTGAAGAGGTGATAAATAAACATCATGTGTGCATAGCTCCCCACTGTGCTGCATTGACTGAGCTCCATTGCCAGCACAGGCAGAGGTTAATGTGATGTGAGAGGATGCCCTAATCAGACTGCTGACATTTTAACACTTCTCTCCCTCCTTCCCTCCCTTCCCTGGTTCCTAGGGCAGCATGTTGGCGCGGCAGATCGGGGCAGTGGCTTACGTCGAGTGCTCCTCCAAGGTCTCGGAGAACAGCGTGCGTGATGTTTTCCATGTGACCACGCTGGCTTCAGTCAACAGGATGCACAAGAACCTGAAACGCAGCAACTCCAAGCGGGGACTGAAGCGGGCCTCTCAAATGCCCGGCAGGACGGACTTGTTGAATGACACGGAGATCAGGAAAGACCGAGCCAAAAGCTGCTCCATTATGTGAAAAATGGGCTGTAAATAATGTGTGTGGTGTTCATTTTGTACAGTAACTGGCCTAGACTAGGGCATGGTGCTGGCGACTCAAGCTAACCTGCCTCTCCAAGGCCTTTTCTTCCATCTCTAGGTCAGATAAAAAGCCCTCATTGCAAACCAGGGTGCATCTGTCACACCCCCACCATGGAGACTTCTGGATCAGCTGTTGCTGTGCTGATTGCTAGGGGTAAAGGAGCCACTTGGCAAAGGAATATTCAGGTGCTGGAAAGTATGTGATTAGGCAAAGCAATGAGGGGCACGAGTCTATGTATGTGCCTCTCTTCTATACATGTAGCCCCCCTCCATGTGTCTGCAGCTACAGATGTGCATGCTAGTGTGCGTGTGCATATTTTGTCACGCACATTGGAGGAAGAGGTTGAGGTGCTTAGGAGGGTTGGGAAGTGGGTGGTACTGCCAGTGGCCATATGTGATTTAGGAGGAAAAAAAAATAATATTCCAATCACCATTTTAGGAGGACAAGCATCAGGTAAGTCAGCATTGGCCCAAATGAGCAGAGCACCCACTAAAAGGTAACTGGCTCTGGCAGGGTCACCACTGAAAGGGGAGTGGGGGTGGTCTTGCTCAAAGCACTTGGAAAGGAAGGTTCTCTGGGGTAGCTTTAACACGGTGGGACACCAGGATCGTCAGCCCCTGGCAGAGCTGCATGTCATATCAAAACACAGTACTTTCTCAACAATGGTGATATAAGGGTGGGTAGGAAAGAGCAGTTTTTAGTAACCATCCTATAAATTTGGTTCCCTTGAACAAGTGTAATTCAGAAGCGTGTCATAGCACTGATGACCAGGCTGGTAACCAGACTGCTCTCAGCTAGGAGCAGCCATACCCACCAGATGCCCAGCTTCTGATAAGGCAAACTGCAGTAACTATCCGAGTCCGGTTCTCCAACCATTTCCTGCCCAGGTCATGTTGCATGGTGCCTGTGTGTGTCTGGCTTGAATAAACAGAAAGCAAACTTGTGCCTAGTCTCTACTGCAACAGCAGGAAGGCTGGAGTTCCCTTCCCCACTCACCATGCTGTAAAAGGCCTGCTACCACCACCTCTCATTGCTTCTAATACTGCCTTTTCTGATGCCTCTGACTACAGTCTTAACCTGGACTCTGTGAAATAGACACTTTAAGGAATAACCTGTTCCATTTTCTGGGCCGAGCTGTGTCAGGAGGTTACAGGAACCTAATAAACAACATCAGTACACAATGGACAGAGCTTGGCTTTGTTTCTTTTTTGTAAATATAGCAGATATTGGGCCTCATTCCTTTTATTCCTGCCTGCAAATGGAAATAGTCACTGACTTTTCATCTCTTACACACCTGCCTTGGGTGAGCCAAAGACTTCACTTAAATGCAGGAGGCTGGGTCAGGGTCTAGAGCAGAAATGAGCAAAGTCCAGCCTGCAGACTGGGTCAAACCCACAGTGGACTCCATTTCCTAGCAGCCCTTGTCCATGTCACTGCAGCCAGTTTCCATGGAGACCCCAGCAGTGGCAGTGCTGTGACAGTGCAGGACCAGGGTTTCCAGGAAGACCAGTCCCAGCAGTGCTGGCAGGGTGCATGGCTGGGTAGGGAGCTGCTCCAAGGCTGGGATCTGAGTGGAGATCTGAACCAGAGTTGCAAGCCTGTACCCTGCTCACTGGCCATCTTTTCTGCTGGTATCAGCAGCCCTGCATTGCAGGGAAGGGAAGCAGCACGGAGAAGGGAGTGACACCCATGCTTACACAGCATAGCAGAGTTGGTGGCAGAGCCGGCACTAGAATTTAGGTCTTCAAGTGCCAGGTGCCTACTGTAAGGACAGGACTAGGTTTTGAGGCTGCTGTAAGGCCAGTGAGGCTATAGGGGGACAACCTGGAGTATGAAGTGAGATCTGAGGGAGGATGGGGCAATAGGCAGCAAAGGGTTTTTGCCCTTGTGATTATGCTTATGAGTACAGCATAGTAGCAGCAACATTTGAGGCTGCGAGAGCCCATCACATCCAGTCTGCCTTCCCTGGCACAGGCTGGTATTAAGCATAATAACTACAATTTGACTGAAAAAAAAACAACAAAAAACCAACCCAAGTCTGGAGTTGAAATCATAAATAACTAGAGACACTCTGCCTTCCCCTGGGAGTTTGTTCCTGCAGTAGTCAATCACCCTCATGCTGGAAAAAGCCCTGCCTTGTTTTCAACTTTAATTGTGCCTGGCTTCAGCTTTCAATCCCTGGTCCTTGTCTTGTGTTTTTCTACTACACTGAGGAGCCCTTAGGACCCAATGCTCTCTCCTGGAGAAAGTGCAGGCAGTCCTCGACTTAGAACATTTCGCACTTACGAAGTTTATAAATTCACACCCTGTTTTAACTTTATGACAACATTTTTAACTTAACAATGCTTGATCCAATGCAACGCCATGCCAGTGAACAAGTTTGCTGCATTGCTCATCTCCCTGGAGAACTTTTGCCCAAACTTCCTTGGACGCTTTCTTTAAGAAAGCAGACAAGACTCCAGAAAAACCTGCAGCCAGGACTCCTGGGAAGACTCCAGCCAAGAACCCTTCAAAAAGTCCAACCAAGAGCCCTTCAAAATGTCCAGGAAAGTCATATCAAAGAAGTCCTTCCAAATCAATATGATTGTTATTTACAATATAAATACATTAATGTAGCTATATGATTCCTCTATAATTGGTTGAGTACAAAATTTTGGGGTATTTTTAGTGAAAATAGGGTGTCAGGCCTTGGTTCAGGAACCAATCCCTCATTTATAACATTGTTTCTTATGAAAAGATTGGTTCAGACTTACAACATTTCAACTTAAGACACAGTTTTCAGGAACCAATTGTGCTGTAAGTCTGCAGACTGCCTGTACTTGCACACTGTGACCAGGCCACTTCTCAGTCTTCCCTGATAACTTAAACAAGCAGGGCTTTTTATGCGTCTTACTGAAAAGCATTTTTTCCATTCCCTCAAATAATTTTTCTGGCCCTTTTTTCCACCCTCTTCAAGTTTTTCAGTGTTCGGACCCCAGGGTATCCTAGCGCCCATCTCACCAATGCTACGCAGATAAGACAGCTCACCATTGCTTGCTGCTTCCAGGTATATACATCTAATAATTTCAGGCCCCTCACCACACAACATCAGGCTGGGAGCTCATGTGGAAGTGCCCTCTGGATTATTTTGAGAATCGCTGCTTCCCTGGACACTTGTCCATTTGAGATGCAGCCAATGTGCCTTGTTTACGGATTATGCGTTTTTAGTTGTCTGTATTAACCTAGTCTGTTTGAATGGACTTAGTTTCCCAAGTGATGCAGATCTGGTCCTCTTTATGAATGATCATTCCCTAATCTATGCATTTCCAATTAAAGTAATCTCTAAGGGATTGCCTTCCCCTGCTTTCTGCCTGATCCTTCTCAAGCACAAATTTTATCAGCAGGGATTTTATATTTATTTTCAGATTGCTGTTGAAGCAATGTAATAACTGGCACAGATCCTTCTGGAACCCCATTAGAAAAATCCCTGTTCAGTTATTATTCCCCCTTGACAACTGCATTTTAAGATGTCAGTTAGACAGCGCTTTATACACTTAACATGCTTTATTGATATTTCATAGTGCTAATTTTTTAATCCAAATATCTTGAGCTACTAAGTCAAAAACTTTGCATAAATAGAAATGTATTACATCTATATAATATACTTACTAATCAAATTCATAATCTTATAAAAGAATTAAATCGTTGTTTGATGCAATTTATTTTTCTTAAAAACATAGTAGCTGGCATTAATAATATTCCTGAGCTGTAATTTATTTATTCATTGAATCCTGTTTCAATTTTCTCATCATAGGCAGTAGGGCTGGAAAGGACCTCATGAGGTCAAGTAGTCCAGCCTCCTGTTCAAGGCAGGATCATCCCTGTCTAAACCATTCCAGCCAAGTATCTGTCTAACCTGCTTTTGCAAACTTCCTAAGATGGAGATGCCACAACTTTTTTAAGTCACCTGTTTCAATGCTTAACCTAATCTCCAACCTAAATGTCCTCTGCTGCAATCTGAGGCCATTGTTTCTAGTCCTATCCCCTACAGCAACAGAGAAAAGGTTATCTCCATCCTCTCTGTAATTGCCCTTCAGGTATTTGAAGACTTTACCAAATCCCCCCTCATTCTTCTCTTCTCCAGACTAAATAATCAAAGTTCTTTCAGCCGTTCCTATTAATAAGTCATGCTTCCCAGACCTCTAATCAGTTTTGTTGTTTTCTGCTCTTTCTCACCAGTCCACATCTATTTTTCAAGTGTGGGGCCCAAAACTGGTCACAGTACTTCAGGTGAAGTCTCGCCTGTGCCAAGTAGAGTGGAAATATCACTTCCCCTGATTTGCAAAATATATTTCTGTTCATACAGAATTCCCTTTTTTTTGTTGCAACGACAGCACACTGTTGGCTCACATGCAGCTTTCTGTTCACTCTAAAAGCCAGGCAATTATAGTACTGCTGCCTGGCCAGCCATTCCCCGCTCTATATACGTGCATGCAATTATTCTGCCCCAAGTGCAGAACTTTGCACTTATCTTTCTTGAATTTCATCCTATTGATTTTGGACCATTTCTCCAGTTTATCCAGGTCATGCTGTATCCTAGCCTTATCCTCTAGAGCATCACAATCCTTTGTTCCCTACAAAAATACCCATTTCCAGATCTGTGATTAATTTATGAAGCTACTGGCTCTGGTATCTAACCTACTGCTATAAGTGCAACCTGACCCCAGACATTGGTTGAGTATCTAGTATAGGGTATAGGACTGAGCATATCAAGTTTCAGTGGCTGCCCTCCCCTGGAATGTCTGGTCACACCCATCTCAAGCAAATACAGAGGATTGGGGGATCACAGATTACACCCAATCTGGCACTACAGCAAGGTCAAGGAATATTCAGTGATTTTGAAAGACAACCAATTTAAAAATGACTAAGGGTCATACATACAGTGTCAGGAACAGAATTTGTGATGCTCCTCACCCAACTGCTGCCCAAGCAGCTGGGATAAAAGCACTGCCTTCAGCTCTTTCTTCAGTTACTGAGGAGATGCTGAAGCTAACGCAGCTCTGTTAGTAAATGAGAGAGGCTGAAGTGCTGCCTAATGTTCCCCCTGAGCCACTTGTGGTTCTTTCCCATTTTCTCAGGTCTCTGTTGTAGAAAGGTAGCATTGCCTATTGCAGTCCTGGCAGTCAGTAGGTTGGCCATCATAGAGGACAGTCCAGTTGTCCTCTGTCCTCTATTGATATGAAACTGGATGCCTTTATATCCTCTTTTTTTCTCTTGAAAATAATCATTCTTGAAGAGAAAAATAGAGGACATAAAGGCATTGGGTTTTGTATCAGTAGAGGACAGAAGACAGAGTAGCAGAAAACTGAAATGTCCTCCATGATGGCCACCCTAGCAGTCAGCTGTGCTGCCATAACTTTGCTTCCTTTGGCCCAGTGATGAATTTTTTTTTAACCTGAATTTTTCAGGCACTCATTACTTAAATGGCATTTAGGGAAGGATCACGACTGAGCGGAGAGACCTCTGTCTCAACAACAGCGTAGGACAGGGGTGCAAAAGAATGGGCCTAAAGTAATAGCCAGGATAACCACTCAAGAAGTGCAGGCAAGCAAGAGGCCCCAAGGCCACCTATCACAGAGCAGCTGAGCTGGTTTCCTGGAAGGAAAAGCAAAAAAGATGTTGCAGCCCTCAAAGTTGAGGCCACATGTGTCTGGTTTGGATGGGGGAGTAAAAAGCTTGCTGGCCAAGTTTGCAGACAATGCCAAGTTATGGGGCAGTGTGGTCACACCAGAAGATAGAATGCAGATACAGGCAGACCTGGACAGGCTGAAGAGTTGGGAAAGCCGGAACCAGATGAAGTTTAACACTTCCAAGTGTAAGGTGCTCCATCTGGGGGCAAACACCCCTCAGCATACATATAGGTTCGGTGGTAACAGCTTGACTTGCGCCACGGATGAAACGGACCTAGGGGTAACGATTGACCACTGTACGAACATGAGCCGTCAGTGCAAGGTGGTGGTCAGCAGGGCAAACAACACGCTGGCATGCATCAACCGATGCATCTTGTGTAAAACTAAGGAAGCGATGCTCCCACTGTACTTGGTACTGGTAAGACTGCAGTTAGAGAATTGCATACAGTTCTAGGTGATGCACTTCAACAAGGATGTGGAAAAACTTAAGAGGGTCCAGAGAAGAGCCACCCATATGACCAGGGACTTGCAAGGCAAGCCATATGAGGGACCTGGGCCTCTTTAGCCTAAATAAGATAAGGTTGAGAGGGGACTTGATAGAGGCTTACCACTACATCAGAGGAGTGCATCAGGAGCTTGGTGAACAACGGTTCACTAGGGCACCCCTGGGGAAGACCAGGACCAGTGGATACAAACTCCTGGAAGGCCGCTTCAGGCTTTATACCAGGAAAAACTCCTTCACAGTCAGGATGTCCAGACTGTGAAATAAATGCCCTCCAGAGGTGGTACAGTCACCTACCATGGAGGTTTTCAAGAGGAGACTGGACAGTCACCTCACAGGGGTCACTTGACCCCAGTTGTCTTCCTGCCTAGAGCGGGGGGACTGGACCTGATGATCTGCAAGGTCCCTTCCAGCCCCTCACAATCTACGAATCTATGCTCTTACTCACAGCAGCAGACTTGTTCCCTGCTTGTGAGAGCAGTCACTGTAATTTCTGCTGCTAGTGATTGAGATGCACAAGGAAGCTGGGGCTAAGGTGCAGCTGGAACTGGCATCTAAAGGCATCTATACATATGCTTCCGGGCGGAGGGGGTGGCGCTTTAATTACAGTGACTCTGAGAGCTGCTCTAATTCAGGCACCTGCAGCATCACATGTGTTCAGCATCCCACACTTCAAAATGGCAGCAGGGGTGCTTTAACTAAAACTCCTTTGATAAGCTTTAGTTAAAGCGCCCCTGCTGCCATTTTGGAACATGGAGATGCTGAATATCTGTGACGCAGAGGCTGTTGGAGCACGCTAATTAGCACACTCCAGCTGACTTGCAGCAGACTTGATTAATCGAGTTGGCTCTGAGGCGTGGTAATTAGCATGCATCAGAGCAAAACTCTGTCACTGTATAGGAGGGGCCCTAAGAAAGCAGGTTACAGGGTGGGGCCAGGGCGTGTACGCCTCATCCTCATACCACAGCTAACAGAAGGAGACTCATCCTTAGCTGGAATTTCTCCGTTTGGCCTGGCAGCTCGCAGAGCCAGAATACTGCCACCGAAGGCTCAAAAAACTTGCTTTGTAATACTTTCTAAAAATCTGTCTTGCTTATTAATATTCAAAAATTGACAGCAGTTTAAAGTTTGGGACACAGGTTATTGCTTCGTTTGCTGGAAATCTTCCTAGACAGAGGAGACACCAGGCTGGCCCTGTGTATGGCACTTCCTTTGTAAGGAGTCAGGCTGCATTTGTGGGCCCTGGGTGAAAAGCTATGTGAACGACAGGTGAAGTGTTTGGATAATACAGCCAAGCAGGAGGAGAGGAGATCATGGTAGTTTGTTGCTGAGCCTGTGGGGGTGGTTCAGTACCCACGGCCAGCAGAGCGATTCTAAACCACGCTGACACTTCTTCCTGGGTGAGATTCCCACTAGGTCACACAGACTTCTCCCTGAACTTGATTTCTTAATGATTTTCCTCTGTGAGGCAGGAACCTTCTTACACTAACTCTCATCCTCAGCTCTCTGCACTGAGAGAGAGCAGCAAATGTGCCATAGCTGCACAGAGGACGTCCATGTGGGTGAGAAATGGCCAGGTTGTCAGGTTTGACAGCCAGACCCTCTGCAATTCTGCAGCAGCAGAGGTCAGAGGGCAGGGGCACAGACACCCAGCTGAAGTCAAATTAGCATTCATGAAGGGCTCTCAGCATATTGAAAGGAGGGGGAAAGCAGGCATGTGGGCTGGGTCACAGCTGACAAACAGCCCTTTAGAGATCAAAGGAACAAGGCAGGGTAGGGTTCAGCTCTCCCTGGGTCTGTAAGAGGGTGGAAAGGGCAGGGTGGGAGGGAAAGGAGCTAGCAGTAATCACAGTTTTCACACAGCACTGGTTCTTTTAGCATCACTAAGAAATGCTGGAGATGATGGATCCTGGCAGGCCTGCTGACAAAGTGGCAGGCAGCTGGCATTGCCACTGCTGCCTTTGCTGTGCTTTCAGTGCCTGTTTACCCTCTGCATGGGGTGTGGGTGGACATTTCCGCTGTATCATAAGGGCTTGACAGGCAGGAGGGCATCTGGGTCAGTTAACTCCTTTGGTACTAGTGTTGTCTATCTGCCAGTATGGTGACTTGTCTTTTATTTCTGCCAAGGTATCATATGGGACAAGTACTTGATTTACCAAGTATATTAAGCAGGGCTAAAGCGGTTAATAATGCAGCCTGTAAAGGGTGAAACTGCCATGGGAGGACATCTCCAACAGTGAAGCTAAGTCAACAGGAGTCAAGGTCCTATAAGCCTTCAAAGGTCGCATTCGCGTGAGCGTAGTCATTTAGTTCCCCAGAGACAACCAGCAGCAGGACATCTTGTGCCACTGCTAGCTGTCTCCAGGGGACACCTGTGTCACGTGCCCTCTGGCGCATGGCAGGTTACCCTGTGTGGGGTAGAGGAGGCTGTCCCCAGCAGCCTTACCTGGGGTCCTTGAGGCCTCCTAGGGCTGCAGCAGTGGTGATCCTGCTGCTTGGAGCCTGGCTGGCAGTCCCTGGATATCCAGGAGTCAACCCCACCCCTGCACTGTTACCTTCCAGCGTGGCGAACAACTGAATGTGTGGTATCTGGTGCCGCAGACATGTCTGTGGCACCACATGGCCATGCTTGTCTGGAAATGGCCAAGAAGACAAGTGGGAGAAGAAGGAGGTACCTGCAGGAATATGGCAGAAGAACTACCATAGTCAGTCAGACCAGTGGTTCATCCAGCCTCACGTTCTGTCCCCAACAGTGTCAAGTTGCAGAAGGTTTAGAGGAAGAGTGAGAACTAGGGCAATAGGGCAAGTATAGAGCGATTCATCCCCTGTCAGAATCTGCCCATTATCACCCATCACAGGCTCACAGATGTCCCAAAGCTGATGTTACATTCCTGATTGTTGTGCTTAACAGCCCTTGGTGAAGTGGTCCTCCATAAATTTGTCCTGGCTAGTCTTGCTGCATGGTCAGCTCATGCAAACTGGCTGGTTACAGCTGCCCTGGGTTTCCTGGCATTGGCCTGAAGTTTGGGGGGAAGCATTTCTCAAACAAGCTATAGGTCTTAAGAGTCTTAACAGTGTTGGCCAGGACAGAGAAGCTGATGTGATTGGCTGAAATGGTGAAATAAATGGGGTTACTTTATAACAGCTATAAGCCAGCACACTTTTATTTGCTGTGAGATCAAAAAGAACAGCAGGCAAGAAGCTCTGCAACTGAGGGTTGCCCTCCTAGCCTAGGCAGGCAAGGACGGCTCTCTGAGATCTGAGCCCTCAGCAGTGTGGTTTGTTTATAACTAAAACATAAAGAGAAAACACCAAATAGCCAAATTGCTCGAAAGGTTAAAAGATAATTCTTTCCCCACCCCCAGAAATGATGACTACTGCACAACTCCCCTCCCCTTTCCATGAAGCAAGTCTATAGAATAGGGCTGTCCAACTTCTGGCCACCTGGGGGCGACATGCAATGCTGGTCACAGACCTCGGAGCCACAAGCCAAGGGGGGATCCTCTTCTCAACACATCTCTACATGTAATCTAGGTCCCTTCACACCCGATGGGCAGACCAGCTCCCCAACCCATCATGTGCTCACATAGCTCAGCTCCCCCTTGCTTTGTTTGGAGCACTCCCACCCCCTTCCAGCCAGCCGTGCACGCTGTGCAGGCAGTCCACCTGCAGCACTGGCAGCCTGGCTCCCTTCTTTGCTGACTGTGCCACCCAGCACCCTCCCTTGCCATATACACAGCATTGGCAGCCTGGCCCCCTTCCCTCTGCACCACCCCCAGGAGAGTGGACAGGAACAAGAAGCCAGAGGAGGGAGGGGGAGCCCAGAGTCCCGAGCCACCACCACCACAAGAACCATGGGTGGAGTGGCAGCTAGCTAGAAGCCCACACACTGCATGTTAACTCCTTGTGGGCTACATATGGCCCACCAGCTTGCCAGTTGGACAGCCCCGCTGCAGAATAAGGATCCCTTCTGCTGCCTGCCAGGCCAGTCCAGGTGACCTCTTGGCAGGTGGGCTCAGTCCCAGGCATGGACAGAGCAGGAAAGCGCTCTTGGAGTCTGAGGTTTCAAAACCAGTGCTGGACCTTTTACTGACAACTTCTGCAAAGCATTTTCAGGTCTCATGAAACCACTTCTCCCTTGTAATGGAGAGAGGTATCATTTCCCCACTCACTGCTCCCAGGGCAATTCTAACAATCGGTGGCATGGAAAGAGTGTTTCTGTAGTTAAAGTAGTTTTCATGCCCAGCTGCTTCCTGGACAACTAGAAAAAGACCAAAATGAAGAGCGCACAGAAGCCAGGAAATGTAGCTGAACTTCAGCCAAGCCTCAGGTGTGTGTCTCACCAGACCTGAAAAGAACCCAGGGCTCAGAAGGCTGAGGTTCTTTCTGAAATCCAGGACCTGTGGTTTTGAGTGGCCTAGAAACCCTGGCCAAGTGAGCCGTTCCCATATTAAGCAGGAAGCTTGCATGGGCTGCCTTGCCCTGTTCTCTGGATTCAGCTTGCAGTTTAATATTCTGGCAGCTGCTTCTCCACTAGCTTGCTTGCTATAAAGAATATTTGGAATCCCACAATGGTTCATTTAGCTCGGCTTTTCAAAGGCATCTCTCTCCCTGCCCCTCCCCCTGTCCCTTTTCCAACAGAGGAATAAACAAGATAAAACAGGAAGCCAAATGAAAAGACCAAGAGAAAAGGGAAAAGAAAAAACATCTGAAGGAGTGTAGGAGAGAGACAGACACCAAACAGACTAAATTAAAAACTCTGTCTTACTGGATTCCTAGCCCTCCAAACCATGCCAGCGGCTTGCCAGGGAAAGATTTAGGAGGTTTGTAAATAAGAAAGAGTGGCAGGGAAAACAGGAGAAGAGGGAAATGTTTCTTCTTATTCTTTTTTAACACAGAAACAGCTGCAAGGCAGCTGCTGGCATTGATGGCAGGTACATTCAGAACAAAGAAAAGCCATCAATGTATCTATGCACTGCCTGTAACCAGCCTGTGGCGTTCAAGGTTCAGGAGGTCACAACTGAATTCTGGGGTTGTTTTAAAAAGTGCCAGATAATTTTATGACCAGTGACTACATCATACAATAATAGCAAGAAATGCCTCAATGTGATGTTGATGGTCTGTCTGGGTGGTAGGCTTGGATAGGCAGGCATGTTCATGTCCACAGAGGATCGTCTCTGCAGACAGCAGAAGGGACCTCATCTACTTTTTTGTGCATGTGGCCAGTTGTGACGTTGCAATCTCAAGAATGATTAAGCTGACAACTGTCTGGGTCTCCAAGCCCAGGGCATCATTCCCCAAAGCCAGTGACTAGAAAAACACAGCTGGCATAAGCTGAACACATACGGCATATACAGAGCACCATGTTGGAGAGGAGGAGCCCATTATAAGCTAAAGGGGAGAAGGAGCAGGCATCACCTGGGGCTGCACAGGGCACTCAGTGAGTGACATGAGCCAGTCAGTGGCACAGCTGGGAACAGAGCCCAGGTTACCTGATTCCCAAGGCCTTGCTCTGCGTATTGGGCCATGCTACCTGTGATAAAAAGCTCAGAAAAACAGTGGTCAGGAATGCAAGGAAGTGCTTCCTGCAAAGGAGAAAAGAGCTGCCCCCAAAGGAGGTTTGTGAGAGGTTTCCAAAACACGTCCCAGCACTTGCAGCGTGTTCTCAGCAATGAGTCAGCTCAGAAAAGAGGAAAACAAAAACAAACAGATGGGATGAATGGGACTGACACATGAAAGACACTGTGACTGAGGACGCAAGGCCTCTAATTAGTGCTTGCAGAAAAAATAATGAGCAAAACAGCCCGTGCAGGTGTCCCTTCTAAACAGCATTCCAGCAAGACAGGATAAGGCGAGCAGCTACCCAGCTAGCTGGACCAACATCCCCTGAAGCTAGGCACAGGAGAAGCAGTTTTCTCTTTTCCCTAGGAAAACCTATCCCCCACCCCTCTTTCCTCTGGCATTCTGGAATAGAGGCAGCAACCGCTCTACCTCCAAATGTTTCTTATTTGTGGCACATACACTAACCCCTCAGGCAGCACTATGATATCCTTACACTAAGCAGGGACCATACTTTGGGCAACGAGTCCCCATATGAAGGCTGCACAGTGATTATGTGAATGGCCATAGACCGTCCAAACAAACAACTTGCCAACAAGGCTTTTGGAATGGATGAAAATCCTTGGGTAGAATAAGGGATTTTTTTTTTTATGTGGCCCTCTTCCTTGGATCTCTTGAGCATATTTTAACAACCTTTGCAGCAGCAGGACATTGGCCATCATTGTCCCCCTGCTTTACTTGTGGCAGGTTAGGATGTTATGTCTTGTGGTTGTGACAGGGTTGACTGTAGTTTTGTTAATAGGTTAGACAATGGATTTGTATAAGATAATTTGGATAAGGATGATCCTGCCTGAGGCAGGGGGTTGGACTAGATGACCTCCAGAGGTCCTTTCCAGCCCTTTCTTCCCTGTGATTCAGTGTATTCCTTAGGCCCCATGCGGCTCTGACCTCCCTACAGTTTCCCAAAACATTCTTAGATGAGACTGAGAAAACTTTTAAGAAACCTGAGCTGAAATAAAACTGTCTTTTGCCTGAAGGGACTGGAAGTTACAGAATCATAGGGCACAGAGAGAAGTGCAATTCCCTGCTGTAACTGAGAACGCTCTGCAGGAAGTGCTCTGAGTCACAATGGTCCTCTGGACCAAACAGAAGTTCACTGTTGTTGGTTCAAGGGGGAGGGGAATCTAGCTGCTGGCTGCAGCTGGTTTTCCCTAGCAATGGCCTCTGCTCCCTTCTAGCCAGTGCTGTTTTCAGAATGGGAGGGGGAAAGGGAGAAAAGGGAGCTCTTTGTAGGGTGGGTGGGGTAGATGAACTGGAGCCCCCCACACCTTGCGGGGGGGTTCCAATACACTTGCCAGCAGGGGTGGAAAAAAACCCAGACAGATCTCCCTCCTTTCCCTTTTCTCCCTACCATTCTGAAAACAGCAACAGGATGGGTGGCACAGACACAAGTAACAGAAGATGTGCTCTGTTCTGAAATGTTTGCATCTGAACCACCATGCAACAAAGGTTCAGGTTTTCACCCAGTTAGCCATTTTTGAAGCAATCTGCAGGCATGCACTTGTTTTGATCACAGCTATAGACCACCTTCTGTGGCCAGACAGGGGAAAAATGGTCACTTCTATCTGCACCCGGGCTTGCATCTTTAACATGACTCTCTGAATATCCTTTGCATGTGTGGTTTGAACAGCCATGACACGTAAAAAGATGGTGTGAGAATAGGGCTGCAAACAGACACAGCATTTTTCCCAGGATAAACTATTTTATCCTGGGGCAAAGTGCAAAAGCACACACTTCCATGTCTGTCATGCTGGGATACAGCCTAAAAACATTTCCCAGGTAAGAGACAGTAACAGTTTATCCTGGGATATTCCAAAATACATCTGATTACATCATTAAATCAATGGCAGAGAAACAGGCTGGAAGGGACCTCTGGAGGTCATCTTGTCCTGAGTCCCCCTGCCTGAAGCAAGACCATGCCTGTAATGAGGCCAGATCAAAACTGTGGACTCAGCCCATCCCATTCAGACAATCAGGGTGTCACCTGCAACAAGCCTCTCTAACTTTTTCACATCTTTTTTAACATGTGGAGCGCAAAATTGCACACGGTGCTCTAGATGAGGCCTAACCAGTGCAAAGAAGCACATGCCTTGTTTTTGTCAGCACTGAACTTCATCCTGTTAGCTCCAACCCAGCTTTCCAGTATGTCAAGATCCTTCTGAATTGCTCTCCTGTCCTCCAGTGCATCAGCCATCTTTCCCTGTTTTGTCATCTACAAATTTGTTCAGGAAGCTCTCTATTCCAGCATCCAAATAGTTAATACATGCATTGACCAGGACTGGGTCCAGGACAGCCCCCTGTGGAACTTCACTTGAACCCCTGCTGTTTTGACAAGGATCCAGTCATAATTGCTTGTCGCTTGTGGCTATTGGGCCAGTTGGCTACCCATCTTGTCGACAAGCCCAATAGAATTGATGAAGAATCCCATTTGAGTAGCAGTCTGGTGGAGCGCCAAGAAGAGAGGGGTGCCAGTCCTTTTAGAGAAGACCATAGTGTTTCTTTTACTCATCTGAGTAGGGAAATAATTCCTAGGGAGTGCCATTTAGTCTAGGATCTCTGTATCCTAATTCCTTTACTTGAGTGGTCACTCATGTTCAGCTCCAGTAAGCTGCCAGGCCCCATGGGATGAACTTGCTGAGGTTAATGATATCTCAAAGGACTCTGTTGCTCTCTTGCTGGATGGTTTCTGTGGTAAACACATGCTGCAGTCTCACACCAACTGGCAGTGTTAAAGCTAAAAATTTCTTGGGGGATTTTTGTTAGGGACTATAAGCACCTAGCTCTCACAAGAAGCACCCACATCATCTAGTTTTTGTTGCAGGTCTTCTGAATGGTAAGTTGACTGCATTGAGACAGTACTAATCTCTGGCCATTAGCTGTTTGCTCTCTGGTAACATACTTTTATAGCCCATGTCTGCAGCATGTGAAAGGGTAGGGCTCCAAGGCATCACTGGGTCCATCTATATGAGATGCTTACTATGGAGCTGCTTAATTAGCTCCACAGTAAAGTCTCAATGTCTATTAGGCCACAGGAAACTAGGTCTTCCAGGAGGTGTGCATGTCAGCAAATGGCAGGGAAGGGTTGAGGCTCAGTCATGGTGGTAGGTGGCTTAGAGGCTGCTTCACAGGGAGAAGCCATACTTATCTTTGTCTCCAGAGCTACGGTGTCTGAACCTGAATGCTCTTTACAGGCCAGGTTTGTTTTGCTGATCTTTTCAGGCCACCCTTAGTGAGGGCAACAGCAGTATAACCAGGCCAAGAGCAGATGAGTTATCATCCACTTTAATTCCAAGCACAAGTCATTAAGCTTGTCTGGGCAGCGAGCCTACGAACACAAGAGCAGTTTGTATTTCTTCCCTTATTCACAGCTCTGACAGGGGCTCATCAGACAGCGAGGCTGGCAGTTAAACTAGAATTTCAGGAGATGAGTTTTCCTGTGAAAGGACAAAGCTAATTTTGTTTTTTGGGGGGAGCTCTCTGTTCAGAGGAACTTATCAGAAGGCTGTTTGCTGTGGAATTTCTCATCAGGCTCAGGAGCTATTTGTCAAGCCACCAGCACAGGATGGATGTGCTGTCCAGTGCCTGGGAAGGGAACACTTTCAGGCTTGGAATGATTCTCTGAAAGTTGCTTGAGGTGGAACAAGCTCGAGTGCAACTGGAACTGCCTCTTCCCGTCATCATCCTGCTGAAGTAGAAGAAATATTATCAGCCACAATGCTCTGCATGCTCTTTGGAGCAGGAAAAGTAGCTGAATTGACATGGTGCAAAAACTTAGCTTAGCACTGGAACATTTAAAAAGCACGTTGGGGAGACATAATCCCAGAAATGTGTTGCACTGAAAAGGTTCAGTGGAGTTCTGGGAAGACAGAGAAGATCTAAGTATATGATCCAGCCCAACAGAGATGCCAGAACTAGGGGAAAGCAAAGGTTTCTGGGGAAGACACTGTTCTTTGCAAATGTGGAAGACCCAGGTACAGTGGTGCTTGCTGCCTATATCTAGACCAGTGAGTCTCAATCAGAATGCCACAAGACCCTGGGGTGCCGAGAGATTATTTTAAGGTTGCCAGGGGTGCTGCACAATATTTGCACCCATTAGGTACACAAACACCTATACAGCATTCCCCAGATAAACCCAGAGATTTCAAATAGGAATCCAAAGCATCAAAAACATCCTGACCTGTTGTGGGCTTTCTGAGTTCTTTGTAACAGAATGATTGTTTTAGTATTTTTCTGTAGTCAAAAAATGAGTGAAAGTAAAGAGCTGGCATTTTCTGAGAGGAACCTTGTGTCTAAGAAAGCTTGAGAACTACTGATCTAGACAAATTGGGATAGGCAACTGCTACTAAACCGATTGCTCCCATATGTGTAGAAAGCTATGGAAGATTACCAGCATGAGTTTTCAAGAAAGACAGATGAACTTGTGGTCAGATATTTGCAGTGAGATTATTTCTGGAAAAGAAATGGGGAGTTGTAAAACGTGTGTATCAAGTTTCCCTAGACTTTGTTACAGCGTATGATGATATTAGAAGGCACTAGGGTCAATCATGGCGGTAACTGGAATTCCCAAAAAACTGATATGTCTTTGTAACAGGGTCCATTTCCAGGAGTGGCCGTGATGCCCTGGAGCTTCTCCTCAGCTCCCGTCAACCTGCTCTCTCTTTGGGCACTCTCCTCTTCTCCTCTCCTGCTGCACCTTGATGTTGCTATCTTCTAGAAAAAGGGAGGCTACCCCAAGGCTCCCCATGTGAGACCTCCTCTCTTGAACACAGGTGTCCAATCCATGCTTATTTCCTTAAGGTCTAATTACATGGCTCTGACTGTCCCTTACACCAAGCCCATGTCTTGCAGATGATATTCATTTCTGCTAACACATGCTCCTCCTGGCCTACAGGCTTCCAGCACCAGTCCTTGCCTCTCTTGGGCTATGGACTCCTTAGCTCCTTTGGTCTCTAGCTGTGACCAGGGTCTATGACCCTTCTCTTTGGGCCTTGGCCCTTCTCCTAAGCCAGTCAAGACTCATGGGCTCCCCTGGCCCCACCAGTCTTGAGCTGTGGCCCTTCTTGGCCTTTGGCCCATCTCTAAGCCCTGGCTCTGCTCCTGGGCCAGTGAGATCTTCAGGCTCCCTGCTCTTGTTGACACTTGCCCCCTCCTGGGCTACAACTCTCCTGGCTCTCTGGCCCTTCTCTCCCTTCTGGGCCAGACTGAACACCCTTACATCCCCTTAGTCCCTTCCATAAACCATCCATATTGCTTACCCCAGCTCAGCTGTTACTCAGGAGCCCTGCTGCCCAGGAGTTTGTTTCCCTGTGACTCTCAGGGCTAGACTGCCTGACCCAGTGTTCCCAGGTCTTAAATATGAGACTATTGTATTAGAAACTCAAATTATTGTATTTTCTGGAAAAAATCATTCACTGAAACAAAATAAGTATGCAAATAATTCTTCTTTTTTAAATAATGTGATGTTGCCTTACGCTGTTATCATCACATCCTGTGCCATCCTAATTGGCACTGCCCACTATGATATTTTGTTTAACTCCTTCTCTGACTGGTTAAACTGAATTTATTACTATAATTATTCTTTTCTCTTTGTTTTGTGGCTCAGGTCTATGAAATGTAAATCTTCTACACTTTATTTTGCAATTTACTGTATTAGGAACATGCTTGCATTTTACAAACGAGGCAAGCACAAAACCCCCTTGACTTCCTATTGATTTAAGTCCATATATAGCATTTAAAATAAAGCTATTATTATTGTTACACAATGAGATTTAGCCGTGTGATCGTTATGCAGTTACTTTATATGGCTCACTGTAATCCAGTGAGAACTGGGTCATCAAAGTTGAAGCATTTCTTTATTTTGAGGCAAGCAGTCATAAGAAAGTGCTGACAGCAAACCTGGAAGTCAGTTAAGACTCCCTGAGAGTGACTTGGGTTTTGCATATGCTGCATCAATTAACTGCATCAAAAATTATCATACATTTTGAACACTTTTAGTATTATCTCTTGTACATCATACAAGTGTTGAAATTATCATGACGGGATGGTGGCAACCGTTAATCCTCCTGGATCATGGTGCATGCATGAGGGCCACCCAGACCTTTGATGCATATGCCTGGACAGGAATTTTTTTTTGGCGGAGGGGTGGAGGCATGCCCAGACCTTCCATCATGGACGACTGCTGCCTCCTGTGTTGGGGGGAGCACCAGATCTCTGATGAGTGGTAGGGGGAGGGTCCCCCATGACTGATCGTCGACCAGGGTGGGGGTGTCCCCCAGCAGCTGATTGCTGAGCTTGGAACCACTGGCAAAACCAGAAATGCATTCCTAGTTTTGTAGATGGCACTTCCAGGGGGTGCAGATGCACCCACTCCACCTTCCATCAGGCCACTGAGACAGAATCCAAAGACCAGACTGAGTCCAGATGTTTCATGCTTCCACAGCTGTAGTTATATAAGTGTCTGGGAATTGAACCCAGGTCTTGTGTACAGTAGACAAGGATTCTACCACTGAACCACAAGAGACTCCTTTTGAATTTATCAGAGAAATATAATAATTATTGTACACCTGGTGACACTGTCTAACCAGTTCAGACCCCAGGTTTATATGCTTCAAGTCGAGGTCAGATGACTCTCTCATTGGCCCCTGCCACACCTGCAGGCTGCTTGTCAACCAGCCCTTTCCCCTCCTAACGTGACAGGAACATTAAGTGCTCTGTCACAATCTTACTAAGGTGTGCACTGAAGGATCAAGGAGTTATGTGTGAGAACTGAGAGAATGCTAACAAAACAATAATCACTGAGGACAATGAAACAGCTGAAGAAATCAAGGCAAGAATTTACAGTGCTAATATATATCTGTTGAGCCTGGATAAAATAAAGGAAAATCTCAAGACACCTTAAAATCCAGCTTTATATACAGTACAATTTTGCAACTTGTCTTTTTATACAGATGAATCCTGGATGCTGACAAAGGCAAATGGAAAAAGGCTGCAAGTGTTTGAAAATTAAATGCTAAGGAAAATATTTGGTGCAATACAAGAAAATGGAGTATGAAGGAGAAGACATAATCAAGAGCTTGTGGACTTTTACAAAAGACCTGACACATTTAGCTCTTGCTAAGGGTGCAAAGAATGAAATGGCCATGGCACATAGGCACTGACTTTTGTTTTTTCCAGGGTGTTCCCCCCCCCCCATACCCTCCTAGCCCCTCACAGCTGGAGCAGAGCCAAGTGCAGCCCATGGTGGGGGGGCAGGAAATGGATGAGGGCTTCCCAGTCTGATGCCCTCGCCTCAGGAGCATTGCACCATGCAGCCTGCATCTGCCCCTACCCTGTACACCAATCTGGTGGGAGCGGGGGCACATGCCCCTCCATGCCCCACTCCCTGGGAGTGCACACAGTGGCAAGAAACTGCCCCTTCCCAGACAAGCCACCTGTGGCTCTGTCCTACTCCTGGCCCCGGCCCTGGGCCCCAAGTACCACCCTAGCTGGGCAGCACCCCCAGACCCAGCCTCTGCCCTACTCCCTCCCTCCCTTACCATAGGAGACTTGGCCTCCCCACCACCTGCCCAACTTACCTGCAGGCAACGGTGTGAGCTGCTTTCCACTGCTGCCTGGGGTTGTATTCCTGGCCTTGTGCATGTGCACGCGCACACACACACACACGGCACCCCCTATGTCCCGCTCCCTGCAGACCCTTTCAGGGGTCCACGGCAACCCTGGGTCTGTCAGTCTTCAATTAGGGATGGGTGGTCACCCTGGCCTCTTCCTGAGCTGGGCCAGGGCCCCCATGTATTTGGTGTCTATAGCAGGGCATATAATGAGAACTGATAAAAGAAGGCATGTGAGACAGATTTTGGAAGCTGAAGTGAAGGATATGAGACCTCAAAACTGAGCAAGGTAACAATGGGAAGATAACATAAAAACTGATCTGGAAAGGATAGGCAAAGGTGCAACGAATTAAGTAGCGATTGCACAGGAGGAAGCGATGGAAGGCTGCAGTGAAGGCGATTATAGGCCCTTGAGGTCTTTGAGACCAGAGAGACAGACGAAGTCACAATTAATATCCAGACAGCTATTAAGATCACTTGAAAGGTAAATGGATTTCTCACTCCTCATTATGTTTCATTATCTTCTACTACTGAGCATCAATATTGATCTTTGGGATTTGCCAAGTCTCTAGTCTGTGAATGAATTATCACTGTGTATATGAGCACTATTTGGGTTCCCCCCAGCCATGCTCTTTCTCCCTGCTGACGTACCAGTACTTCACACAGACCCTTGAATGGTGCTGCTGGAGAAGGTGGTGGGGCTGACCGCTGTCTAGAACAGCTGCATTCTTCTCAGCTCCATCAGGAGAGAGGACAGGGGATTTCTCTTCCATGCACACCCCATGTTGGCATGACAATAATTAATCTCCCTTTTGACAGCACTTTCTTCTAAAGCTGTGAGAACATTAATAAATCAAAGCTATAATAACACCGTAAGTAAGGGAGCATGATGCCCATTTTATGGATGGGGATGCTGAGGCAGGGGTGGCAAAGTGACTTATGTATTGGCTAGTCTGGTTGCTGTTCAGTATGTCTAAACAAGCTTGCTGAGCCCAATTGGGATGATGATTAGGCCTTCAGCAATGATGCCTTCAGTGGTACTTGACTAGAGGATTTAAATTGCCGCTAAGCCTCTCCTGGTGTTTCTCCAATGATTTTGGCAGCCACAGTGTTTAGGTATCATTGTGCTTCTTACCTGGCAGCTCACCCCATTGCAGAGAGCCAGCAATAGGCCTGTGCACCCTTGCGGGGTAGATTTTGACCAGGGAGCTCAAGAACGGAGGCCAATGGAAATACGTCTCCTCCCATCCTGAGAAGGTGCAAAAACCAGTTGTTTCTGCAAAGCAGTGTGAACGGCTGATGTGAGACGCCAACAGCCATGATCCTCTTTGGCCCCTGCTTCAGAGAGAACTGTGCACACAGCCGCTTAACACTGATAAAATGGCTCCCTGGTCTGAGCAGGATACTGAGTCGTTGAGTAAGGAAGGCTGCTAAGTTACCTCACACGCTGTGAAAAGCCCATTTGTATGTCTGAAGGATTTATTCACAACAGTGCTATTGTCTGCAGCCAATAAGCTGGAGCTGCCGCAGCTAATCTGCATGCAGAAATCAGCATTCCTCCTTCACCCCTAGTGTCACCCAGGGGATAGGAGCAAGCAGCTGAGTTGCCCACCCCCATCAGGCTTGGGGAATTTATCCTCATCCACCCACCCCAGGACTTCTTGGAAACATGTTCTCAGGGGCGAGAGTGCCAACATAGATGGCAAATGCCTTAGGAGTAACACAGGGATTGCAATGTCTGTTCTGGATGATGCATTCGAAAAGTGGCTTTCACCTCCTGCAGTGTGTTTCTCAACCCATTGCATGCTGGTGCTCTTAGCTTCTACTGGGGATGAACAGGCCCCCCAGAAGATTGTAGAAAGCACAAAGCAATCTATAGCAGCTTCCCATTTGACTTACTACAAGCCTGTGTGTGACACTGTGGGATTTCTGCTTCTGAAAGTAGTTGGGAATGGAAAGCACAGAGACTTAGACAAATTCATAGAAATGGACAAAAGCTTTCAAGCATCCCCAAATGCGGCAGGAGTTTGTAGCTCAGCTTGAGTGCTGGGTGATGATCAAAATATAGGCTTGGAAGAGGTCTCCTGGGAAACTGAGACCAAGCCTCTGCATTTGCAAGTAATTGTTATAATGGAAGAACTCTCCAAAACTGCCACTTCAGACCCACACACAGAGCAACAAGGAGCAATATTCAGAACACCAAGAATTAGCTATTACATGCCATATATAAAGCAGGAGAGGCAAGGGCGCTGCCAATGCCCAACCACTAAAATGATAGGGAAGCAGTTTGTTCATATATGCTCAAAGGATCCAAAAGTAACTATAGTGGGTTTGCATTTTATCTCCTTCAATTTGTCTATCCTCATTTATAGAAGATTTCCCTGGTCACCTTCAGTGAGTAATTCCTAATAAGTCCTGAAACAGTGACAATGTCTACTGTGGCTAATAGCGACAAAGGGTTTTTGAACCCGAAAGCTTGCTTAATAAATATTCTCCAACTATTTGGGTTGGTCTAATAAAAGATATCAAATTCACCCAAGGAACCTTGTTTGCCATCAAATCTTTGAGGAACTTTCATTGTGAAGCCAGATGAAATTTATTTCCCTAGGAAACCTAAATCATCTCCATGCGGTTGGTGAGGGTTTGCAAACCTTCAGTGCATCAGGGTTGCAAATGAATCAAGCCTGAACCTGGAGTTTGCATCCAAGGCAGAGAGTTGCCAAGGAAGACACCAAATTCCCATAAAAACTCCATAAAAATTGGTCATTTAACACTGGTCTGTGCCTTTGAGTCTCAGTGGATGTGTCTACATGAGACACTAACTGTGCAGTGGCTTAATAACACTAAGTAATAGCATGCTGAGCAAAACCCGTGCTAATATGCTACTGCACAGTAGTATTAGGCTACTATGCAGTTAGGATCTGTCAAAACCTGTGTGCCAGCACTACAGTACAGTAGTGCCAGTTATTACTCATTGATTTTGTACTGGGTTATCCAAGTACTAAATTTAATGCGCAGTAACTATGGTGCATTAATGAACATGTAGATGCACTCAGTATCAACTGGTGCTTCAGATCCAGCTATACACACACAAGTGGAAGGCCTTTTTCAGTTGCACCCTTATTCCTTTTTACAAATGTTTAAAGCTCTCAAAATCTTTCACCAGAGGCCCTTGAGGGCTGCACGTGCAGCTCAGAATGCCACAAAATTTTCTTGTATGCTTCAGAAAACCCAAGCATCAAAGATGTGAACAAGAAGAACATGTGAACTACCAACAAACAGGTTTTTAAAGACATCTGGGTTCAGTGCATTAATCAAAGCACATGATAGCAATCAAACAGGATGCATCTCTGATCCCACAAAACAAATAAAAGTTTTGTAAATGACATGCTATCTAATGAGATAAGACGAAGCCTATAATTCTAGGTAACTTCTGTCACCCAATTATTTATTAGAGAAGACCTGAGTCAGAAATTATGCATGTTTCCTCTTAAAGAGCTATTATGAGCAATGCATATCTAATCTGCTTTTAAGTATGAACCAATACAGAGATTCCACAGAGAAAGAGTTAAATCACTGGATTAAGCACTGGAATTATAATTATGTTTGATACAATGGGGAAGTTGAAAACAATTATTGGATTATAAAGACATAATGCATGAGTCATCAGGAAAGGTACTAGAGGAGAATTGTAATAAATGTCTAGGCTTCCATCACTTTGGTGAATTTGTGAAGTATTTTGAAGGAAACTACTACATCAAAAGCCTTTCATGAACTTCAAGAGAATGCATTCTCACTAATAAATTAGTGTTTTTTTGATCCACTTTTTAATTAAAGTATTTTAATGACAATTAAAACTAAAATATACAAGCCAATACTTCCTGGTGATGACTGCAGGCAGCGGGAAGTACCAGAGCCAGGACATGGATTTGTTAGAGAGTGCTACTGCAAAATTACATTTGTGGTGAAATGTAATGTCCCCATTGTGCTGACATTGTCCTGAATGTCACTGCATGGAGTAGGCCGATTTTCTTAAACTGGATAAACTGTATATGGCTGTTAATCTCTGCACTTGCCTTTGGGTTATTCCGGTAACTAGACTGCTATCAAAGCATAATGGTAAATCGGAAATCTTTAAGAGCTTGCTTGGGTCATATATTTCCAAAGCAGTAAAAAAATTTACTCACTCAGAACTTGGGACAGAAGAAATGTTGTGCTTTGTTCAGTGTATGTGTATGTTTTGAATGGAGATGCTTCATCTTATACAAGTGGCTCACAGAAGGTAAATCCATGCACATGCTGCAGGGCTTAAAGTACTGAAATGAGTCACTGATGGCACTGAATTGGGCAAAAACAAGCTTCCTACTGCCTTACTGTGTTTGGCTTGCAGACCTCCACTTCTGTTCAGATGAGACAGCAGGACGTATGCATTGACAGTAGGGTTGTTCACTTCAGACGTTCATTCCCCTTTCTTCTGTATGTGTTCCAATCTGGTTTTTATTCTAACATCTCCTGCTACCAGGGGTGGATCCAGGAGGTGTGTAGTGGCATGAGCACACCCATTCTCAGTTGACTAGGTCATGGGAGGAGCATCCAGAAACTATTTTTTTAAGATCCTGAAGCAAGTAACAATGCCCCCTCTCTTCTCCTCTGTGCTCAGTACCATGTCTCCTCCCCTCCCCTCCCCTTCTTTCCCCCCCAGTGTCACCCACTGCTCCTGCTGTTGGTGGCTGTCCTGGGGCACAGCCACTCCTGTCCACTCCAGCTAGGCTCTATGTGGAGCCAAGTTCAACCAGGGACAGTAACAGTGGCAAGTTTCTTCTCCCTGCATGGACCCCCTAGACCAGCCTGGGAAAAGAAGGTGGGGAGGGAACCTGCCCACTGCCACAGCTGACTCAAGTGAGCCTGGCTTTATGTGCAGTCCAGCTGCAGCAGGGCAGGAGTGGCTTTGGAGGTCCCTGGCAGCTGGGGACAGTGGCAGCTGCAGCAGGTAGGGTAGGGAGGAAGGCAAGAGGAGGGGAGGGAACGTGTAGCTAAGCACAGAGGGTAAGGGAGGTCAAAGGGAAGATTTTGACCTGCTTTTGAGGGGCTGTCTGTTGGCCCTGGTGTGCATGTTGGGCAGGGGAGAGTGGGGGTGCTGCTACCCCTGCTGTGCAAGTTGCTGCTCCTTCACCCCCTTTCTGAAATCACGGATCTGCCTATGTATACCCCTCACACTCCTGGAGTGTCCCCAGTGCCAAGGGGCATGTGGGTGGTGGGTGCATGGAGTAGCCTCTTTTCTGAGGTGGTGTTAGAGCAAATACACCTGGGACTCTCCTGACTATAAAACAAGATTTCTCCACCTCCCCTTCTCCTGGCTCTGGAGTAAAGCAGGGAGAAGCAGCCCCACACAGTAAATCAGATGCTAAAGAAATAGAGCCCTAAGGCAAACATGGCACAGGGTCTCAGAGACAGTACAGCTAAGGAGGAATTATTTTGCTTAAATATAATCTTTTCTCATCAGCATGTTTTCTACAGCCATCAGCATGCAAGCCTCTGAAAAATAAGAATCATAATACAAGGCTCAGTCCAGCAGAGAGTGACAATATAATACATAATTCATTTCTGATACACAAAACATTGCACTGTTTCTTAGTATAATTCAGATCAGTTCCACACAACATTTGGCTGATGTGCCAGCCAACACGGGACATTTACTTTCAAGGACCAAACTTTGCTGAGACTTCAAAATGAAGCAAAAGGAAAATGACTGTTTCCCCAAATGCATTTGAATAATTGTGTAATTAATTAATGCAGCCTGTGGGACTCCCCACTGTCTTTTCCTTACAGGGGATTTTTCACTGTTGACAAAATAAAATTGTATTATTATTCAAATGAAATCTGCCCTGTGGCAATGAGGGAGCAGCCTCTGTGACTGCTGGTTCAGGACAGCTGCAGTTTCAGGCTCACTAGGCAATCTCATTGTAAGCTGTCGTACAGTATTGCTAGGTAAAACTAGAACAGAGCTGTTGCTCCCTAGAGCTGGTGGCATTTTCCTGGGTAAGTGAAACAATCCTTGAGCATTAGCTTGTTACTAAAATATACAGCTGCATCTAGGATGCTTTGAAATTAAATAGTATTAATTAATAACCATTATTTGTTGCATGTTGGCTGTTATCGGGCAGCAGTCTGCCATGTTGCCATTTCTAACTGCTGTGGACATGGAGAGAGGATGAGGTTCAAGTTTCCAGTGGTGAGGAGTGCTCACAACACCCAGTAACATAGCACAGACTTGTAGATACTCCCTGACTCCCTCAGCTGAGGTTTCTTTTGAACTCTACAGTTATGGAATAAGTCCAAAGAGCTGATGATAGGGGCAGAAGATACCTTCTCTCCTACTAGGTTTCCGGTTCAGAAGTAGCACCCAGCCTGTAGTGACGGAAGATACATTCTGCTCCCTGTCCCTATTGCCAACTACCCAGCTCTTTGCACATCTCAGATGAGATGGGTCACTACCTCGTTGGTGTCTGCACAGAGGATATAAGGGACACAGAAACTGAACTTGGCTTTTGCTTGTAACAAGCCCTGCACAAACAGCAGTGCACTTCGTTTATGTGTGAGTAGGTGCACGTGTACAAATATAGACAGCTTCCCTGCCCCAGACCACACTGTACAGGCTGAGCGGACTAAAAAGGAGCTTAGCTTCCCATGCTGTTAATATAGCAACTTTTGGATGTGGACAGTCCACACTGAGCACTTTGCTTTCATTTTTAAAGCTCTGCTTTCAATATAGCCTAACCATTAGCCCTCCTTTTTCATTACATTAATATTTCCTTGGTTGGGTGCTAATAGACATGAATTTTGCTGGAAACCAGTCAATCACTATGCATGTTAGAGATAAATTATGTATCATATGTTCCCGGTCTACTGGGCTGATTTCTTGGGTTTAAGGATTTTATCATCTGACTTGCTCATGCACAAATTTCCTTCTAAGACTTGCTGAAGAGATACAATATTATTAAAAGAACAACTCATTCTTAAACATATAATTTATTTCCATTTCATATCATTGCACATTCACTCTGCTGTTTCTTGATCAGATTTGCTTTAGGAGCTGAGGTACCTGGGTTGGATTCTAAGTGTTTCGGGGGTCATGCAGAAAAGTGCCAGCAACGGAAGGGGGAGGCATCAGGTAGTTATGTCTATCTCATGCTGCATGTGCTACATTAGCAAGTTAACAGCAGACACCCATTGAATTCAGCCCAGCTCTGCATGGGGGTTCTAGTCATACCTGTGCAAACTGCCTTTCACATCACTTGAAAGCTCCTTGATAATTCCTCCTTGCACAAAGTTTATCAGAGGTCCTAACTCTAAGTGTTTGCCTCAAAAAGCATGAGGTGGACTTTCAAAGCACGAGGGCAAAAAACAACAGTAATACCTGTTGAGTGCATCGACACGACACTAAGGCTATGTACAGCCAGTCCAAAAGCCCTAAACTGAATGAGTTCAGTCTTTGCAGGTTTGTTTAAACTGTAGAGATTAAACTGAGAAACAACTGGACACACATGCACTTTTGATTCAGGAAATGCAGACACATACCTGCAGTGGCTCAGGCCAGATTCCCCGGGGGGTGCTAGAGCACATCTCTTTGGCATGTAGCTAGCACAGGCTGTGTTCACTTCTTCTTCCTGCTGCCACCAAGGTCTCTGGGATTTTCAGTCCAGGATCACACAAGCAGGACTCTGCAGGTTTGCTCATCATCATTTTTCCTTCCTGTTTCCAGGTGCCTCTGGGATTTGTAGTCCATAGTCACAGCCAGAAATAGCTTTCAGTACATTTATCAGGGCAGGCCAGCTCTGTAGTCAGGAAAGAAGGTTTTAACTCGGGGAAGAAGGGTTTAAGCCCCCTTCCTGGCCCCAGACCCCAGCCAGGGTTTGCCTGATGGGGAGGCAGTCCCTGCCTCTCTTCCATCCCTCCCCCCCAATCCCTTCTCTGCTGAAGCGGACATGACAGGCCAGCCCAGGGCTGAAAAGCATGCTGGGATGCTGGGAGACTCATTTAACTTAAACAAGGAAGGAGTCTGGGACAGAAATTACATAAACCAGTTTGACACAAATCAGTTAAGTTTGATACTACATTCAACCCAGTTTATTTTAAACCAATTTCAGCCATTTTTGAAACTGGTTTATATGCACTGAACTTCTGTTCTGTTACAGCTTTAAACCAGTTTCTGATGACTTAAACCAGTTTATGTGTAACTTCTTCCCTAGCCTAACTGCACAGTAACCTAATAACACTGCTCAGTAGCGTGCTGGGCAAAACCCGTGCTAATATGCTACTGTGCAATAGTATTAGTTTACTGTGCAGTTAGCATCCAAAAAAACCCTTGCACCAGCGCTACTGTGCAGTAGCTTCACTTACTGAGCATTGATTTAGTACTTGGTTATCCAAGTAATAAACTTAATGTTCAGTAACTATGGTGCATTAATAAATGTTTAGACGCACTTGTTGGGTTCTTTTTAGCTTCTTTCTGGAATCTGTCTTTTGGCTGTGTCAGAGCTGAACGGTTAACAGATGCCTCGGCACAGCTGTGTTAGGCACATTGCGAGTCCCGGGTGCAGGGATTTTCCCTGTACGGCAGGAAAAGTCCTTGGTGCAGAATCAGAGCTCGCCAAAAGTTTGCAGCTGCACCAGCGCGTGCATGCTCATGATTGGCTTAGAGTAAATTATGCACACAGGGTGGTCAGCAATTGGCTCGATGACCGTATAAAAGGCTTGGACGATGCCTGCCCAAATTGGAGGAGTGCTTGAACACATGTAGGGAGAGAGATCTCCACGTGTACTTCAGAGCCACAGAGGAGGCCTGATCACCCACCATTGACTCCCAGTCGTGGTCGCCACGATGTATCCCATCCCCGCGTGAGTGTGAGCAACCGTGTGCCTGTCTGCAGTTTTTGTTCTGTCTGTCTACGGATTGTGCCTACATTGTCTACCTCGTGTATACAGCTTGTAAATAAAGTTTTTTTGTTTCGACCACTGCTGCCTCTTGTCCAACCAATTCTGCTCTATAGATGGCCCCATTCCGACGGCGTTTCTTGGCCCCCACAGGCTGCATTTGGGTTGTGTTTTCAAAATGTTCTCCACAACAGTGAGCATTAGACACTTACCTTTTTTTTTAAAACAAAAATGGAAATTGAGTCTCATAGCACAATTTAACTCTGGGAGCCGAGCCTTTACGAAAAACACCAAGGGACAGATCCTATTCTATCTATTAGGCATCTAAGCATGATCCTATTCCACCTTGCTTGAGTCTCTCAAAAGTTCTAATGCAACTATTTTTGTAACACAGTGGCATCTTTGCCCTAAGACTAATAAGTCACAAGAAATAGTGACACCTTTTGTGTTAGCTGTTTTTTTAGGATTCAAGCAGGGCGAGACAGGGTCACATTCACTTGCTTAAGTCCATATAGGGGCCTAATGTGTGGAAAAGGATCTGCCCACAAATATATGAGACCTAGAACACTGAGAACAGAAAAGTTCTCATTACATTTCAAGAGTGACTTCTAATTTTGGGTGCTTCAAATTTGGAGAGCTGAACTGGAGCCATTTTCAGAGTGTTTTCCAAAGGTCTGAGGACTCAGCAGCTCCTGTTGATTGCTACCTGTACTGCGGATGACAGCATTTTTGCAAAGCAGGTCCCAGATCTCTCCAGTTTAGCATCCAAATCTTGAGACCACTTTTGGAGAAGTAACACTAAACCTGTCTCTCAACTCTCCATCTGCAAAACAAATATAGCCTGTGCTTAACTGCCTGACTTTGGTGTTTGAAGAATTAATGGGTTAATGATGGAAAGTGCTCTGAACATGGTATTTGTTGACTGTTATTATTATCAGGAAACATTCCTTTTCTTCCTTGAGAGACTGTCTGAATTAGGAAGATGAAAACAGTACAGTGTAAATCTCAAAGACAATAATGGCTGCTTTAGCAGACATATTCCTCCTGTCATTACATCCCAAAGCATCTGTCAGCCCCTGATTTGCTGCTTTTCTGCCAGTATTTGAGGACAAAATTTAAAACACAGTTCTAAATATCGCTCAAGACACTTCAACACACTGGAATTATTTTCTTGCATTGGTTTTTACAGTCCTTGTAGCACTTGGAAAGAAGATGACATAAAAAGATGTAGATTCAACAATTTAGGCTAATTAGAATAGTTTTCCCCACTCTTTCAACTACTTCCTATTCTAACACTGCTGGAAGCTTGCTGAAAGAAGTAATAAATATAATAAGGTCTTTGATGTCAGAGTTAAGTGGTTAATGAATAAGCACATTCTATGGTAGTTTTTGAGTTTTATGTAACAGCCCCGAAATGGTTGATCATTTTTTGTATGGCAACATTTTTGGACTTATATTTAAAATGTGAATACATGTCTCTGGAATGGTTCAGAGTTACTGCATACTTACACATTCACATTTGGTTTTTTTGTCAATAAAACCAGTAAAATGGCTGGCAAAGGTGTAGCTGGTAAGGTATGCACCCTGGACAATGTGGGGGTTGTGTTCCAATAGTTCATGTCATTGCCCCTGTCCCCCCATGCTGTAAAAGATGCCACTGAGGGGAGGCATAAGCACAGCCCGCAGCTAGTTGTTAATGCAACAGCTGCCAGGTGTAGAGTCCCTGCTATGGCCCTCTACTGCAGCTGCCACCTTTCTCTTCTGCCCTCCCAAAATGCTGCCCATTCCTACTGCCACTGGACAACTAGGCAATGGACAACACTAAATTTGGCAGTGATAAAGGCAGCAACTATGGCAGAGGGCTGCATTAACCCCCAGGCTGCTGGCTACATCCACACCTCTCCCTGCAGCAACAGCAGTGGCATCTGCCATGGCATGGACAGGAGGCTGATGAGGGGATTACAGTTCCTGAGATATGACCCCCATGAGCCCCATGCTATCCCATCAGCTACAAGTGAAACCTGCCCACACTCATTGGCCAGCTTCAGCCCTGGTTCTCCCTAAATGTCACCAGTTCTTATCACTGGAGGCAATGGATGCCAGTGGATTAGGTGGCACAGTAGAATAGCACCCTGTTTAAATCTGTTTCAGTGCCACTTTTAAGTCAGCACCTTGAGCTCATGGTGTGATCACTCATCCCTAGTTACATTACATGTATCCAATTAATTGTGCAGTGTTTATGTGCAGTATGGCCACAGAAGCCCTGCCGCTGATTTATCCAGTATATAAACTGGAGCAAAGAGCACATTTTGAATTGGCATCCTGGATAAATGCTCATGTAAGGCTCATGCAAGGCTGGGTTCACAGCCTCTTCTGAGTTCTTCAGCCTGGAAACCCCGTCAGACTCAGTCAGGTCATGCCCTCCCCAGGGCATCTGCTGAGAAGTTCTGAGCACTTCTAGGTTCCATCAAGTCTGAAGAAGAGGATCTTTTATGGGATTTCTGCTTATAGTTGCAGCTGGAAAATGCAGGGATGTAAAAGGAAAGCCGGCTCGGTTTTCCAGCTCTCCTGCAAGCTCTGATTTTATTTGACCTTGGAGCAGAGGTTTTCTCTCAGCCTGATTTAATACATGTGTGAAGCCCAACTTTGAGAGAACAAGTGCTTTTACTAAAACAAGTTGCAGTCTCTCTGAGCCTCCAGCATGTGCATGTCCATGACCATGACCCATCAGAGTCTGCCTGGGGGAAGCAGGGGAAGTGGCTCAGAGTGAAGATGGAGAGGTGCCCTTTCCAAGGACTGGTAAGGCACTTGCTCTTACTTTCACTGCCACATTGCTGATATGTTAATATCCTTTGAGGAAAAGGGCAAGAATAAAAAGCCAGAGGTGATATTTCATTCCTCACCTTAGAAAGAACTTCATATACTATTAAAAGGCACAAAAGCTCATGCAGGAGCTGCCTGGGATCACACTTCATAATATTTCAACACCTTACCCGCATTGCTCCCCACTCATTCACTGGAAATGTCACTTTTTGTCATGGGGTTGGGAAATCAATCATTGGTTGTGCCTTTGTTGCTCCAGGATCACTCTGCACTTCCCTGAGCTGCTAGAAGGATGATAGGCAGAGCGCTATGGCGATGCTGGGGACAAAGGACAAGGGAAGCATGGGGCAGAGAATCCTAGAGACTCCATAAGACACTGGGAAGTGCTTCTCCGCGAAGAATGGCCAACCCAAGGAGCATGCTGACACTGACACTCGTCCAGACCAGATGGACTTTACAAACTGAAAATACTGCCCCTGTAAGCAGGACCTGTGCCTGGTTGATCCAGAGGGGCGAGTGATGTTTGGGTGTAGGCAGTAGCATCAAATAGGATCTACCTTTCCTTTGGTCTTTCTCAGATGGCATCCTACAGAAAAGGTGACAGGCTCAGATCCAGAAGGCATAGCTTGTGCCAACTGCCCGAACTACAAAGCTGTGAAGGGTTGGGTCTGAGTAGATCCCTACGACAAAGTAGAAACAACAGCACCATGCCATTGCCATTTTTACTATCTGACATGGCCATCCCAGGTTAAAGATAGTGGCAGTTGCTCAGTGGGAAATGCTGATAGAACTTTTTTCTATAAAACATTAAGGCTTAACATTGGAGAGCATAAAAATTAAAGCACAAAGGGCATCTTTACAAGTGTCCTGGGGTAGGGGGGGTCTTTAATTAAAGCAGGTCTCGGGAGGTGCTCTAATTAAAGTGCCTACAGCGTCTCCTATATTCAGTGGCCTGCAGTTCAAAATAGTGGTGGGGGCGCTTTAACTAAAGCTTGTTCAACAAGTTTTAGTTGAAGTGGCCCTGCTGCTGTTTTGAAATGCGGGACCCTGAATACGTGAGATGTGGGAGCAGGCATTGGGCGCATGTGTAGGTGTCCAAGGACTCAGAAGCCAAAAGCCCAATAAAACCCCTGAAGTTATTGTTTTTAAGACTCATAGTTTTTTGTCAATCTCATAATCTGAGGAAGCCTGACTCATAGTTTTAAAATTCTAAATAGTGACAATTCTGAATCAGTCAGTGCCAAACAACATAAATGACGTCAAAAAAATTAGGATTGTTAATAGCAAGCACCATAATTGAATAAGGATCTTGATTAGCACTCTACCCCCTTGCTAGCAAAACTCTCCACTCAGAACATGTTATCTAGCTTTTGCTTCAGTTCGGTGGGTTAGATTCTGGTTTTCCACACAGCAAAGCTTAGTTCCTGTTTTCAGTTTGACAGACTTTCCTGGAACTCTGTTGATTAAAGGTAATTCATCAGAATACGTGAGAATGGCAGGGACTTCAATAAAAGTTCAATTATGAGTCTGGATGGATTTTTAAGTGTTAATTAATGGACACCTTCCTGGACAGGATAACATGATACAGTAACAATTTCCTGTCAGTGCAATCCCATCATTATTAATTAATATGGTATTTAGTGTAATAGCACTGACCATAATGAACCTAAATTATTAATAAGAAGTATATAAAGCATGTATTCATCATTACAATAATCTTCTTGGTGCGTTACTTTAATAAAGCTCTATAACCTGTAAAATTAACTAACAAAGGGGCTAAGGGAAAAGGGAATAGAAGGTTGGGTGGGAGGGGGAAAAATAAATCAAAAGTGTTTGAAAATTATTCTCTTCTGTTTCAATTTATTTTTAAGTTAGCAAATGCAGAAGGATGGGCTGAATGTTGCTTCACTGCTAGATTGCACCAGTGTCTGGGTCCTGCTGTATAGACGCTGGGGCTGCACAGGGTCCAGTAACACCTGATTTCAACTTGAATATAAAATGGCCCTTTACTTCCTGATATTGAACTGGAATTGACATCAAAAGCTCTTCAGATGGACCGTTTAAAATGGAAATTTGACCATGCCTTGCTGTCCTCAATGTGTGGTAAACTGATTTATAAAATGGACTGGATATGAGAAGGAATCTTATTAATCAGTGAGGGATTTGGAACGCAAAGGGATCTAGAAGGGCTGATCCCTCTGGGCTTGCTGTTGGTTTCCTGCTCAGAGTGATGCTACTGTTTGAGATGTGAGAAGCCCCTAGGCATCCCCTAGCAGCACGCATGCTGACCAACAACTATGCAGAAGGAACTTTTTTGTGTCCTATGAACTTCATATCATAGTCCAAAAGGGTGGGACTAGGTATTACAAGGTGTCTGCTCCTTCCCATGAACATGGAACGCTCTCGGAAACTTGCTTGGCAGAGCTCTCACTGGTTCACTGGCAGCTTCTGAAGGTGCAAGCCCTGCCAGGCCCTGTGGGATGGGCCACCTTTGTCCAGTTCAACAGCAGCCCAAGGAGCTCAGGGATGAAACGGCATTCAAAATGCCCCCTCTGTATTAGAGATGGCACACACAGAAGGCTGAAGCCTTCTGTCACAGTGTCTGTAAGGGTGAAGTTACACATTACACTTAAGCAGTGTTAAAGTTAGAACATGCTGTGAGCACTTGCGCATTAAGGGTTGATACTGTTTCTTGCCCACAGAGCTGAGTTGCCACTAAAGGCAAAAGGGGCATGGCTAGGAGCCAGGACACCTGGGCTCTATTCCTGCTCTGGGTTGAGGGGAGAGGAGCTCTGGGAGCAGTGCATCCTGGGATGCTGGAGAAACTCACTAGGGGGGACCAGAAGGGTTTGGGGGAGACCTTGTTTCCCCTAGCGCCCCCTGGGATAACAAGGAATAATGGCCACAAGTTGTTGGAGAGTTGGTTTAGATTAGACAGCCGTAAGAACTACTTCACAGTCAGGGCGGCTAGGATCTGGAACCAGCTTCCAAGGGAAGTGGTGCTGGCTCCTACCCTGGGGGTCTTTAGGAAGCAGGTCGATGCCTACCTGGCTGGCGTCATTTGAGCCGTTTCCCTCCTGCCCAGGCAGGGGGTTGGACTTGAAGATCTACAAGGTCCCTTCCGACCCGACTTCTATGATTCTGTGAAAGTTAAAGTTAACACGTGCTAAGTGAACATGCTGTGAGCAGTCATACGTTGCACTCTAACATGAGCTAGTTAGCAGGCTCTGAGTTAGCCCTCGCCTGAACCAGCATAACTTTGAGATACTCCAAGGGCATTTAGCATGAATGAATGAGCTTTAACTTGCAGATGTTCACATTTTAAATTCCCTTAGCATAGTTTAAGTCAGAGGTTCTCAACCAGTGGTCTGCAGCCCCCTGGGAGGGCCACGAGCAGGTTTCAGGGTGTCCACTGGCCTAACCCAGAAGCTGCCATGGCTCCCCGGGGCTGAGGTGAGTCCTGAGGTGAGTCCCACCGCTCCTGGCCTCACAGCTTCCATCCTGGAGGCAGTGCTGCAGGTGGGCAAGTGAGGCTCTGTGCTGCTGCTGCTCAGGTGAGTGGGACCCCAGGGCTCCTGAACCTCATTCGCTGCCATTCAGGTGGGTCTGGAGACCCAGACAGTTGTTGTGGCACAGGTGGGCCATGGGATTTTTATAGCATACTAAGGAGGGCCTTGGGAACCAAAAGGCTGAGGACCCCTGGTCTAACTATAACATGCAACTTCACACTAACAGTGATTTTAATAGTCCTAACCAGTAAATTGTGCATAGAGCCCTTCCCTGCAAGCCTCTGTTTATTCTTTTCATAAAGGTCCACTCTTTTTTGTTTCTTCCAGTTCTAGACTCTTAGGGCCCACCCTTCCAAGGAAAGAAGTGCAATTTATTTGATCCTGACACAATCAACCTAAAATCCTTAGCTTTCATGTTACTCTCCACTGTGTTACTTCACAATGTATACTTTTATGATGTCAGTAGGGAAACTGCCCACTCAGTTGAGAGTACAGAGGTTAGTGGAGGCTTTTGCTCCTGCTAGTTTGATCTCACAGACTCAAAGCAGTTCTACGGTCCTGTTACCTATGCTACCAGCTTGTCAAATTTCGCATCAAAGGCAGCAATTGTGGCCTGGATGCTAGTGAAGCTGGCATTTAGTTCTGAAACCATCTCGTTAATGGCTTGGTGTAAATGCTGTTAGGATTGCGCCACAGCTCTCCAGATAAATCACATAGCTCCTTGGACTTCCCCATGAGGTGCTTTTAATTAAAAGTACTGTTGTATTTTCCTTTGTGTTTATTAAGTATGAGGTCCTTGTAGCATTCTGGCCTACATTTGAGTTCTGCATTGCCTTGCTCTTACAAGAGTCTCATTTCTGTTACACACAGCTCTGGGAAGAAACATTTTTCCTCAACAAATGGTGGCTCCACTCTTCCCTGTACAATTCAGTGATTTGATTCAATGAGGCCTTGATACTTGGTGCTTCACTGAGGGGTTCTGCTAGGAAATTTTGGACCTCAGCTTTGCCCCCTCCACTTTTATTTAAATGGACAAATGGCTTGGTTTTCCCTGTGTGGGGCATTATCTTGTGTACAAATTGGCCATGTACTGATGTGCAACAGACATCCCCTCCAGATTTAAGTTGTCTGCTCCAGCAGGGCATGGAGGTGTGCTCTAGTGCCCTTCACCTTCTGGCTTGGGCTACTATAGGCATGTGGCTGTTTTTCTGGAATAAAAAATGAATGTCTATTCAGTTGCTTACTGGTTCAATTTATGCAGCTTAAACTAACCTGTGAAGACTGAATGAATTCAGCCTTGTGCTTTTTGACTCTACTTAGCCCTGGAGATTGCCTCAGGACTTTATCCAGCTCTGACAGGTTCTTCCTTCTCAAAGACTAAGCAGGAGGAACTTACCCTGCTGCTTGCTAGCACAAACCCAGATATACTATAGCTCACTGAAACCTGGTGGGATTCAACCCATGATTGGGCAGTAAACATTAGGGGCTACAGACTGTATAGGCGGGATAGAATGGGGAGGAAAAGCGGAGGTGTGGCGCTGTATGTCAAAGAGCAATACATGTCCTCAACAAATAGGATGGGGTCAGAGAAGGGGCAGACTGAAGTGCTCTACGTAAGAATATAAGGGTGTCGTGGAGAAAGGGACTTAACGGTGGGTGTCTATTACAGACCATCCAACCAGGTGGAAGAGCTGGACTGGGAGTTCTCAGGTCAGCTTGCGAAGGCAGTTAAGTCAAGGGATGTGGTCATCATGGGTGACCTAAACTACTCGAACATCTGCTGCAAGGAGCAATCAGCCAGGTCTGACTGCTTGCGTAGGTTCCTAGCTGAGATACAGGACCTTCACCTAACCCAGGAGGTGCACAGTCCCACCAGGGGAAATGCCTTGCTGGACCTGGTCCTGGTCACAGGTGACGACCTGGTGAGGGGACTGCGGGTTCTCGACCATCTGAGGCATGGAAGTAAAATTATGTACTCTTTTTTTGCCCGTGTTGAGAATGCAGTGTAATTCGAACTTGATAAACCCTCTTTTCCACAAGAGAAGACTGAGGGGGGGATCTGGTGGCAATCTATTAACTTGCCAAGGGGGACCAGTGGGGAATGGGAGAGGCCCTGTTCCTCCGAGCACTACCCAGAGTAACTAGGAATAATGGCCACAAGTTGATTGAGAGTAGGTTCAGGCTAGACATCAGGAGGTGCTACTTCACAGTCAGGGTGGCTAGGATCTGGAACCAACTTCCAAGGGAAGTGGTGCTCACTCCTACCTTGGAGGTCTTCAAAAGGAGGCTAGATAATCACCTAGCTGGGGTTGTTTGACCCCAGCATTCTTTCCTGCCATGGCAGGGGGTCAGACTTGATGATCTGCTCCAATCCCTTCCAACCCTACCAACTATGAAACTATGAAAGGATCTCCCAGTTCATTGGCGACGTATAACGGGTGCATGCAAATGTACGTGCACCCCCTGAATGTGGCGGTGCACTCCATGAGAAAAGGGCAGTTACCACTTGTGGTAGCCGAGTACAGTCGGCAGGGCTGTGGCCAAGAGCCCAGACGGCAGGTGGGTACTTTGACCAATGGAGCAGAATTAGGCACAGACATGAATTGGTTAAATTGAAATGGCTTTACTTACACTGTCGATGTACACAGACACTGCCAATGTACACAGCGTAGGCACTTCCGTTATAGTTGCACCGGGTAGAACTCTGAACAACACGACGAGATATTTTTCGAGCATGCAGGGCACGGGGTACGTCGGGACGGTTGGTGATGGGGAGTCGTTGGTGGGTGATCAGCCCTCCAAGTTTACTCCGAGATGCACGCGGAGTTCTCCAACTTGGGTGGAAACTGCTCTAGCTTTTATACGGCTAGTGAGCCAATTGCTAGTCGCCAGATAGGAATAATTTACAACCAGCCAATGGGTGGCGCTCACTTAAACAGTGCAGTTGCTACGCTTGGCAGGAACTGTTCACTACACTGGGGTTTTCTCACCGTACCGAGGAATTCTGTCACACCGAGGAATCTTGTGCCAAGAAATTCCACTGTGCCAAGGTATTTTTAACTACTAGGTACTGACATGCCCCCTTGCCGACAGCACAGCTGGAATTGGAGCACGTGCGAGTCGGTCAAGTCATTGTCATCTTGCCCGAGGAGTTCATATGGTAAATGGGTATATACAAATGCAGATAACGAAACAAGTTTGTTCTCAATGGATTGAATTAAACAATAACCAATGAAAACACAAACACACATAATTATATTAGTTACAAAAAGTTCAACTATAAGGACTTTGGTGGGTGTCATGGTGATGTCACACATCGAGCCCTTGCTTCTCGGGGATGTTCTTTCCCTCTCTCTCTTGGGGTCTGCCTCTGACACGTATCCTGAGTCTTGGACACTGTGAAGAAAAAATTCTCTGAACAATTAACTAACTTATATTACAGTGTTCACATGGAGTCATGCGTGTGATGGGACAACCAATTAGATTTCCCGCTGCTTCTCGCTTTCCATATGTTCGAACACGGCTCCGCTCCAGACAATTTCTCTTGCAAACTCGTGGATATGACTGATGCATTCCGTGCTCAGCAAGATGACTTATTGTTTGGCTCTGTTGGATATCGGAAGTCTAGTTCATATGCCAGTTGCCATTGGCCCGCATCTCCCAAGATTCGTAGCTGCTGTGTAGTGAGCCTAGAGTGATGTAGGAGGAATCTGAACATGATCCGCTCCTCTGGTGTTCTCTGCGGCAACAGTTGTGGTGTTCGTCGAGAGTCAAATTCATGTGGGCATGTAGTGGATCGACGCTTTAAGTCACCGGAAATTCTTATGTCCGGCTTTATAAGGGCTTGTAGTCGCGGGAGTTGACGTAAAAGATCACCCGTGGGTTGGCCAGCTAGTGGGTTAAGGAGAATTCGAAGGATGATGGTATTCCTTCCTCCATAAACTTCAATGCAGGCTTCTACACCGGAACAGCTCCAGGGTTTTGCAGGTGACGGTGAGGCCACGGTCCTTTCTGCTGGGGTGGTGTCAGCCCCAGTGCATGTGCTCTGGAGTTCCAGGATCAGTATGAAATTCCTATCACCGCTAACAAAATTTGCTCTGCATCAGCCTTTGATGGATGGCCGACGTGCCATGCATGGGACTTAAGGCTGACCTGGCCTGCAACGAGCGCTGGAAGTGGGATGGGCCAGTGAATGTTGCACGTCACTATATCTATATCGGTGGCGTGCCCTCCACTCCACGAGGCTTGTCGGGTTAGGAAGCTTGCCTCTTCCAAGTCCAGCAAGTTGGACTCAAACTCCATGACCAGGCATCCTAGCCACATGGCCAGAGTTTCTTCAGGCTTTACCTTCAATTTCTTGCACAATTCCTGTAACTCAGTTCAGGTACGAGCGTGATAGGTGGTGGCAGTGGCGCAGACTGCACCCTGCACATCAAGTACTTGGTTGACCATTGCCACAGGATGAGTGACTGTCGAGGTTGTTGCTGTATCTGGTGGGAGAGTCAGATACAGTTCTCTACTCATTGCCCCTTTTCGTGGTGAGGAGGTGGGGTCACTGAGAGCGACATCATTTCGGGTGGCAGAGTCATTGGCTGGACTCCCGCCCGTTCATCGGAAGCTACATCCTTCTTTTCCAGGTCCTCCGGGTGGCTTCCTTCTCTCTCAGCACCATCTTGAAATGGCGGTGGACCGGGGTTTTTTTCCACTGCCGCCTGCTTAGCTGCCTGGACGGCTGTGAGCAGTTGGACTTCCAAATTTGCCTTTTCCTGCAACAAAGTTGTGATCGTGCAGAACATTGCATTCAACATTCTCCGCTTTTCGCACTTTGGGCCGGTCCACTTAGTTGCGGTGTGGCTTCCTGCCTCCAGATTTTCACGGAGCTCGGAAAGAAACGCGTGGTCTCTCAACTCAGGCGCCAGGGCTGGGGAATCGATCGGCACTGGCTCTCCACCCTCCTGCATGCATCGCATACAGTGGGTGAACTCCTGGCTGAGGGTTGGGCTTACTTTACTCAGTTTGACTCTGGCAAAGGATATGATGTCCCCTTCCTCTCGGGGCCTGAATAGACCCTGTTCACTACTCATCACACATCCGAACGCCCTGGGATGAAGATGTATTTCCCACTCTTTCGCAGCTCCCTCTTCCCCCTCCAGCGAGAGGTAGCTGCTGACGAGTCTTTCACCCGTTCTGCCTGCCTGGTGACAGGCAATATGTGTGCCTAGTTCCACAGCGTTCGACACATGGCGTCTCCCAGTACACCGGGGCAGTTCTTAACTAATTCTAACTCTATCGCATCTTCCCCAGATCCTGTTCGTGATGCCATGTGGTAGCCAAGTACAGTCGGCAGGGCTGTGGCCAAGAGCCCAGACGGCAGATGGGTACTTCGACCAATGGAGCAGAATTAGGCACAGACACGAATTGGTTAAATTGAAATGGCTTTACTTACACTGCCAATGTACACAGACACTGCCGATGTACACAGCGTAGGCACTTCCATTATAGTTGCACCGGGTAGAACTCTGAACAACACGACGAGATATTTTTTGAGCATGCAGGGCACCGGGTACGTCGGGACGGTTGGTGATGGGGAGTCGTTGGTGGGTGATCAGCCCTCCAAGTTTACTCCGAGATACACGCGGAGTTCTCCAACTTGGGTGGAAACTGCTCTAGCTTTTATATGGCTAGCGAGCCAATTGCTAGTCGCCGGATAGGAATAATTTACAACCAGCCAATGGGTGGCGCTCACTTAAACAGTGCAGTTGCTACGCTTGGCAGGAACTGTTCACTGCACCAGGGTTTTCTTACCGTACCGAAAAATTCTGTTGCACCGAGAGATCTTGTGCCGAGAAATTCCACTGTGCCGAGGCATTTTTTACTACTGAGTACTGACACCACTCACCACCCCTCCCTCCTCACTGGCAACACTCTTGGTGGCATCTGCAGGCCATCTGCATTTGCCACTGGCTGCTACTGCCGGAGGCGTCTGTGGGTGGTCACCGGCCGCTGGTTGGTGCTCACTGCCCCCACAGCTGCTGACAGTGCCGTGGCTGTCTGCAGGAGCTCACCATGCCCCTCCAGCTTCTGGGGGAACGTGGCATTCATGTCCCAGTTTTTTACCAATATTATCTAGGGAACTTATGCAGCTTCTTGGTGTGAAGAAGACAAATTACGCTTTCACCCAAGCTGAACCCTCTCTGATTCTGCTATTAGACTCCCAGCTATCAGTATGCATACCTCCGGGGCTTATATTTCTTTCTGTGACTGACAGCTGGAATAGATCACTATCCATAAGCCAGGCTGCGCGTGTTGGGGAACTCAGGGACTCCCTGAAATTAACTCTTTAACCTGCACCAGTTTTGTGTGATGTCTTACTCTTGGAAGCAGGCTAGCTGCTGCATGTAGAATTTGCTGCTTGCTGCATGAATCCAGAAGTTCCCTTAAACAATGTAGCAGTCTTTAGCATTTGGTGTCTGGGAAATTGGTGGGACAAATGACATCACAAGAATGACTGAAAAGGAGATAGGTTATGGATATGGGCAAAAGTAATGCTAGCAGCTTTGTACATTTCAGAAGGTATGTACAAAAATGTTACATAGCTTCCAACTCACAGGCTTGGATATCACGTGAGTCCAGGAAAGTTTCCTCACTCAACAGCACAGTTGGGCTGCTGCCTTCGTAAGGAGTTTTGCCTCCCTTTGAAGCATCAATTACTGGTCACTGCTGGAGTCAGGATATTGGAATGCACAGACCAATGCTACATTGGTTTGGAAAAAAGGTGGGTTAGAGAGTTGGGGAAGTCTCTTCTCAAAAGCACAGTGGCAAAAAAAGATCTTGGAGTCATTATTGATTCCAAGATGAACATGGGCTGCCAATGCAAGGACATGGTCAGGAAGGCTAACTGTACCTTGTCATGCATCCACAGATGCATCACAAGTAGGGCCAAGGAGGTGATCCTCCCCCTCTATGCAGTACTGGTCAGGCCACAGCTGTAGTACTGCATCCAGTTTTGAACGCTGCACTTTAGGAGGGATGTGGACAGCATTGAGAGGGTTCAGAGGAGGGCCAATTGCATGATCCAGGGACAGCAGGGCAAACCCTATGAGGAGAGGCTATGGGACCTTAACCTGTTCAGCCTCCGCAAGAGAAGGCTGAGGGGGGATCTGGTGGCTGTCTATAAAATTATTGGGGGGGATCAGTGGGGAATGGGAGAGACCTTGTTCCCCTGAGCACCTCCTGGAGTAACAAGGAATAATGGCCATAGGTTTTTAGAGCATAGGTTCAGACTAGACATTAGAAGGCACTACTTCACAGCCAGGGTGGCTAGGATCTGGAATCAACTTCCAAGGGAAGTGGTGCTGGTCCTACTTTGGGGGTCTTTAAGAGAAGGCTTGATGATTACCTAGCTGGGGTCATTTGAGCCCAGTTTTCTCTCCTGCCCAGGGCAGGGGATCAGACTAGAAGATCTTCAAGATCCCTTCCAGCCCTATATCTATGAATCTATGAGAGATCAGTGACCTGCTGCAGCATGGCAAGAAATGGAGTATCAGATTGCATGGGCTGCTGTTCTACTCTGATATGATAAGAAGCAGGATTTGCTGCCATATGGCAATTCCTAAGTTCCTAAATAGCTAAGACCCTGGTTCCTCTTTCCCCAAATCTCCTTTGCAGTCCTGTTCCTCATAGGGACCAATTTTCCCTGATAACACATGGGGAAGCAGAGGGAGAACACATGACACACAAAGTCCATTGTTTATTAATCCTATTACTATTCACAGGCTACATCCATTTCTGGAGTATGCCCTGCTCAAAACTTCAGACCATGAGGTAAAAGAAATGTTATCTAACAGAACATAAAACTGCAAACGTGATGCCCAGTCTAGTGCCTGGGAGAAAGCTGGTTGCATGCCAAGAGTCTGAGCTGGCACTAGCAAAGCAGCTCCCAGCTTGCCGTGTGGGCACTGCCTTTGATTCTGTGATTAAATAGATTTTGTTTATGGACCTTTTCTTCCCTGGGGAAAGCCATTGTTTGGGTGATATATATACGTGATCAGGCTGCCTAATTGGGATGATGTATTACACTAATTCATCAGTGCAGCAGCCAGTCACTCTTGGTGATGTAGCGAGCCAGTGATGTATCATTATCAGAATATTTCTCCAATGATGAAGCCATGCAGGGACCAAGTGGCTCAAAAGGAGGGTTTATCAGGTTTGAATTACACTGCATTCTCAACCCAGAGGCAAAAAAATAGTACATAATTTTACTTTCATGCCTCACTAGCCAAAATATCATCTGCTGCTTTGTCCCCACACAGGATGCTCATTCCTAGGGATCCGCATTTTTTGCTTGCTGCAGGAAAATGTGGATTTTCTCCTTTAAAGGAGAAAATTGTGGATTTCTCTTTTATAGGAGAAAAATGTGGGAAACCTTGGGTTTCCCTTTGCAGGCTGGCACAATTCCAGCCTGCAAAGGGGCTGCTTGGGGCTGGGGGGCACAGGGCGCAGAGGATGCCACATGCATATACGCATGCCCATGCACACGATAGCTGGGCAGCACTGGAAAGGAGCTCCCACCAGGTAAGTCTATAGGAGCAGGGGGAACAAAGGCGATGCATTGGAGGAGTGGTGGGGGGGTAGGGAGTGGCATAAACCATGTGTCAGGGGGGCAGGGGAGCACAGGCAATATGGCCACAGGAGAGGTGGGGTGGCCAAGGCAATATGGCAGGGGGGCACATGCCCCGCAAAGTTTTTGCTGTCACAGGAGGGCACTGGGCACAAGGCTGCAGTGGGACTGGACTGACTCCAGGCAGGAGCCACTGCCACGGCCCAGTAGGTGGGACCTGGTGCAGGAAGGAGCCATGGCCACCAAGGTGAGGTGCAGTGGTAGTGGCATGAAGCTGTGCCCCCACTGCTGCTAGATGGGCAGGGGGCAACTTAATATGGTGGTCGTGGTAGTGCAGTGCTCCTTCACGCCTGGTCCTGCCCACTGGGCCATGCAGGCAGTTCCTCCAGAGCTGGTCCAGCCTCACTGCAGCCTTGCACCCTGCTGTAGAGGCAGAAAACTAGGGGGGGCATGTGCCCTTGTGTCGCGTCATCTGTGCCCCTCCACTGCCCCCATCATACGTCACCTATGTTCACATCCCCTCATTCTCCACACACCTACTCACTTACACGCTGGGGAGGTGGGGCAGCAAGTTGGGAGTGAGGGGTACCAGTCAGGCTGGGAGGATTGTGGGTTGGGAGTGAGGGGTGCCAGGAGGGCCAGGGGGCTGTGGGTGAGGAGTGAAGGGCAGGGGTAGGGTACTGGCATATCAAGACTGCTCAGTGCCACAAAGCAATAAGGGGAGGAAGCAGCTGCAGTTGGACCTGTGTCCTGGTGAGCAAAGAGGGCATGGGGAGCTCTGATTTTTCATGATAAAAAAACCAAAATCAAATGCAAAAATATGCAGGTATTTAGAACTTATTTTATTATAATGATTGAGGCACTGGCAGGCTTCTAAATTGCTTTAAAATTGTAACTATAACAATAGAAAATTGCAAATGATACCTATATATATAGTGGTGTTTCATTTTAATTGTGGAAAAATGTGGAGGGGAGGGGGGGGGTTTAAACAGAGAATTTGGGATTTTTTTATCAGAGAATTTGCTATTTTTAAACAGAGAAAACCAGCATCCCTGCTTATCACCCTAGTCCAGTGATGTTCAACCTTCCAGCCCTGTGGAAGGGGGTTGAACGTCCCAGCTTTGTGGTACTGAGCACCCCTGATACACTGGTGCCCTGCCCCTGCCCCTCACTGCACACCCACAAAGTGCCAGCCCTGCTGGCACCCCTCAGTTCCAACCCACAGTGCTCTGGCCCTGCTGGCGCCTCTCATTCCCAACTTGTGGGCTGGATGAGGGTGCAGAGCCAATCCATGAGACAGATCCAGCATGGGCTTGGTGCACAGGGTCAGTCCATGGGTGTGATCCAGCATACCAACCAGACTCTGTATGCCACAAGGCCACATCTTCCAGCCTGGGGTCTGGAAATTTGGCAGCAATTAATGCTCCTACTGCTCCCCCACCGCCAAATTGCCAAATGTCCAGACTGTGGAATAAACTCCCTCCAGAGGTGGTGTATTCACCTGCCCTAGAGGTTTTCAAGAGGAGACTGGACAGTCACCTCACTTGGGTCACCTAATCCCAGTTGTCTTCCTGCCTGGAGTGGAGGGGCTGGACCCGATGATCTGCAAGGTCCCTTCCAGCCCCTCACAATCTATGAAATTTCCAGACTCATGGGGAGTTCCATAGGTCAGATATGGCTCTGCAGGCTGGATCTGACCCATGGGCCACAGGTTAAACACCACTGCCCTAGCTCATCCAAAGTCTGTTTCTACTCTGGAGCCCATTTAGTATTCTTGGACCTCAACCCTGGGCTTGCAGGTCTGTGGAAAGATGCCAGATGATCCCAGACATGACCACATACTAATAAACTTGTGTCTAAGCCTCTCGCCCTTTGTATAGTCTGTGAGGTCTCTGAGGAGCGGCTCTCTCACTTTGCTTTGGTACAGCGATAAGATGCTGATCCCAGTGGGGGTCAGCCTTTGTCAGTGGGGAAGTTTCTTCCTAGATGGTAGGAAACACTTTCTCACTAGGAAGGTAGTAAGACATTGGATCAGGTTTCCCAGAGAGGTGGTGGAATCTCCATCCTTGGTTTTTAAGATCCGGCTAGGCAAAGCCTTGGCTGGGATGATCTAGTCCAGGATGGTTCTGCTTTGAAAAGGGTGTTGGACTAGATGACCTCCTGAAGTCCCTTCCAACCCTCATTTTCCATGATTTTATGTCCAAGTGCCACCCTAATAGAGACAGAACATTTCTTTGTCATTGTAAATACCATTATCTTTTCTGGCCTCCCTATCCTCTCCTATCTTGAATGGTTTCCTCTTTCTCCACCTCTCTCCTTCCCCTACCTCTTTTCCCTTACACACCACTGGTAGAGAGAGCAAGTTCCTTCACAGGCTAAGCTACTCCTGCTTTAAACTGGCTCCACTGCAGGAGCTAGACCTTTTATTTTTCCTGAAAAGTATTTTCTGTTCCACACAGCAGCTCGAACAAGCTCCATGCTCTTAGATTTCCCATAGGAGACAGCACTTCCTTGGGGTGAAGGAGATGGGGGGGAAGGGAACAGGCCAGGGTTGAATCATTTCACTTCTGGAACAAAAAATCTTTCCAGCCATTGAAACAAAGGGACAAAGAAAAAGCTCTATGGATGGGAGCACTTATGTGGAGGGGAATACTTAGCAGCAAAGAGTAGCTGGGGACAAAGAGTCCCTCTCCCAGAGCTGGCTTCTCAGACAAAGGATGCAGCGTGAAGGAGGGCTGAAGTGCACACTATGTTTAGTCATATTTTAAAAAAATCTGAGCACATGCAGTAACATATTAATATGATCATTAATATTGCAAAGACAGAAAGTTGTCCCAGCAGAAATTGAGTTTGAAGGTCAAACTGTGCAACTGCAAATACAAGCTGTTTCTTTCTTACGTTTTGTGATACAGAAGATTAACCAAAATACAAGCAATTTGTAACAGTTTGCAGAACGTAAGAGCTGTACTTTGCAGTTGTAGTTGCTTACATTTTTATTTATTTTTTAGATAGTTTTCCAACCCTTTCTCTGTGCTTTTGTTGTTGTTAGCCAGAGCCAGGCATCAGTGTAGAGAAGTAGTCACTGTCAGGCACAGAAAGGTTGGAGCCATTAGGCTTGTAGCACTTGGAAACACTTGGGTCCAGCATTAATCTCTTTAGTGCTTTGCATGCATGATAAATGTGCACATATACACACACAATCTGGTGTATTTCAAAATGGAAAAGAGAAAAGTAGCTGTTATTCACATATCTAGAAAATGTCCATACATTTTATAAGCCATCTTTGTAAGTGAACCAAGCAATTAATATTGGGAGTTTCCATTCCCTTGGTGAATGTTAGCAATATTTATCTTAATATCGTTGAAAAACAATTGATCACAAAACTTGAGGCTACTTTGCGTGATCTGTTTCTTTGGTAAATGTTTGTTTTTAGCATATTTTACAAGATCCTCTTTCAAGATGATCAAGCTATGTTCAGACTTGTTGCTGGAAGATCGCTGACAATGATGCTTGAGCACACAACAAACTGAAACAAAACCTCAGGGCAACACTCCTCAGGACTCAAGGGGGCTTTATCAGGTGGGAAGGGGGAATAAAGGAGGAAGAAGTAGGTGGCAGGGGCCTTCTCACATCCCGCAGTTATGTGAAGTCTTTGCAGAATGGATGTTTCCATAGTTACAGCAATACTTTCATTTCCTCCTTTCCCCAAAGTAAATACTCTCACACCACACAGGCCCGAAGCCCAGGCTTCTTGTGGTCTTGATCTGTGTTGGCAGGCATGGCTCCCACCCCAGGTGAGTCAGAGACTCATAGACTGTACAGGGCTGGGAGGGACCTTGTAGATCATCGGGTCTGGCCCCTCTGCACTAGGCAGGAAAAGACAACTGGGGTCAGGTGAGCCCAGTGAGATGCCTGTTCAGTCTCCTTCTAAAGATTTCCAGGGCAGGTGACTGCACCACCTCTGGAGGGAGTTTATTCCACAGTCTGGACACCCTGACTGTGAAGGAGTTTTTCCTAGTATTAAGCCTGAAGTGGCTTTCCAGGAGCTTGAATCCACTGGTCCTGGTTTTCCCCAGGGGTGCCCTTGTGAACAGCTGTTCACCGAGTTTTTAATGTATTCCCCCGACGTAGCACTATGCCACTACCTAGTCCCCTCTCGGCCTTTTCTTCTGTAGGCTGAAGAGGCTCAAGTCCCTCAGCCTCTCCTCGTATGGCTTGTCTTGCAAGCCTCTGATCGTACAGGTGGCTCTTCTCTGGGCCGTCTCAAGTTTTTCCACATCCTTGTTGAAGTGCGGCACCCAGAACTGGATGCAGTGCTCCAGCTGCGGTCTCACCGGTGCAGAGTACAGCAGGAGTATCACTTCTACAGTTCTGCATGATATGCAATGATTAATAATGCATGCCAGCATGGGTTTGCCCTGCTGACCTCTGCCTCGCACTGACAGCTCATATTCATACAATGGTTGATCATTACCCCTAGGTCCCTTTTGGCCCTGGTGCAAGTCAAATTGTCACTACCGAGCCTGTAAGTATGTTGGGGATTGCTGCCAAATGGAGCACCTTACACTTCTGAGTGCTGAATTTCAGCATCACAGGCTTCCCTGGGTGGCATTGTGCAATCACATCTCCAGCCAGGGCACATCTCTGCACTCCTTTGCTTGTTAACTAGCTTTGTATTTTGTACCAGGTACTGAGGACAGAGGCTGTTGCTGCTCCCCACAGAATAGGGAGCCACAGAGAGGGCAGTTGACTGCACTGCTCAGGCACCACCACAGAGCAGGCCCATAAGCATGTACTGTGCTCCTGCTGAGTCCCCTTCTGTTTCCAGCCTGCTCCCCCAGCTTTATAGATCTCCTCCGACCCTCTGTTGCTCTTGGGGCCTCAAATGCTGTAGCGTGCCAGGGCTAAACCGTTGCAGTGACCCTGGCCAATGACCAGCAGCTCTGGATCCTATGGACAGGATCCTCTTGTGTGACCTCTGGGTCCTTTGTGGGGGAGAGGGTGAAGGGCCACAGCATCCCCATGGCAAGTGTACACCAGTATGCTTATGGGATACTTGCCCTCTGATTCTGTGGGTGGTTTGGGATCCTTGAACTGAATAAGGGGTGTTGGGAAGAAAGCCCCCTGCCACCGCGGTGAAGAGCGAGGAATGCCTTGATGCTGCTTCACAGTGGGTGCCTCTGTCTGGGCAGAGCAGCCACCAGCCAACAGGGCCCTGGGATGCCCCCTGGGCACTCTCCTGCCTTTGCATATCACTCCTAGTAGCCATCACATTTAACAGAGGGCTCATTGTATTCTCAGAGCAACAGCACAATGCAAGGGCTGGGGATCCTGTCCTGTGCTCTGTAGCCATGAGGGCAGTGCAGAAAGCCCAAGTAATTGAGAGAAATTACTAGAGTCATCAGCAGATTTGCAGGAAGGAGTTAATTTGTCCAGGCACTTTTGAAAAGCACAGTAAGGGTGTGTGTCCCCACGAGTGTGCATATGCGTTTGTGGTGCCACAAACCTTACGAGGCACATGTGCACCCTTGTGCTGCATCGCTAATTTGCACCGCAGCAGGTTTTTTTCACCCCCCCCCCAAGAAAAAATTGCCATGAAAAAGGTGGCACGGCACACATGGCAGCAGTATGTGCTGCTAGAAACTGGAGCCTGGCTGGGCAGAGCCATAGTCTGGCTGCCAGCTAGGCTCCAAGAGGCTGACTCGGTGCTGCTGCTGCCCCAGAAGGTTGCCAGGACCCTAGGTAAGGCTGTTGGGGCTACCACAGGTGTTGGCCCCAGCTTCGCCTACCCCACCTGGGTCCTTTTGCTATGTGCTGGAGTGTGCATGCAGGTGTGTGCCTAGGGAAATATGTGCTGTTGCTATTTGTCCCATGGGAAATGTGTGCCCCTGCACATGCACACTCATGAAGACATGCCCTAGTTGTCCATTTTTGTCTTAGGTTCCAAAATATCTTCGCAAATATATTCCTCTGTCCTTCCAATCCTGCCCAACTTTTTTGAATGGTGGAGAAAGCATGCAAAACATCACTTGAAAGTATGTCTTCTTTTCACCTTATTTCTCCTTCTGCTTCCAGTTCTATCACTTAAGCAGAATAAATTAGCAAGAGCCTAGGATTCTTTTCCCTGCCCCAGGGCTCAACTGCCAGGAAACAAAGTTGGTCTGCAATGATGCACTCTAATGATGTGATCCCTATTGTTTGGAGCCTCCCATGGACTCTACAATGAACTGAGAATTTTACAAAACCAAATTTTCAGGCACAATAAAATAAATAATTGTATTTACTTTTCTGTTCTTTAAGACACACAGTCTGACTACCTCCTCAGTGCCTGTGGCTTTAATATCATGATATATTTGTGTCAAGAAAAATTCACATTGTGTTCCTGACTATATGGCTGGGGAATGGAGACATGGAGAGGTGACGTGACTCACCCATGGTCACAGACAAACCTATAGCAGAGCCAGAAGCTGAACAAAGATTTCCTAAGTCTCCAGAAGCTCCTTCCTTTCCAAGGAACAGGTAATACATGGTTAAGCTCAGCCCAGCCGATTCCTGTGCCAGCACTCTATCCTAGTAACATGCAGTACTGTGTGAGACCTGAACTTGGCTGGTATTTGTTCTGTCTCATCACATCATATTGCATTAGGGCCTAATGATTAGGCTGACAGACAGAATGGAGTTGAGAAATTAGAAGGGAAACACCCCCACTGTTTTTCCCCCCTGCATTGTAGTGACTTTGGGTAATCTAGCTGAAAAATAAACTCATTTTAAAAAGTTATGAGGGGGACTGCCATAGTGACAGATATACACACCAAAGTGGAATGGATGGAAAAGGTCGCAAAAGATGCCTGACAGGACGCCATGATAAGAGGGCACTGAATGTGACCTGGGACCTGCCAATAATTCAGATCTCCTCTTACAGCCTTATACAACAGGGATGAGTGTCTGCAGCTCCCCTAAACCTCTGTGGGAATACTGGATTTTCGGCATCTCTATAAAAGATGCCATTAATGTCACCTCAGATGGGTTTTCTTTTCAGCACAACTGACATTAGTGAGTAACAACCATAAATCCCTTGCTCAATAATAGCTTATCCATCAGAACTGGAAGCTAAGAGGCTAGCACACTTGAGTCCTATGGGCACTAGAGCTACAAATAGCTCAACCCATTTCTTGCAGAGATCCCCCAAGTTGCCCTGTGTTTCAGAGGTGCCCCAATTCTTTGAATACTTGTTTGGAAATAAAAGCATTTTTTGACTGAAGAAATGAGGTAACATGAATGGAAACATTTTGCTATAAAACCTATTTATTCTTTGAACCCAAAACAATGAAGCACAGGCACAGAGAGGAAAATTTGGTGCATTTAACTAAGTATTTTCCCATATTCTACTATTGTTGAAGTCCCACCAGTGCTAGTGAGGGCGAGAGTACTATGCAGGAGTTGAATTTGGGGGAAGGGATTGGAAACTTATACACTCTACCCACAAAGTAATATATACTTCTTTGAGGTACCAAAAAGCATTCACCAAGATGAATGGGACAGTTATTACCTATTTTTTTTCAAGCTCTATGTAGACTCAGGCAGATGCTGCATTCTTGGCTTCCACTTAGATCAATGTTTTCTTAGTAGTCATTTTTGTAATTATTTCTAAAGCTGAGTTTCTGGAGAATCAGAAGCGAGTGTAGAATAGACTAATTTGAGCCCTGCTATCATGGCAACTCACCCTGCTGTGAACAGGTGTAGATGACAGAGCTGCCAACTCTTCCTGCACATTCTCCTACTGGTAGACCTAACTTGCACTGATTTTCAACTCTCTTAGGCACCTGTGACAACCCCAGCTTGAATGTAAAAAGTTGGAACAGTTTCTCCTCTAAGGAATGAACAGTTTTAGTTGGATAGAAAGAATACAAAGCAGCGAAGAGGCAGGGCCAGGCAGAGGCAGAGTATATTGCCTGAGAGGGCTAAGGAAAAGAGGGGAGGTTTGGAGGAAGATTACGAGGTACTGAAAATGCCTATATATGATGATAATTCTTAAATTGGAAGGAGCATCTTGGTTCCAAATATATAGGGACAGGGATTTTTACTGCTTTACAGGGGAAGCATGTTGTGATGCTCCAACTAAGATGGGCAATGAACATCCAGTTGCTGTTCTAAGCCTTAGGAAAAAATATAAATTCTAAATGAGCCTTCACCCGGAGCATGCCAATAGCATCTGGATCCTCTCTTCTTAGCCTACCCTGTTCCTGTACTCTGGCTTATCTGTATCTGGGTACCATGGACACTGGAAACAGCCAAGCAAATCAGATATAGATGGGCTGTACTGATTGTTCAAACTTGATTGAAATCTGAACTTGAGTGGTCTGCAGACAAGAGAAGGAGAGATAGAAAGCCTTTGCCAAGTTTGTGCTCTGCCTTGGGTTCTGAGCATCTAGTATTGTCGACCTCCTGGTCTGTGTTTCATTGGTATTTCTACTACATCTTTTATAGCCCAGGTTTCCAAGCACATCATTCATCAGTGAGTGAGGTACCTGCAGAAAGAATATATACACACCATCTCTGTAACCAGTGGGCCATCAATAACATCTGGTGCAGAGCAATGAATATTTTCCATTAGTGTCAGTCAGTCCCTAGTGGGGAAATGGAAGGTGGGCCAGACAAGGGAGTTATTTGAAAGAAGAGTGACACACAGAAGTACTGGTAAGAGATCGCCTTTTATCTCCTAGCCCTAGCCATCTGACAAGGGGTTGGGTTATAACAGATTACATCCTTGTCACGTGGCAAGAACTAGTATCAAATGACTTTAGAGGACGATGTAATAGCTGCTACTAAACTTTCTGGGTCACAAAGTTATAGACCAGGGCAGGGTCGGTCCAATGGTAATTGGTGCCCTAGGCAAACAGTGTACCCCACCACTTCCAATATAGAGGAAAATAAATCTAGAATGACCTTTTTACATGTACATATTTGATATTTGAAATGAACAATAAAAACAATTTGTTATTGTTTCACACTTTTTATTAACCCTAACACAATTATACTGCAAAAACTCTAGTAGAATTTATTATAATACATGTACAATTACAAGAAAATCCTCATGAACATTTGTGTAAAAAATCAGAACTTTGCTTTTCGTGCTTTCAGTTCCTGTTACTTAGAACGCTGGTCCTGTTATTTTGTTCTGCATATAATTTTGACGTCTGACCCCCATAAATATTGGCACCCTAGGCAACTACCTAGTTCACCTAATGGTTGGACCAGCCCTGGAGCAGGGGTGTCAAATGTATGGCCCATCGGGTAGATACAGCCCACAGACCCATGTCATCTGGCCCATGGAGCTCCCAGAGAGGCTGGGAATCTGGGGGTAAGGCTACATTACCCCCTGCAGCTGCTGCTTACTGCATAACCACTGCTGCTCACTGGCTGCCACGTTCAGATCTAGCCAGTGAGGAGGTGCGAGTTTGACAGTCATGTTATAAAGGATTAAGAACCAATCAGTAGCTGTTTTATTAGTACCCTACTGGGAGCTGTAACTAATTTGTCAGGCTCAAGAAACAATCTGTGGCACTTTCTATTGCCATGTATTTCCAACCTTCTCTTTTGTATGTATCCCATTCATCACAATTGTTAATCCTCCATTAGCCCTGTGTAAAAGTGTGAGGCATAGGGTCTTCTGGCGAAGCGTCCCCCAAGTCTCATCACCAGCTACAGCAGGTGGGAAGAAGCAGGGCTGGTACAGGAGCTCAAGGCCTGCCTAGTCTATACTTTGTGCACAATTTGTTTCTGTGGGGCAGAGCCATAACTCTACAGGTAAGGCATCCTGGAAACCCTTGCTCCTTAACTGGGAACAAAGCAGCTACTTTTATGAAGCCACTAAAATCAATGTGAGAGCTCCTCCTGCTGGCTCTATGGCAGTACAGTCTTCATTGAACGAGCCTTTCCTTGCCCTCTTTGATAACCCCAGTTCAGGTCCACTGCTGAGACAGATTCCCAGTGTAGATAAAAACACTGTCAGTAATTTGGGGGTGGGGGAGAGGGGAACATGGTGGAGACAGAGGCCCAGACAGAAACGCAGTCCCACAGACATCTTTTCCACAGAGATGTGCCAGCAAAACGTTGAAGAATTGGGAGTCATTAATAATCCTTAGGAAACCAAAAGAGTTTTGTTTCACTTGAGATGCAGGCACCACCTGGAGCTGTTACTGATGAAGAGGATTTCTAGCAACCTGCACACACCCATGACCAAACTGCAAGGCATTAATCCTTCTGACAGAAAGACATGCCAGATTTTTTTCATAAAAGTTAAGTGTTGTAATGCTGACTGCTCCAGTTTGGCCACTTGGCATCCTCAAATCTGTATCCCAAACGTGTTTTACATACGTGGGAAAATAGATGGATTAATAACAGTTTACACAACAATGAAAAATTCTTCTCTTGAAAGGAAAGCTGTCAATTTAAATAGAAACACATGATGACCCCAAAAACATTTGACTCAGCATTATTAAAAAAAACCCAAAAACCTTCTAAGTGTGCTTTTCTTCACCTGGAAACATTTTAATCCAAACACACAGATTAATACCAATACTTCTGAAAGAATTAACCAGATTCTTGTAATAAAATTTAACCTATACTTTTATCTTTTGCAGATGAAGACAACCGCATCCAGTGCAGGGAGGGGAAGGAGGAAGAGAGAAAAGAAGTGGGGGGGGGGGAAAAAGGGAAGGAGAAAAGAGGAAAGGAGAAAGAAGGAAAAGGGAAGAGAATGAAGTGGGGTGGAGGCTAGCTCATGTGAGTACATAGGTGACTTATAAGTTTGATCTTTGCTTTGAACAATCTGCTGCAGCAGGGGCAGGAGAGCAACGAGGACTGGATACGAAAGGTTTTCATTTTCCTGGCCATGTTTCTTCATTGCTTCTGCCATGAATTGCTGTTCAAAGGTCAATGCTCCATTCTGGATTTGGGACTTCCAGGATGGATGGTCACGAGTGATTTGCTCCCACAACTCTGGGTTGATTCTGGAACTCTTTAGGACACTCTTGTACCGCTTCTTTGGTGCACCACGAAAGCATACTCCATCTGACAGTTGGCAGTAGAAACCTTTCTTTGGCAGGTGAGTATCAGGCATTCTTGAGAGGTGGTCGGTCCATCTTAGCTGTGCCAGTTTCAGCAGGGCATGAATGCTGGGGAGAATTGATCTTCTGAACACCTCAGTGTCCAGAATTTTGTCCTGCCACTTGATCTTTAGCACCTTTCGCAGACAGCACGAGTGGAAGTGGTTTAGTTTCTTGGCATAGCGGTGGTAAATGGTCCAGGTTTCGTAGGCACAAAGGAGGGTCGGAAGGATGATGGCTTTGTAAACCTTCAGGTTTGTTGACATTCCGACGCCTCTGCGGTCCCAGACCGACTTACGGAGTCTGCTGACAGTCATGCTAGCTTTTGCTAATCTCACATTGACTTCATCATCAATGTGGACAGCATGGGAGAGTGCGCTGCCTCGATAAGCAAACTTGTTGACCATCGACAGTTATTGGCCTTTAACTGACGCGTGTGTTTCCTGGGGTGTTGTGCCAAGTGCAAGTTGAAACATCACTTCAGTCTTCTTCGTGTTAACAGTGAGTCCAAAGTTGTCACAGGCTGATGAGAGTAGATCCATGGATCATTGCATGTCAGCCTGTGAGCCTTCACGTAATGCAGTCATCAGCAAAGAGAAAGTCATGAAGCATAGCTGTCTGGACATTGGAGCTTGCTCGGATCCTGCGCAGGTTGAAGATGTCTCTGTCAACACAGTACCTGATCCCCATACCAAGGTCATCATCTTGGAAGGTATCCAACAGCATAGCAGAGAATACCATGCTGAAGAGGACAGGTGTGAGCACACAGCCCTGCTTGATGCCATTTATGACTGGAAAGGGGTCAGAGCATTCACCATTCACAAAGACATGTGCCATCATGCTGTTGTGGAACTATTGAACCACACTGATGAATTTTTTGGAGCATCCGTACTTCTTCATGATTTTCCAGAGGCTTTGTGGTTCACCATGTTGAAGGCTTTGGTTAGATCAACATATGTGAGGAGAAGGTAGATGTTCTGTTTCTAGCACTTTTCTTGAAACTGCTGCACTGCAAACATCATGTCAGTGGTTCTGCACCCTTTTCTGAAGCCACATTGACTCTCAGGCAGTAGGTTGGTTAGATGGTTGGCCAGCTGGTTGAGGAGGACTCTCACGAGTATCTTTCCAGCAGTTGAGAGGAGAGAGATGCCCCTGTGCTTGGTCAAAGAGTTGGTGATTTCCAGTCCTATTGTACAGGTGGATGATGGAGGCATCCTTGAATTCTTGGGGGACCACCTTCTGCAGTATGTGGTCACAGGAGATCTCAGTTAGTTTCTCTGTAAGGCTGTGACCGCCTGATTTGTAGACCTCCACTGGAATTGCATCAGCTCCAGGAGCTTTGCCACTAGACATTTGTTGTATGGTCTTTTGGACTTTTGTGATTTTACGTGAAGTTTCAAGCAAGGTGTTGATGGCGATTTGAGGTGTGGCATCCATGTTGATGAAGGAGGTCTGATTGAGTATGGCGCTGAAGTGTTCAGCCCATCTCTGGAGGATCTGGGCCTTGTCAGTTAACAGCGTGGTCCCATCAGTAGACAGCAGAGGGGAGGATCCGAGGAGCCGCAGACCATAGACAGCCTTTATGGCATCAAAGAACTTCTTTGCATTGTTTTGGTCGGCATAGTGCTGTTTCGGATCTCATCTGCTTTGCTCCTGAACCACGTGTCCTGCGTCCCTTGCAGCTTGTGTTGAATGGTCTTCCATATCCAACTGTAAGTGTGTTGCACCAACATAGACTTAACATAGAGGTAGGCTCTGTGGAGACATTAAAGGATGTTTCTCTTCCAGCAGCTGTTGCATCTCCTCATAATTCTCATCAAACCAGTCTTGGTGGCCCCAGGGTCTCAAAGGCTGCAAAGTATATAGCCAGTTAGCTTTGATGGAGTCAGAATGGAGCGGTATAGTGTGAAACTGATATTTCAGATGGTTTGCAAGACAGCCTAATGCTGTCATTTATCAGCCCTACAGTGTTGAGGTGCTTTGGTCCACTTCATTCTTTCTGACACCATCTGGTTTGAATCATGATCTTTAATGGCTTGGCGACTCAAAATTAACCTAAGCTCTACAAAAAGACTTACAATACAATTTCACAATGATGTTTCAGCACAGCAAAAGCACAGGCCGCAGAAAAAGTCCAAACATATAATGCCCTGCTTTGTTTATAAGGCAAGCTGGGATAAAATGTACTGCATCATTCCTGCCACTATTCCATGAGTCTCTGCAGACATTTAAGACATAATTTTGTTTCCCTCTATACATCTAACTGGCATGTTTGGCACTTACGCAAGGCTATGGTTTTATTACCCTGGCATCACGGACTCCTAAGCATGCACACAAGGCTATGTGCTGGCCAGGCACATATGCAGGTACGTATGTCAGGAGAAAGGATTTGCTTGTACTTCAGTTCCTGTAATTGAGTAGTTAGAGGCATATGTGCAGGAAGCAGAAGACATGTGTTCAGTGGGGAAGGGTTGGAACCTTGGTTTCCTGATTTCTAGGCAAGTCTATTCAGCTGCTGGGGCTAAACACTGGAAGGACCTGCTCCTCCAGTGTCTAGTACCCATCTGTCATGGGATTTACCCAGCTACATTTCTGTGATTCACATAAATCCATAATGGAACTATGTGTGTAGCTGTATACCTGACTGGCCCAGTGTGTGGCATATTGCACATGCTTGGCCTGTGCACTTGCTTCCACATCCACAGTTCAAAGGTAATAGAATCATAACCTGTCTATCTGTAACATTTAAATACCCTGGGCCCTAAGGCCCACCCAGCTAACTAGTAGCCCCTGTTGTATGGAGGCTAATGGGTGAATGCTACAACAAAATACTTGGGACAGCTAATGAAAAAAAAAACCAGGATAGGAGTGTTGTGTGGGTCAAAGGGTCAAAAAGTGAAAATAAGTGTGCCTGCAGGGGACACTGAGCAGTTCCCCCTGGGCTGCACCCACTGGTCCACAAAGGCATCTAAGAAGTGGGTGGATGACACACACTGGTGCTCTGTCTGGAAATGTGCATGGACGAGAGAGGAAAGCGGCCCCACAGTCTCCGGGCACCTTCCTGGTCAGAGCCTCTTTCCTGGTCAAGTACAGAGCCCACTTGGCCAGGGCCAGAGCCAGGGCCAGGGCCAGGAGGAGGCTGACCAGAAGGTCCTGGGACTTGGTGGGGCCATGGATAGAGTAACCAAAAACAAAACGGTGGGGGGTGAAATTCAACCAGAATCTCAGGAGGAGGTTCTGGAGGTGGAGGTGGAGGAGCTGCAGCCTGGCACACTTGAGGGTCATGTGCACCAGGGTCTCCCTCTGCTTGCAAAAGGGGCAGGAGACTGGGGTGTCCGTGAAGCTTGCCACATACACACCTGTGGTGACAGCTCCATGGAGGAGCTGCCAGCTGTGGTCCCCAGTGGCTCGTGGGATGAGGGTGGACTCAGCCATTAGGGTGCCCCATCCACACCCTTGCCAAGCAGGTCCCGCCACTTGGTGTCTGGGTGGGACACAAGGGTGGCAAGATGGACAGTATGGCGCAAAGGCACATAGAGGTGGCGCTGATGGACAGTAGAAAAGCAGACTGGTCTGGTATCCTCCAGTCAGCTCAGGTGGTAGAGAGGGGAGCGCCATGAGGCGAGGCGCCGACCCCACAGCAAACTCCGGTGGACTGGAGGACACGGGGTACTGCCAGGCAAGGGGATCAGGAGGTAGGGCAGATCTCACCACCTGGACCAGACAGCAGGTTGCACGTGTCGTGGGTAGACCCACATGCCAGGCTAGCACAGTGAGGTTCACCAACTGCTGCCCATCATAGGCCAGGAGGTATCTGATACAGGTGACATCAGCCAGGGTCAACCTCTGTCGCAACTGGGGCACCTCTGCCATTGGCACCTCCAGGGGGGTTCCAGTTGTACTGGAGCCCCCAGAAGTGGTGCAGGAAAGTGCACCCCAGGTGGCCCCATGCCGCATGGCTACTGACGCCATATAGCAGTCACTGCAGGGCCTGAAGGTGGAATGCCAAGACCTGGTTGCACAGGCAAACCAGGCCCTGGCCACTCTCCCACAAGGGGAGGCTCAGGACCTCTGCAGTGACCCAGTGTTATTCCAGTCAGAAAAACTGCAGTGCCCATCTCTGGAGTCCCATCAAGACCTCAGGTGGCACAGGCAGGGAGTGTAAGCGGTGCCAGAGCATGGACAGGACAGGCTGGTTCAGCATCAGTACTCTCCCATGCAGGGAGAGACACCTCAGTAGCCCTGCCCATGCTGGAGCCGCTCCACCATCCTTGCCTCCAGCTGGTGCCAGTTCTGTGGGGGACAGATAGACCCCACAAGTAGCGCAGTGAGACCACGCTCCAATGGATCCTGTGGAGCGTGGGTGGGAGTGAGCCCAGCTGCCACTCATCACCCATTGCCAGGCCAAAGCTCTTGACCCAGATGACCCGGGTAGAGGAGGCTACCAAGTGCAATGCCTGGCAGACCTTCACCTGCACCAGGTCGCCTGAGTCCTGGATCACAAGGAGTACATCATCAATATATGCTGACAGGACCAGCTGCACTGCTGGCTCCTAGAGCATCAACCTTGCCACCTGCTGTGGTGGGCCAGTAGGGGCACTCCTGCATTGAGCCACCCACCTCACTGCACCCAACTACCTTCCAGGCTCTGAGTGCCTCCCTGCAGGCGCCTCATGTCTGGCCGACTCCCTTCCTGGAGCACAGCCACTAGCCTGGGGTAACACTGTCACCACCCAGGGATGGGCTTGATTTTGGCTCCGTGCAACCTGGGAAACACAGGCCTAGTAGCCCTCAAGGGCATTTGATTCACTTCAAGAACTTAGGATGCTTCCTTCAGTTGGAAGCACAAGTAGTGATCTGCCTGACTCAGCCGAACCAAGGGGACCCCAAGGCATAATCTAGCCATGCTAGGTACAAAGGAGAACTTTATTGGTTACAATGGGTAGGGTTGGAATAGGGTACAGGGTAGAGCAATATCAGAGAAATCCCATAGAGAAAACTAGCACGGCTGGATAGGATTTGATCACACATCTGAGTTACTGCAAGCTATATCTAGTTAGATCTCAGGTAGCTTACTCACAAGTATCATCCAGAGGTGGGTGGAGATCCCTCTGGAGGCAGGCAGTTCCTTGATCATGAGTTCTGAGACAGAGAGCAAGTTTCAGCTCTTCTCTCCCTCTGTGTCTTCCTCATAGCTGTTGCATCCTCCTCCTGGGCAGTCCTTAACTTATGACCTCATTAACCTGTTCCAATGGAGGCCAGCACCTGTTAGCTGTCAGCCAACCAATTTGAAATACATCACTAGTTGCTGGACAGACTGGTACTTCCTAGCTCCCCAGGGAGTCCAAGCCCCTCACCCAGGTATGTGATGCCATTCACATAGGCAGAGGGAGGAGGTTTCCCCACTCCCTCAGGAATGTATCCAGCTCAGGTAACTTAGGGTAAGGTGTGTACCCTCTGCAGGGCCCATCTTAACCAAATTGTCACAGAGCAGAGTTTTTGGGGAGAAATAGAGGTGGCTTTCAGCCACTCCCACCTCTGCAGGAGGAGGAAAGGCTCCAGGGCCAAGATGTGCAGCTGGCAGTCTGGATGCACCCCCTCCTGAATGGGATGAGCTCCATCAGGGTCCAGTTGAGCTTGACCAATCACTCTGCAGAGGAGGCACCTGGAGAGCCCACATGAAGCAGGGCCTGAAGCTAAAGGCCTGCAGCATGCCTGTGAGGTACCCATGATCCACTCTGCCTTCTCCTGGTCTAGGGATAGGAGGGCAAAAGACAGACCCTCCCTGTGTGCTAGCTCCAGGAGGTCCCAAACCAGGTACAGGTTGTCGAAGATTGAACATCTGGGCACTGTGTACATCTGGTTGAGATGGATCACGTCTGTCAGCATGGATCACAGGCGCAGCGAGATGGCCTTCAATGATACCTTGTAGATCATGCAGGGGAGGGACATGGGATGCCAGTTCCTCAGGTTGTGCAGATCCCCCATCTTTAGCTGGAGGGTCAGCATGGCCCTCTGGCATTACAGGGGGAGCTCCCCACTTTCCTTGGATTTGGCCTAGACCATGGCAAGGTCCAGGCTGAGGATGTCCCAGAAGGCCCGGTAGGACTCCGCGGTCAGCCAAGCGATGCCTGGTGCCTTGTTGCCAGGAATGAGGTGAAGGGCGGCTGAAAACTCAGCCAGTGTGAGAGGAGCTTCCAGCTGGTCCTGGGTGCACTGCACTGACCTGTGGGAGTCCCTCCCACAGGGTCTGACAGGCTTTAGCATTGGTCAGATCCAGGGAGAAGAGCTCTTTGTAGAAGGCCTGTGTGCACTGGTGCATCTCACTTGGATCCGTGAGGGGGGTGCCATCACCTGCCAGAAGGCTGGTGATGTACTTTGTGGCCCTTTGCCTCCTCTCCAGGGCACAGAAGAAGTGGAAGCTATGGTCTATCTCCCAAAGGAGCTGGATGTGTGAGCAGACAAATGCACTGTGGGTGCAGTGGTCATACAGATCACGTAGTCCTTCCTGCCTCTCCTGACACTCTCTGCAGAGGGATGGGTTGTTTGGGTTGGTGGCCAGGCACCTCTCCAACTCCAGCATCCTGCTCGAGCTGCTCCTGGACTGTCTTCCTCTGCCGGGTGTGCCCCAGAGTGTAGCTGTGGCAAAGAAGCCAGCTGCGCACCTTTTCCACATCCCATCATCTCCAAGCTGAGGGGAAAGCTGCCCGTGGCTCCTGCCAGGCCAGCCAGAACTCCTGGAAGGCCTCCCTGAAGCCCACATCCTTGAGAAGACTGGCACTGAAATGCCAGTAGGCTGACCCTGGATGCCCATATTCTAGGATGGCCTGGACCCAGACAAGGTGGTGATCACTGAAAGGGGTTAGCCAGATGCCAGAGGAGTGGGCCTGGGCAAAATGCGGCGAAGAGATATAAACCCGGTTCAAGAGGGAGTGGGATGCCTGCTCCTCCCCCACCCTTGCAAAAGTGAAGGCAAGGGAGTTGGTAAGGTGACAGGCACGCCAGATGTCCACCAGGGAGTAGTTCATCAGGATCTCCCTGAGGATGCCCACGGCAGCTTGGTTCCACTCCCTACCCAACCAGTCTTGTGCATCTGGGGTGACATTAAAGTCCCCACCAAGGACCAGGCACTCATGAAGGTTGAGGGTGCTGATATAAGTGGCTGCCTGGCAGAAAAAATCTGCCAACTCCAGGTTCCTCTCAGGGGCGTACACGTTCAGAAGCTTCAGGACCAGCCCCTGCACCTGGAGCTGGAGGTGCAGCAGCGGCCCAGCACCACCTCAACATCCTGGAGAACAGGGGAGCCACCCTGCAAGAGGTGACTAAAAAAGACCCTGCCTCCTCACTTCAGCTATCAATTAGGCTCATTGGCTGGAGTCATCAGGGTCTCCTGCAAGAATACCATGGAGTATGCTCCCTCCTGAACGAAGGAGAGCACCCAGCATCTCCAGAGACCCTTCCTGCAGCTGTTGATGTTAAGGATCACGATCTTAAATGACCTAATGGCTGGGGGTGTGGGTGGAGTAGATAGTTCAGCAGGGGCCTTGTACATTTCAATGCCTGCTGTGGGGTGCACCACCTTGCGTAGCACCCTGTCTTACATATAGAGGGCATTTATGAAACTGAGGGCCTTCCTGTAGATCTGGGTTTTGCAGCTTTTGGGCCCCTTACCTTCCCCCACCAGTGCCCTAGCAGTGGTGAGGACACTATCAAAATCTCCCCAGGAATCCAAGGTGAGCTGTACCTTGCTGGCAGACAGGTGGGTGTAGTCATGGTTAAGAAATGCAAGTAGTTCACTCCTGGGGACCACTGGGACCGAGAAGTCTGCAGGCTCCATGGAGCCTGCTGGGTCTCAGGCATTCTCCTTCTGGTCCTGGGGTTCAGCGGGCTCATTGGACACCATCTGAACCCCCTGATTGGCTAAGACCCCCGACTCTGGTTGGGATTGGGAGAGCTCTGCAGCTTCTTGGGATGGGAGTGGGGGTAAGGATAGGGGTGGGGCTCCTTCACATGATGGTGGGGTAGAGCTGGAGTTCTGGGGGGTCTATGCAGGGTCCCCAACAAGATCAGCTTGTTGATCAGGGGACTCAACCCTGACCCACTCTGGTGCGGGACCATGGGGCAGACTGAAAGTGAGGTTTTTCGGGGGGGGGCAGGGAAGGAAGAGACCTGTCAGGCAATGGAGTGGCTTTGGTGTCCTCAGGGTCCTGGGAAAGGGGACCTCCCTCCTCAGGGCTCACCGGGGTAAACCCCAAGGCCCCTGTCTCCCCCAGATCATCAGAAGGGGAGGGCTCTCCTGCTGGACCTTCTTCTGGGTCTCAGCCTCAATGTCCGTGGTCTCAGCAGGTATGCCCTAGCCAGTGGAGTGCAGGATTTCCTGCATGGGCTCCTGTTTGGGAGTGTCCAGCAGCCCCAAAGTCTCCTCTATTGGGATAACACATTTAATCTTCCCCAGGGATGGGGGGATGGGGGGATGGGGTGTCAGGCGCAACAGGGGAGGACCCCAGAAGCTGGGCCACTCCTTCCCCTCATGTGGTGGTCTTGGGAGGGGGGCAGGAGTCCTGAGGGGGGCTGCTCGCAAGGACAGGTTTTTATACTGCTGGGACCAGCACAGGTGCTGGCCCTAGCCTCTAACTCCTCCTGGCTGCAGGTCTGGGGGAACTGGGCAGGGTCATTTTGCCCCAGGTACCACAACTTGCCCCACACCAAAGTGCTTGTCTGGGCATGTGCTCTGAGGGAAAAATCCCCAGCTCAGTTATGTGCTGCTCCTATATGAGCTGCTGCAAGCACATGTGCCTGCATGTGTGGACGTGCCCTAGGAGGTTATATCTAGTTTAGCCTCTCTGCCAGGGCAATACTGTGTCCTTTAGACTTGCTGGGATAGAAGGGCAGATGTCTAGAGTTCACATGCATCTGCAGAGGAGCCACCTGCTGAAGCTATATGATGATGTAATACAGAACAAGTGCAAGCTAATCAGCACAGAACAGAAAACCTTTCTGCACAGCATCACACACTTCTGGAAAAGTGTTATTGATTCTGAGGGTGAATATTCATTCCCAGTTCATTAACACAGCAAAGTATTAGCAGCAGTGGTCAAAGAGCAAAAATCATAGAATGTGGACTCCGAGTTATTTCCCTGTGATTTGTTTGCATTATCTCTTTAGTTAATAACGGAGCAGACTGTTTAGCAATTTCTGAATGCAATATGCATCAATAAGGTGTCTTGCTGGAAATGCAAGTGAGAGCAGACCTCTCCCTGGCTCCCTCTCATATGGGCTCCCTGATAAGCTTTAATTGCTGAATTGACCTTGGTCTTTGTCTGAAAAAGGAACATAAGTTTGATCCGCTGGGTAATTGCTGTCAGAGTGGCTTAACTCATTAAATGTCTAGCATGAGGAAATGGCTTCAGTGCCCAGCATTGCCAAGTGGGCTTTAAGGAAATTAAAATCCTCAGTCTTTATAAGCAGCCTCAGTGCCAGTTGGGGAACAATTCGTCAACAAATCTGACATTATTAAGTTAACATATACTCCTCTGCATCACTGGTCAGCATTAGCTACAAGGGTTCATAAAGAATAATGCTACAGCAGGGGTAGGCAAAATATGGCCCACGGGCCACATCCAACCCATGAGGCCTTTCTATCTGGCCCTCAGGGCCCTTAAAAAATTTAGAAAATTAATATTAATCTGTCCTTGGTTCCTGTCAAAAATGACAGGAACCAGAGGCAAGAGGACCCAGGGGAAGCCCAGTAGGCTCCTGCAATAGCAGGGCCCTCCTGTCCCCACCCCATCACCCAGCTGGAAGCCCCAGGAGGGGCTTCTGGCCTGGGACCAGGTGGCTGGGGACCTTCAGGTAAGGGTGGAGAGGGAGCAGGGGAGGACCCCGGGCAGGGAAGGGGCTTGGGGAAAAGCTGTGTGGGGAAAAGCGGTCCCCTCCCCTGCCCCAGGGCCAGCACTCCCTGGTGCATCTGCTCGCAGCCCACGTGGGGGTGTCCTGAGCAGGCACAGTCAGCCCTGCATGGGCTGCCAGCAGCTGAAGAGCGGGGTGCCAGGCATGGGGTGGGGAGGGGCAGCTTCCCCCCCCCCCAGGCTCAGCACCAGCTTGTAACCTGGCCCCACAGCCAGCCTGGGCCCCGCACCAACTTGGGGCTCACCTGTCAGTGCACCCCAGCCTGGCTCCATAGACCCCTGCCAGCCAGCACCCTGCTCTGGGCCCCACTGGTGTTGGCCATTGACATTGGTCCAAAGACATTGGGACATTGGTCCCAATATTGGGACCAGGGGTGGGGTTACCCATGTGGCCCTCAACAGCTTGCCAAAACTGGGTAAGTGGCCTCCGCCTGAAATAATTGCCCGCCCCTGTGCTACAGCATTTGAAGGAGGTGCTGCTGGGATAAGGAGTCAGCAATTGGCTGTAGAAATGCTATGGTGTGAAACAGATTTGTTGCATTCTTTAGTGAAACCAGCAGTCTGTTACTGGACATGACCAAATTACTCAATGTGTTTACATCTGTTATGTGACTTTTGTCCCTATGCAGTCCAAGGGCCTCACAAACACAGATGGGATTATCCTCCCTGGAGGTTGGCAAATACGCTTTATATTCTGGGAATGGAGGAATGGAGAGATTAGAGAAATTATCCCAGGTCCTACAAGAGATCTGGGACACAGCCAGAAACAGAACTCAGGCCTCCTGAGGACCGGAAAATGGAACTGCCCTCTGCAGGGGTAAGGCCAGTTTGAACACTAGATGGAACTGGCTCAGGGGCAGCACCGACTTCAGAAAGCACCCGAGAACTGCAACCTTCCTGCAGGGTCAGAGGAGTGACCTTGCCACCTTCTGCTCCAGGTGCGGGACACACATCTTGATCTGTCTTGGTGAACAGTCACATACCACAGTATAACCATAAGGTATTTCATTTAAAAATTCCCACAGCTTTCCCCTGGGAAAGGCAGAGAGAAGAAATGAATCATGCATTATGGATGCTAGTCATGCCAGTTGCTACAGTTCTGGAATGTACTCAGATATACGGTACAAAGAACCTGAGTGGAATCTCCCGAGTTCCAAATGAGCCTCCAAACTTATGTTCAGCATTGCAGCAGGTGGGGTTTAACTGGGCTTACAGCCCCATGTAAACCTTCCCCACTTGGCAGTAGCAACCTATCTGGAACTCCTAGGAAACTGCAGAGCGAACGCCTTCTGTTTGGAGCTAGTTTGTGCATTCAACAGCAGGGGAGATGTGCTTAGAAAATCTGAAGGCATGTTCCACACTGGCACACCCAGAATCTCCACCCTCAGCCAGTGGATTAACAGTGCATGCCCAAACATTCGTAGAGGTTCATCTTTTTAAGAGACCCAGCTTTGAATCTGACTATAGTAATAACATGCTGGCTGTTTTTATAGAACAGTTTGGGATTGAACTGAGAGAAGCCTGGCATAGGATAGGTGACTGCGGAAATAATTACTGAGTAGTTTGAACAGAGCACTATTTACCTACATATTAGTGTGTCTACCAATATATTTATCTGTGAGATTATCAGACACTCTAGCATTGCCCTTTACTTCCTACTGTTTCATGTTTAATTCTGCAGGCATTTTCATTATATAGTTTCTCAAACTGAGTTGTTACCTCCCCACACCAGGCCAATGTAGGACTTAATTCTAGGTTTACAATCTCTAATTAGCCGGCAGTAATTTGACATTTACATTAAAAATGCCAAATTCTCTTCCTTTCAGCAGGAAAATATTTGTCTCATTTCCGTGGTGGGAAAGCTATCTAAGAAAGGGTCTGCATTTCAGGGCTTCATGCACTTCCCAGGGTTTGCTTCATGTTCCCTTTGGGTGTGGAGGATGTTGTCCATGTGGTTTATAACCTTTACCTGTGACAGACAACACTCTATAAAAACCCAATGACACCTATTAGGAACCAAGAGACAACCCCCGGGCCTGTCTGCAGTCATGGAGGGGGTTACAGAAGTGCCTGTGATTTGCAATGCACGTACAAGCTAATTTTGCAAGACTTTGAGAACAGGAAACTTCATCCACCCTTCTCCAGCAGCTTAGCAAGACTGAGCAGCAAAGTCATGTAAATCACTTTACATGGCTCAGTCATGTAAATCACCTTAAAGGAACCATTCTTATAACCTAGGGGTTCGCAATGTTTTTGGACAGAATGCCAAAAACACCCAGGACCTCGACATGTAAGATGCTGGAGTGCCAGACATGGATGGTGGGGGAGTCACAAGGGGCCTGATCCTTGTTGAGGCACTGCAGCTCCAGCCCCAGCCCTGCCCCTTCCCTGCCATCCATCTTGATGTGTGAGTGCCAAGCAAAATGCCTTTGCATGCCACTCTCTGGCACCCATACTGCAGGTTGTCTACCCTTGTTATAACCTGTTTCCTTTGGCTGGGACCCAGGACAGCATTTTTCATTCTCATGTCTCAACATATATTCCAGTCCAGGTATCCTTGCCTCTATGGGATTTCAGTCTGAATCTGAAATAACAGGTGGGTCTTTGTAGTAGAAAAGCAAAAGGACAGTGGGTGGCCCATGTACAGCCTCACAAAACACTGTATCTCCCACTGTGCATTAGTACATAGGGCACTAGGGGTTGTGTGCACTTGGCATAGTCTTTTTAACAGGCTGTCCAATTGAATACATTTTTTACATGAACATTTCTTTGTGGGAATGAGCAATCCCTCTCCTTTCAGTTAATGGGGGCACACCCACCAGCACTGCTGAAGAGCAAAATGTGCTCTCTGCTGCTCTGTGTACCCCAGTACCACCTGCAGGGCTTACGCAGGTCTGACTGAGCACATCCCTACCCGCTGGCACCACACAGAGGGTGTACACAGGTGCATGTGCCCCCCTTGAGAATGGCGGTGCACCCCCTGCGAAAAGATACCGTCGGCCTGTGGGCAGTTGCCACTCGCTGCTCCCCCACCTGCCTGTGGGCAGTCTGTGATCACTGCTGGCTGCTGCTGTCAGCATCTGTGGGTGGTCACTGACCGCTGGTCAGCACTCGCCACCCACCTCCCCCCTGCTGCCAACAGTGCCACGGCTGCCTGCAGGAGTTCCCCGCTTACCTCCACCACACTGCCACTGCCGATAATGCTGCCACCTGCGGGAGTTCGCTGTGCCCCCATAGTCTCCGGGGGCATGTGGTGTTTATGTCCCTACCTCTCAAAGAATATTCTCTATATGGGATGGTTTTGGAGATAAGAACTGAGGCATAACTGTACAAGAGAGAGGGCTGCCATTACTTAGCATATGTGCTTAGACACCAATGTGCACACACACATCACACATGCATATCTCACAGACATGACGTGCACGTGCCAGGCATAAAAAAGAAGCCAGGATCCTGTGCCAGCGGGACACATGAGGACAGAAGCAACTTTTGGTAGCTGCCACGCTGCACGTGTGATTGTAGCCACAGCAACAGCTGGTGTTCTCCGAACCTCCCCCCCAACAAGCTTGTGTGGGGAGGCTGCCCCAGTCACCCTGCCCTAGATATGCTCCTGGCACATGCCATCTATCTATGGTTATAAGCATTTGCTGCCTTCTTTCTGGCTAATTCCTCCTTCCCTGCAGAAGTTGCAGCTGTAGTCAAAACAATGAGGGATCCAGGAGGCTGCTACTCTTCAGGAAGAGCCCAGAGTTCCAGGTGGTTGGAGCAGTGAGTCAGCTCCTTGCCTCTGCGAGACCAGAGCAAATCCTGAATTATCCCATCAGGCCAGATGATAGACTCAGCATACCTGGGTAAATCCAAAACAAGCACACTAGTATCAGCAGAGCTGGTCTGATTTGTACCAGTATAAACACCATTAATTTAGGTGGTCTGACTAACTAAGGATTTGACAAGGGCATTTATTGATGGGCAAAGAACCTGTGCATTAGGATTTGACCTCACTAGAAAAAGAAAAAAACCCAAAGCTGTGTTTTTGTTTGTGTTGGCTCACCTCAATACCAAACACGAGGTAAAGTTTAAGTGAAGATAAGACCACTTGTATTTTTGCCGTGTACAGGGGATCCTAGGATTTACCTCTATTAACTGACACATTAAAACTACAGTGCCCAGTTTTCACTAGGACTTTGTCTCCTGTTAGTTACTGCACGTTATCAAACATGAGTAAAAACACACCTTGTTTTACTCCTGTAGACACATGCATAGCTCAGCTGAGTTCGTGGGTCTTGGCTAGAAAACCTTGCTAGGATATAGGCCAATTGGTCTGTAGGCACATTAACTGGTCATGCTATAATCTAAGGATAGATTAGGTTGCATCACACAGTTCCCTGCTTCTTAATGGAGGTTTTCATTCATGTCACTGATGTAATTTAAAAGTGTGCCTATTTTGCCCATCAAGACAAGACCACTATGTCCAGCTTCTGCCCAGTCTTTCTAATGAAACATCTAACTTTTTGTCATCAAGAACCTTTTTCTTTCTTTCTCCCTGCTGCTTCTTCTGTTCTCAGTGGAGGAGAAAGGAGATAAATGCTGAGACAACGTCAGTTTTGTATCCTGTTACAAGAAACAATCATGCTTTATACACATCAGCAGGGCTGAAAAGCAGCTGCAATAGGTAACTTCTGATGCAAAAGCACACATGCTTCTAATGCAAAAGGACACATACACACACACATTCATTCCCAATTAATAAAAAAAATCTACAAATTTCATATGGAGTTTTGTAAAGTGCTGCACAAAGTAGGGAATTTGCTAGGACAAATGCTAGGAATGGGAGCTGAAGGAGTCACAAAAATATAACAAGGCTCACTAACCTGAGGAGAGGAGAAATGAATCCAGCATTTTTGTTCACTGACCTAAGAATTCATACGAGCGAGGGGAATTCTAAGAATGCTGTACGAGGAGAGGGCAGCGCTGCCTACAGCCGTGCCTCCCTTGGAAGTTGGTCCCCACAGGACCCCACACCTCCCCTTGTTTTGCACTCAGTGGGCGCATCTACACAAGATGTTTACTGCAGCTGCCTAATTAGCTCCACAGTAAAGTCTCTGCAGCTACACGTGCAACCCTATTAGGTCTCAGTAAACTAATAAACACGTGGTAGGTTAGTACTTGTAAATACAAGTACTATTCAGTACTGGTGTTCTTTAGCGCGCAACAACACATGTAGAAGCTAACAGGATGGGACAAAAAGGGGTGACTTGGCTGGCTCCAAAGTGATTACTGCTTGGCACTGTGGCTGGGAGTTTCCTGCTGCAGATTTCATAAAACTATCCACAGTTGTTTCATGGTCCATTGGTGGCAGGAAATATTGCAGCTGGCATCCTGTTAGTCCTGGACTCAGGGCCTTTTAACACATGCAGTAAACACAGATGTACAGCTGCTGTTTCTGGGTCTCCTGGACATTCAGTGTCATTAACTAAACAAAGACAAATCCCAAATGATCATCATCATGCCCATTCCCAGTGCATGCAAGCAGCCTGCTCTATAATACAATAGCGCCAACAACCAGCATTAAAAAATAAAAAAATCAGGACTCAGCCAAAAGAGTGAGCTAGAAAATCATGAAACATTTCAAATAGAAAAATACATTTTAGGCTTTTTCATTTACTCTTGGAGACAAAGGAAGCTGAAATACCTCTTGCAAGGTCAGCCAATTGGGAGCAGAAGCCAGACCCCAGTCACTTCCAGCATGCTCACCGTTCAGTGTGCTCATCCACTAAATGCTAGAGTTCAAGATCCCAAGGAGAGAAAGGAAGAGTAGCAAACAGAATAAGAATACCAGATTTAAAAAAAAACAGACTGTGAGAAACTCAGGAGTGGGCAGGATCCGCTGGGAAGAAAGTCTGAGGGGAAGAGAAGTCCAGGAGAGCTGGATATACTTTAAGGATGTCCCCTTAAAAAGGCCCAGGAACAAGCTATCCTGCTGCCAGCATGATTCTTCTATCAATGGTCTCAAGTTGCAACAAGGTTAGATATGAGGAAAAACTCTCACTATAATAAAGCACTGGAACTGGCTATACAGAGAGGTTGTAGAATATCCATCCTTTGGAGGTTTTTAAGATCCAGCTAGACAAAGCTTTGGTTGAGATGATATACCTGGGGATGGTCCTGCTCTGAGGAGGGGGTTAGACTAGATGACTTTCCAAGGTCCCTTCCAATCCTAAACTTTCTGTGATTTTATTCTACAATTCTACCAATGGCCACAGATGAACGGGGAGTGCAACAGGAGACCAGTCTAGCTAGACAGCAATCTCTTAATGAAACTTATAAAGGAATCTTACAAACAGTGGAAACTTGGTCATTAAGAATGTCAAAGCATAATTTGAGATGCATCTGGCAAGGGACATAAAAGGCAATAAAAAGGAATTCTACAGGTATGTCAAAAGTAAGAAACCCCCCCCAGATACACCATAGGTCCTTTACAGGACAGAATGCAGGAGACAATCTAATTACAGATGATGCACAGAAGGCTGAAGTATTTAATGCCTTTACTTCCACCTTCAACAACAGGAGCAGCAATGACAAATGCAGTTGGCAACAAAAGTAAGGAAGGACACAAACCGCCTAGGGTAAAAGAAGAACTGGTTAAGGGGTACTAGGAAAAGCTAAATGTTTTCAAGTTAGCAGAAGCAGATGTGATGCAGTAAAGCACATGTGTAGGTGCACCCCATTTCTCACAATGTTATTAACAAGCTAAGGAACTACAGATTAGACAAAAATACTGTGAGCTGGATACGTAACTGGTTGGATCATCTTACTCTCAGTAAATTATGACCAATGGCTCAATCTCTAGTTGGGAGAAGGAGTCAAGTGGGGCTCCCCAGGGGTCTCTCCTGGGTCTGATATTGTTTAACAAATATCTCCATTAAAGATCTGAATAATGGCACACGATTACACAATTAGCAAATTTGCAGACAACACCAAGTTTGGTGGAGTTGCAAAAACTCCAGAAGGTAGGGGTCAGATTCAGAATGATCAGGAGAGACTGGAGAAATGGTCTGCAAACAATAAGATGAGATTCAACAAGGACAAGGGCAAAGTCCTGCACTGGGGATGGAACAATCACATACAGAAATACAGACTGAGGAATGATTGGCTAGGCTGCAGTACTGCAGAGAAGGACCGGGGGGTTACAGTAGATCATAAGCTGAATATAAGCCACAGCGTGCTCTTGTTGCAAAAAAAGCAAACAGCATGCTAGCTTGTATTAACAGGAGTGTCACTTGCAAATGAAAGGAAGCGATTCCTCTGCTGTATTCAGCACTGGTGATGCCTCACTTGGAGTACTCTGTCTAGTTTTGGACCCCACACTTCAAGAAAGATGTGGACAGATTGGAAAGGGTCCAACAGAGTGACAAACATGACTAAGAGCTTCAGAGGCAGGACTTATGAAGAAAGACTGAAAGAACTAGGGTTATTTAGTCTGGAGAAGAGAAGATTTAGGGGTTTGATAGAAGTTTTCAAAAACTTGAAGGGCAATTATAGAGAAGATGGATGTGGGCTTTTCTTTGCGGCTGTAGGGGACAGGAACAATGGCCTCTAGCTGCAATAGGGGAAATTTAGGTTGGAGATTAGGAGGAACTTTCTATGAGTGTGATCAAGTATTAGAACAGTCTACTTAGAGAAATTGCGGAACCTTTATCTTTGAAGTTTTCAAGAGTAGGTTACACAGACACTTGGCTGAAATGGTTTAGTTAGGGACAATCTTGCTTTAAGCAGGGGGCTGGACTAGAGGACTTTGTGAGGTCCCTTCCCACCATATTTTCCTAGGATCCTAGGACATGCAGGGCTCTGACCCTGGAACTCCAAGAGAATGGGCACTGACTGTGTGTTGCATTCACTATCTCCCCAGTCAGGAGAGAGACTCTTATTCTAAAATGAGGCTGACCAATCCTGCAATTCCACTGGTACATAAATATCTCTCCACACATGGTGGGAGTACCTATCTATGCACCCATTTGAGAACCCAGCCTCTCTAGGATATTTCTGACTAAAAGCTCCCAGTCCAGTCAGTCCCATGCTCACCTGTCCTGCTAGGCTCACTGTTCCAATTAATGGTGGTTTCCTTATGCTCAAATACTGCAATCTCAGGAGAATTACTGCCAGGGTGAGTTCACACCCTGGGTTTGATGCCAAAGAATGCAACAGGCCTGCTAGGTTGGATTTCCATTTCCCCAATTCTGCAGGGGCCCTCTTGGCAAGAGCCCACTGCTTTGCTGTGCACCTTTGCTGCTCTGGGGTGATTCTTCCTCTGAAGACATTCAGGTGTCAGTTCTAGGGTACATCATGGAAATGCACCTCCAAACATTTGAAGTCTTAATGCTGCCAGCTCCAGTCAAGAACATCCAGCTGTCCTGGATTCCTTTATTCATGTGTGTTAGGTATCTATTTTCAAACTGTAGATTTTCCTCTCCGACTTGGCAAGTTATAACATTTCTTTAGGCAGACAGCCAATTCCACAGCCTCATAAGAGCTGGCAATGGAGAAAGAAAGAGAAGGAAAGCAAAGCTATGCCATACTCTGTAGACGGAATGAACATTCTTCACTTTGATTATTTGTAAGAAAAATGTCTAAGTGTTTGCAGACGTAAAACTGAACATGCAGTTACAAGAGGTGATGAGGCTGCAAATGCTGGAAACAGCTGCTAGCGTTAAGGGATATTAGCCTTCTCCATTCAAGTCTCTAGCCTTTTGATCAAAAATAGGAAACTCTTTGCACTGACACTGCATTTTTCATTTTCCCAGTGCACTGCAAAACACTGGCCAATCAGCCCCCTGTTGTGATGGGAAAGGCAGATTTAGTTCAGAAAGCTCAAATTTTTCCATGATGTTTTTCCCTACACCGAACAAGAAGTTTCACATCAAGGGCAGAATCACAAAACAGCCTGTTTCCTCTGAGCAAGGGAGGTGGCTGAGGACAAGAACCTTGTTAGTTTAGATTTCCATACCAATTTGAAGAAATTAAGATACCACCCAAACTGGGTGTGTGGGGCCTGGAGGGCAAGTATTTACTTTCATAATACTCAGAGCTGACTGTGAATCTCAAGTGAAGGACAGAAGGAACATTTGGGTTTCAGAATGGCTTGATATCTCTGTTGCGACTCAGGGAAAAGTACCAGATCCATCCTCTCATTTGTCACATCATTCATACATTGGCATTTGATCCATATTTTAGGCCTCTAAACCCAGGGTGTGAACTCAAGCACCGGGTTTGTTTCTCATCTATCCAGGCCAGGACCACTTTTCTAGAATGAAACTATTTTAAGATTTGGATAGGGTCAGATGAACAATGAAATATGTAGCAAATGCCTCATAGAATGCTGTTGGATCTATTACATGGATTGGGCGTGGGCTGACTTTTGGCAAGCCATTGAGGACTGTATGGGTAGTCTCACCCCCTGGTCACCATCTTGGGACCAGAAGTCCTTTCCCCTAACCCTGACCTTTGCCACCAGAAGTCCCTCCCCTTGCCCCCCGGAATTACTCCATTCAGCAAAGGGTTCTATTATCTTTGACAGGCAGCCAAGAGCAGATAAATATTAATCTTCTAAATTTTTAAGGGTCCTGCAGGCCAGATAGAACGGCCTGGTGCGCAGGGTTCAGCCCATGGGCCATATTGTGCCCGCCCCTGACGCAGATTGTAAGAAGGTACATTAGACATGCCAGTTACCAACCCATACAGGATGGAGGGGAAAGGAAAAAGAAGATTTAAGGTCCAGTGCTGAGATCCTGAAAGATCTCTCATGCTAGAAAAGGGGTGCTTTGAAGTCCTTGCTGATTTCCTTTGAGTGCCTGCAGAGGTGCTACGAAAAGTGGTGTAACCCTTCTGCTGGGCACCTGTCAGCGGCAAAAAGGGGCGGGTTTACATTTCAGAGTACCTCATAAATTAGACCAGTGGCTTGAGCCCCTGCCCAGAAATCTGGGAACACTAAATTTGCTGGGCATCCCCCTCTAAACAACCCCACCCCCTCCTCACAAGCAGTGTAAAACATGAACACCCAATTTTGTTACAGAGAATAAAGCAAAACACAAGAAAACAGTAAATATAACTTTAAAACACTGTTAACTACAAAGCAAAGTCTATAGGTGGCACTTTGCTTGGGCATGAGTGAAGCTTCCCCAAGAGTCTGGGATTTGAGGCTCCCCAAAGAGTATTTCTGTGGGCCTCCACTCCTATACCTGCCCTTCAGCAATGGGCTGGAGAGAGGGGCCCACACTGGAGAGTCCTATGAGCCGCTCCCTGGGTTCACTGTGCCACGGGGAGCTGCTCCCTTTTGATCCGAACTCTGCCTGACTAGCCTGGGCTAGACAACTCCCCCTCCACCCATTTCCAAGGATCCCAGGATGCTGTAGTGACAGAGGAAAGAGACTCCACAGCTAGGAACAGAAGTTATACAAGCTGTTTTAAGTGATCAGAAAATGGTTTAAAACTGTAACAGAACAAAGGCTCAGTTCACATAAACCACTTTCAAAATGGCCGGAGCCAGTTTAAGATAAACCTGGTTGGATGCAGGATCAGACATAACTGATTTGGGTCAAACCGATTTATGGAAATTCTGTCCCAGACCCCTTCCTGGTTCAAGTTAACTCATGGTCCCCCAGCATCCCAGGATGCTTTGCAGCCATGGGCTATACTGCCTGTGCTAGTGGACCAGGGATTACCTCACCCCTCTGCTCTTTAGCCTGTTTCTTGCCTGTGTCCTGGGCACAGTCTGGCCACAGAGCCTCCACCAAAGCCATGTGTGGGAAACCTGCCTGGGGACCATGCCATCCATGTGTCCCTGCAAGCTGCTACCTGCCCTGAGGTAGAGACTTTTCAGACCCTGGCAACTCTTCCCCTTTTCAGCTGCCGATTGCTTCAGTGCCCACTGCCCACAGCAGCAAGGCGGGGGTGGTCTCCAGGCTGGGTGCCTGAAATTCACCTCCAGGGAAAAACCAGGCAGGTCTTCAATGGCTCTTTAATGGCTGGGAGCAGCTGGGAGCCCCCACTTTAGGGGGCTTCCCCCCCCAGCCAAGGGTCCCCCAGCCCCAGGGAGCTGAGGGAAGTCTTCCCCGGGAACCCTGCTTGCCTTGGCCCTGCTAGTCCCAGGGAGAGCCCAGGGAGCAGAGGGAAATTCTCCTCCTCCTCCGCAGTTGATTTGGCCTTAGATGCTGTAAGTCTGAGGCAAAATTAATGCAAGGGAGCAGAGGAATTTCCCTCCTTCCCCTGGGCTGTCCCTGAGACTAGCGGAGCTAAGGCAAGCAGGGTCCCCACGGGGAAGACTTCCCTCAGATCCGGGCTGGGGGACCCTGGCCCCTAAAGTGGGGGCTCCCTAGTGCTCCCAGGCTGGGCTGCATGGGCAGGCACCCGGCCCAAAGGACTTTTTCTTCCTCCTGTGGTAGCGACTGGAGCAATAAACAGCTGGGGGGGGGGGGAATTCCCCTCAGCTCCCCAGGGCTGAGCAATTTCTGTGGGGGAGGCTCCCCCAAGGTAGGCCAGCACCCAGACATGAGCCCCCTGTGGGAGGACAGCAGGGGTTTGGGGACACCTGGCTGTGCTGGCAATGGCCAGTGTGCTGGGAGATATGCTCTAGTGCCCCCCACCTCCTGGCCTGGCTCAGTATAGCCCTCCCCCTGCTTTTCCCATCAAAATCTGAACATCAGCTCAGTTGGTTATTATCAGTTCCATCTACGCAGCTCAGAGAAAGCTCCAGTGGTGGGACGTAGGAGGTGCACACGCACCCGAGAGCGCTGGTGCACCCCCCCACAGCCAGCGTTCCCCACTTAGATGATGGGGGGCAGGCTGGCGTGCTGCTGCCCCTTCCCCCTGAGAGCGCCAGCTGGGGAGTGGGGGCACCAGGACAAGCGCCTTGGGCACTTCCGGGTCAGCGTGATTGGTCCCTTGGTCACTGGCTGGCCGCTGTGGGGGGACAAGCGCTACCCCCAACTCAGGAGGCACCACAGGAAGCTGCCTAGATTGAATCAATTCAGCCTCAGGCTTTTTGACTGTCCATACTTAGCAAACTTGACTGGGGAGGGGACCTGAGGCAGCTCCCGGTCAGACTGGCTTCTGTGTACCTAATTACAAGGAAGTCTGAGAAGGAGAAGTCTCCGCTAGCACCTACCATATAGACGTAGTCCATGCTCTGACACAGTACAGGGACTTCAATTATATCACCGTCAAATCATTCCTCGAGGTCTAAATCCCAGCTGGTGTCTGCCACAACAGTTCTGCTCCTCAGCTTTTTCCAGGAAAGCTCAGCTCCATCTACTGACTCAACAATGCCCTGACACCCATGCTTTCTACCATCCTGGGGCTTTTTGCTGATATATTACATATAACGCTAGCTGGGCTGGCCTGGAAAAGGTCTCCTTAGTCACTGACAAAGTTGCAGTGGAATAATTCTGTCATACTGGGAGCTGGGGGCTGGTCCTTAGGGAAGAGAAAGCATCCTGTCGCGTATTTCCCGTTCCATACAGCGCAAGCCTGCAGGTAAGCACCCCATTCCTCCTACCCCTCTCCCTACTCAACACTAGTTGCCCTCAACATTTCAGAGCTCACTAAGGGAAGGTGAACTCAATGGTGACAGCTCTGAGCCTCCTAGCAAGAAGAGAATATTTCAGAGCAGAAGCTGGCTGCCTGTGGGGTCAGGAATTAGATGGAGGAAGAGGAAAATCCCACCAAAGAGCTGGACCCAGAAGATCAGAGGAAGAGTTATTGCCTGTGCCCTTGTTTGCATAATGAAACCAGTCAGCTGCTCATTTTTATGTGCAAACTGCTCTTCTGAAACCATTAGAGAGAAGTAGGGAGTAAATGACTACAGCCAGGGAGAGATATTTCAAAGGCACCTCTTACAGGCAGCAACATCTGGAGCCGCTATCAGAGTGATTCCATTAACTCCTGGAAACCAGCCTCATTTATTTACTAGGCTGAGGGCCATTGCAGAGGAGCCTGTAGTGCTCTCTGCACCAATTTCTCCTGCCTTAACTTTGCCATCTGGCTAGGACTAGCAGTGACACAAACATTACTGGCTCAGCACACTTGTAACTCACATGGAGTTGCCACCCGTTAGTGCAAGGGAAGAGCCCACACCTAAAAGGCAAGTGTGGTGTGTGGGCCATGCCAGTAGCTACAACTCTGATGCTGCTGGATGTGTTGGGTCAGGTGTACAGGCTTCTCCTCAGGCCCTGGGTCTCTGCCCCAGGTCTATAACTGAACACACAAACCATGGGCACAGTCTGGCCACAGAGCCTCCACCAAAGCCATGTGTGGGAAACCTGCCTGGGGACCATGCCATCCATGTGTCCCTGCAAGCTGCTACCTGCCCCTCACCCCAGAAAAATCCACCCCACACCCACTCTTGATGGCTCTTGTGGGGGTGGGCCCCTCTGCCCTGCCTGGGTGCTCAAGCTTTCAATTGCCACAGCTGGGGGTACTCCTCCTGCTGGGGCTGTTTGCCATGGCTGTGCCCCCCATCTGTTTCCAAGTGAGGTGGGGGGAGCCATCCTGGATTGGAAGTAGCTCAAACGTGCTCTTCCCAATAGTAACAAGGCCCAGCCTCATTACATGGGGCAAAAATATCTTTGTGGCTGTTTTGGACACTGGTGTGGGGAGAATCATTCCCTGTAGCTTCCCTGAAGCATGCCTGCTCCAAACAGCCCAGGCCTAAGCACACAGAAAGCAAGTGGAAGTAAAAAGATCTGCATAGAGAAAGGGATGGATGGTGAGAAAGAGTTGCAAGGCTATGCAAAGAGACACTAGAGACAGGGAGATCTGTCAGACAGCTCCAGGTGTTAGTGCTTCCTTCTCTGAGCTACATGGACAACAGTCATATCTCACAATCTGGAAAGGCACAAGACCCCAATGCTGGTGTCATGAGACAGATTCCTATGTTCAAGATTTTGTGAAGTACAGACATGGCAGAACTTGGAACAACTCCTGTCCTCACCTGCCAGAGCCCAGTCTGTTTCAAAGTAGCCTCCTTTGGGATAAAGGAGATAATTCACCTTTGTTCTGTTCTCATTTGAGACATGCCAGGTGCTTGCTTCTGAAAGCAGAACTGTTACAGCCCGTTGTGGCTTAGTGGCTTGCTCCATTATCTGAAGTTTGCTAAGAGCCCTCAGATATGTAGCACTGCAGGAACTGGAGCCTGGAGCAGGGCAGACATGCTATTGTGTGGGCCATGTGCTCCTCACTGGTTGGTAGGGAAGGGTTCATGGGCATTTAATCTCATTTCTGAAGTCTGATTTCTCAGGGCAAAGACAAGGTGTTGCACATTTTCTTACAGGCATGGCCTGAAGGCAAGCCAGCCTTGACACAGTGTAGAGGCTGTGGCAGCAGGGAGTGATGGGGTGTGCAGCTACTCAGAGCTCAAGTCTTCACCTCCTGTCTCTACCTAATGCAGATCTTAGGACTGCAGTGTACTCATTGAGGATGGCACCTGCCTTCTCAGGCCTTACAGGCTGCATACAAGTTGTTCTTTGCCGCAGCAGCATGTCAGCAAATCCTCAGGCAACATGTAGGGCTGCCTACCACATCAGGCAACGTCAGACAGAGTGTGAAGGCCAAGAAATACCTGACTGATGAAGTGGAAGGAAGCAAAGATACGGTAGCATGTAAACTGGCTGCATAATCCCAAGACGAGACTCTCTAACTTCTAGATGCAGCTAATATGACAAGAAGTATCTGTCTATGCATACACTTCTGCTGTTGTGCCACATTTTCAGCTCATAGTACCCCTGCAACAGCACTTAGGGTGGGCTGAGGATGTCAGGCTTGTACCATAGTAAGAACAGAGAATTGTATGTATTGGACCAAGACAACAATACAGGAGAGAAATTGTGGATATCACGTATGTTATGAATTAAAACAGAATATTACGATGCAGATAAAAAAGATGAGCAGTCCAGGACACCGATTGCTGAAATCTCAGAAAAAAGTTTGCAGAACAGGATACTGGAACTACTGCTGCTGAGTCACTGTGCCTGGCAGTGGCAGGAATTCAACCTGCGTGCTGATAGCTGTTGTCATGCCTATTGACAGTGCTCTGTCCTTTCACCACATCACCATGCACCTCAGGTTATTCCTGCCATACACTGAAATGATCTTGGCATTCATTTGGGCAGATGAAGAAAGCAATCTGTGTCTGGTGAAACTGTCCAGCATTAGAAGTTGGGTGTCATTGACTTGCATGAACTGCAACAGTCTGCTGCCTGGCAGGTCCCTAGAATAAGTCTCCATCAAATGATATTCTTCTGAAATCAGGAAACTCCAAGCAGAGCCTTTATCCCAACACTGCTTTAATCAATTCTTGCCATTTAATGGAGGAAGATGTGAAAGGAAAAGGAACCAGTTTTACTTTTCCTACTGGAGATTTTTCTGTGGAGATTATTCCTACTTTACTCTAAGATTCAACAAAATTAAATTTAAAAGATAGAAGGCAATTAAATCATCCTATCTATTTGGGGGTGTAGTACTTCACAGTGTCCCTGGGAATTGTAAAATAAACAGTGGAAAGTGTGTTATTCAGAACCACATCCCAGCATTGCTAGTGGCTAAGCCACTCCAGCTGTGTGAGAGAGGCAGGAGTAAGGACAGATTCAGGGCCACTGAGGGCTCCTCCGCAGCTGTGCTTCATGGACACCAGCTGTATGGTGGGACTATAGCAACAGTCCTGCTCTAAGGGCACAAAATCTCTTTTCTGAGTAAATAGGAAGCTGTTACCCATGGTTGCACGTGGACCGATCTGCGTAGGCGGCAGCCACTAGAAAGCAGCTGTCAGGTACACATCACATAGGCAAACAAGTAGGACATTTCCTCCAGCAGAAGGCAATGGTGACATACACACATAGGCCACATCTACATGAGACGCTGACTGCGCAGTTGTTACTGCACAGTCATTTAGTACTGTGTGCGTTCGCAACACGGGAGCTGCTTAGGCCGCAGGGCTGGGGGTGCAGTGTGCTGCAGCTCAAGGGTGAGGGGCACCAGCAGGGCTGGGGGGCAGGGGGCTGCAGATCCAGAGTGCAGGGCACCGACAGGGCTGGGGGCTGCAGGTTTGAAGTGAGGGGCACTGGCAGCGCTGGGGAACGGGGCTGTGGTGGGAGGGCAGGGGCTTAGGAGTGAGGAACAGGCAGGGCACTGACATATTAACCCCTACCTGGACTTAACGCCTAATCCTTCCCTTGCTCGAGCAAAGATTGAAGAAGTAAAGTGGGAGCTGAATGCTCTTGAGGAGGAGTTCTCTGCAAAAGTAGACATGATGGCACTTTCAGTCCCAGAACCCAGAAAACACCAATTTATGTAAAGTTGCCTGCCTGGAACAGGTCCGGGGAGAGGTGGGGGTTGTTGCTTTTTTTTTTTTTTTTTTTTAATTGTACATCTTTTGTGTTTCTAAACCTATTGGACTTATAAATATTGTCTTGTCACTTAAACTGTGTGCTTGCAACCTTGCAAGCAATCAAGCTGTTTTTTCAAAGATTTACATAACTTTGTTCTTGTAAAAATTGTATATTCTCCCCCTCACAGGTGTCCTCTTTTTTGATACTGGAAATATGGCAATCCTAGCCAAGCCTCTGCTATTCTTTCTACACACTCTTCCCGTAAAGAGTTCAAAAAAACCTTACCTAACAAATTACACAGCATCATTGTTCTGCGGCTGAATTTGAATTACAGAGTGAATAGCTCATCTTCTCCATGCGAGTGTTTGCTCTGACCCCAGCTGATTCCTACAACTGTCACTTAATTAATCACTTTATTTCATTTAATCAATCAGCCCACTGTAATTAATGGAAATGCATGTATGCGAAATGGTAAATGGCTCTCTCAGGAAGGGCCTTGATGGAACGTGCTGTCTGCAGCAGCCATGCTCCGGAAACTTGCTCCATTATACAAATGAATAAATACAAATGCTGATGACTTCATGGCCTGAATATTAATGCAGGTAATTAAACATGTTTGTTCTGGCATGTAGCAGAGCACCAGGCCCTGGCCGGGGGCGGGGGCCTCCATAAGCAGAACACTCTCCTGTGAGCCTTTAGATCTCACCCCTGCTACACTGAAACAATGATACACAAGGAACAGCTGTGATTCTGCCTTTTATTTACCAGAGACAGGAAACTCACTAATGCCCTGGGCCACAGAATGAGACATAAGCAAATCAGGCTTTAAGCCTAGCCTAGGTGTCACTTGTGATCATGTTCCTGGGAGCATGGGGGCTTGCTTTGAGTGTTTGTCATGTCAGTTCCTGGTGTATTTTTGGGGCTAAGCACTTTGGACCCAGGGAATTCCAGCTCTGGCAGGGAGTGGGTGCCTCTGAAGGACATATAAAGCAATGGCTGCGCAAGGGTCTTAGGCAATTGGAAATGAAGGTTGGCATAGTGGCATGGGTACCAATGAAGGCCTTTATGAGACCTGGTTCAACTCCTTGGTGCCCTGAAGACTCCATAGATGAATGTCTTGGCCTCAGTCTTTGTCTGTGTAATGGTGATAGCACTGTCCTGCTGTATAAGGGGTGTTGTGAAGGACTCAGGCCCCATGCATATAGATGAGCACTGTTAGGGAATAGTGGAACAACCATTAGAAGCTACTCTAAGGCAAAGTTTTAGCTGATGGCCTGGCTATCCCTGCTGGAAGTGGCAGTAATGCATCCTGTGAGAGACGTGGCCAAGCAACACTGCTTGTCATCCTTTAGATTTTACAGTTCTGGACTTCAGAAGCAGCTGCTTTATCTGTGTAAGAAGGAGCAACTTGCTCATGACTGCTCACTTGGCCTTTTGGTACAAACCCCACTCTCAGATGGTTCAACTACTCACCTTTGAAGAGCTTCATCTCTCCCAGAACATGTAACCTCCTGCCCATCCACTCCTCCCTTCTTTGTGCGCATTGGCTAGTAGAACTGGGGAAGTTACCCCCCTAGGAAGAAGGTGAGAAGCCAAGCCTGGCTGCTGTTATGCTTTGCAATATTTGCAAATGAGCTGAAGGCTGAAAAGCACAAATTATGTGTGTAAAGAAAGACTCTGTGGCCTCTGCCAGTGCTTGATGCATCCTCAGTGCTTATAATTGCAGTGCAACACTTGAATGTGCAGAGTAAAAAGCAGAATGATGGGCACTTCCGAGAACAATGACACACTGCTGAGCACGTGGGAAATGCAGTGGTATTTCAGATAAAGCAGCCAGCCAGATTAAGGGCTATTTGTTTGAAATCTCAGATTTATCACTTGCTTTCCAATAATACAATAGCATTTATGGTCCTGTGCTTACTTGAGACACATCCTTTGCTTTGTGCAAATCAATTCAGCCAATAGATAGCAGATGACAAGTACTACAGACACAGGGGGGTTGTAGCTCTGTATTTCCCTCCTCCTGACATCTTATTTGCCATCAGCTAGAGGGCAACAAATCACTCCTTGTTTGAAATGGAAACACCAGTATTCTGTACAATGTGGCTCTACCCCAACCCAGAGTGGGAAAACCCTTCAAATGGCAGTCTCCAACAAGGTAAAAAGGTCTGGCTGCCCAGGTGCAAGGGCCATGGCCCAGGGACTCCAGCCCTTTTAATGACTAAGCAAGAAGCTCCAGCCTAGGCAAATGGACAATGCTGCAGTGACACCCTCACAACATGTTTGGTACTGAACAGAATGAGCTCCATTGTCCCCATGACCTCCTGGTCCCCTCTCTGCTATGCCACCAACAAGGGAAATTTGTTTGGAGCCTACAGAAAGCAGTGGTGGACCTACATTTTTGGGGCCCTGAAGCTTGAACTGTTATGGGGGCCCTTCACAACCAGCAACGAGGTCTGGGTAACCATTGTTATCTTCTTCAATGGGGTGTTCCACGACAGATCACCACACATTTTTTAAAAATGTAACCACTACGTCTCAGATTTTAATTAAAATTGCTGTACTGGATTATCTTACATGTCAAAGTCACTGGTGTGAATAATAATTTCCTATGCCTTACAGTTTTCGAGTTATGGGGGATGAAAATTAGGGAAATGTTATATACATGCATGATGCATCATAGCCTACATGATACTTTAATAACCTTTTAATTTTTATTTTAACTATTATTTT